>OX328100.1:47598340-48198340 GCA_946811185.2 Hippopus hippopus
GAATAGAATAGCTAAAATAGCTTTTGCGGACGGTGTAGATCCAAGATCAGACTGCACAGAATATGGAGTATGATTTTGGATCTACACAATCCGCTTCGAGGTTCCAATCTATGATCAAAATCACGTTCAAATGAAGTGGAAGCGTTTGTGAAAAGAGTAGATCAAGATCAGAATGCATAGAACGTGCAGTCCCGATTTCGGTCTACATCATCCGCTTGCTGTTAATATTCTATGATCAAAATTACATTCAGCTGAAGTGATAATCGACGTTCAGATTTTACGGACATTGCAGAACAAGGTCAGACTAACAACTGCACAGAACGTGCAGTCTGATCTTAGATCGTGATTGCCCGCTTCTATGTAAACTTGAAAACTATGTTTTAATCTATGATCAACTTGACAAGTGGCAATATACGCTTAGACCTAAATAACATTTATATTTAGTTTACAGCGCACGGCGTAGATCCAAAATATTAAAGAGTTAAATATTTACCCGTTAAAACTGTCAAAAAGTATATCCACAGAATTTCAAATTTGGGAAACATATTTTTCAAAAAAATAGAAAAATCCATATCACAGACAAAATATTATAAAACTGACACCTTCAATATATCATACTTTATAGAATGGCAATTAAAATTTCCAATAAAATGATCTTCTTTTCAGCTCTTTACGTCACGTGCTTAACTAGATCTTCGATATGGCCTGCAACATCCGAAAAGGGGCATTCGGACATTTGCGTAAAGTGTCGTCCTGGATCAGCCTGCTCAGTCCGCGCAGCCTGATCCGAGACGACACTGTCCGATCGTGTGTAATTTTCTGTTTCACGCAAGTCTACAGTAGGACAAAATCTAATGTTGACGTAAAGTTCCGTCTCGGATTAGCCTGCGCGAACTGCGCAGGCTAATCCGAGACGACACTTTACGCAATTGTCCGAAAGCCCCTTTTCGAATGTTGCAGACCATATTTGATCGATTATTACTCAAGAGGACTATGTTTACATATTTGTTTAAAGTATTCAAACGAAATTTTTTATTCTGACCCCGGTTGAACTATTATAACTATTGACAGATAGGTATAACATAGAGAACCAGACAATTTTTGTTTGGTTTTCAGCTTTTTAAAGAAAAATTGGGAACCAGGGAAAGGCATATTGACCATAAACTCCTCATCAGACGACAAACTTTTAGACTTGCTTTTTATTGGAAACATTTACAGACGACAAATTTAGTGCGGCTCAAATAATGAGATTTGTGAAAGGGTGAAACATTGTTTGAAAAGAAGGAAATGCTGGATGTCTCTATTTTCTTCTTATCTAACGATGTTTTCAAAGGCTTCCTCTTCAGGGCCGGGAAAACATGGGATTGCTTGATAAAGTGTTAAAGGAGGCTTAGGGTTATATTATCATACCAAGCTTCAAAAATATTTTATTACTGAATTTAAGAAGGCATTAGCTTGCAAACCATCAATAAATAAGAAGAATTTTATTTTAAAATTGTATTTTACTTTACGTAATATGTACCATCATACGGTATTTCTTGATTTCCCAGAATTTCTCAGATTCTTGCAGGAGTGTCACGTGATCGATAATACGTGTACATTATGTGGACATCGTATTCGAATAAGTTTGATGACGTCATATCACAAAAATAAGGGCATTCCCGATGGCAAAAACTACTTCCTCGTGAGCTAAACGCCTTTTCTTTTTTTTCCTGAATGTAACCGTTTAGTTTTTTTAACGAAAAAAAAAAAAACCTGTGGCAAAAGGGGTTAAATGTATATATTATATTTCATGTGTCTATTTTCAGAAATGTTATGGGTAAAGAAATGTAATTTAAGCTGGGGGAATTATTTCCCCATCACAGTGAATATTTTCCTCCTGCCGAAATCTGGAACTACTTTTTTAAGTTTTTAAGTTTTAAAAGTGGCATTCGTTGACAAAATAATCAGAGGAAATATAATATATAATTTATTTCATCAGTTTGTGGTTAATATGGGGAAATATTTGCCTCAAAAGGGAAAGGTCCGCGAAAATAACTCGTGCCTTACGGCACTCGTTATTTTCGCATACCTTTCCCTTTTTCGGCAAATATTTCCCCATATTAACCACAAGCTGATGAAATAAACTCTATTTCCGTAATCTATCATATCAAGCAAGTCACACTTAATAATGAATCCATAAATCCATTTTGTCTAACAAGCGATTGAATCCCGAGGTAGACTGGTCGTCTAACTTGCAGAAAATTGTCCGATTGCAAGAACTTTCGGACTGCAGCTGACATGGGTCTTTACTTTTTGCAGATACGTTAAACAACTTATTTCACAGAGCATGGCCCATACTTTGCAGCATTTATCAGTGATTTACAACGAAGATTGTAAATAAGTTCCTTTAAAATTAGTCATTATGTTGAGTGAATCGCATGGCTAATACATAAATTTTGTAGCAAAAGTTTTTGTTACTTAAGAAAAAAGATGAAAATACATAGATCAACAGAAGCGAAAAATCGGCAAAGGTCGACACGAGTTTGAATAGACTACTTGAAGATATTTTCTTTCAAAGAATTTCCTTAACTAAAAATCTTGTCAGCTGGTACAGAGTTAACCTTGTCAGCGCCATAGGCGAAAGCTGAGGTTTTGCGGACGACATATATCAAGGCTAGATAGCACAGAACGTGCTGTTTGATCTTGGATCTATCTCTCCTCTTGCTTAGTCAAGACTTTAGATAAAAATCTTTCAGTTGACTGTACTTACAGCTGTCAAAAGAGATCAGGTATATATATTTGGTGCAGTTAGGTGTCTTGCTAACGATAAAAAGTTTAGACCGGTCCAAATTGAAAGAATTTGTGACGATGACTTCAACTTGTGCTGTAATGATGAGACATGTCGATAAAAATTAAAAATAAAAAAAAAGTTGTGGGAAAAGGAGAAAATGCTGGTAACCAGCATATTCTCCTTTTCCTTCAAAGTTTTTTAAAATGTTTCTTCCTTGGGGATCATTGATACACGAGATTGTGTGGTAAAGTGTTAAAAATTGTTAAATGAGTCGCAACTGATCGGTCTGCGATCCATACACCGGTGTTATGGAGGTTGAGCGATTTTCGTTGACGTCATTGCTGCCTATCATCCCCGGCAGAGCGTCACTGCTGGAAGGATTTAAATGAGGTGAGGTTGAAGGCACCGGCGGCGAAAACTCTGAGCTGGTCCCAACTGAACTTCCGCCATTATAAAGCCCCGAGCGACTGGCTTTCATATTAGCCATTAGTTTCTGTCTTTCTTTTTCAATAAAGGAGGATGTTGTTATATTAATGCCGCTAGGTGTCGTTGGTTGGGACCGGATATCTGCCTCGGTTTGGAAACTCACTTTCTTTTCTGGTTTCGTTACGCTTTCCGCCTCTTTTTTTGTCACAGTGCTTTCATTTTCGTTTGGTTTTGTTGAAATAGCTTCAACTTCATTTTTGGCGGTATTTGCTTTATGTTGCTGTTTCATTTGCATTCTAGTTTTCCAGATAAGAACGGCTTTATGTGTGGCAATAACATTCCCAAAGCTGTTACCAGCATTTGCTGGAGATTTAAATACAAAATCTTCAACCTTGTCTGCTAGACCGGATATGGACGAACGAACCGACCTGGCCTTTTCCTTAACTACTTCCGGTACTGTTTCTTTTGTAACTGATCGGTAATGTCGATTGTGTCCTAGATAAATGCACGGTTTGACGACAAAGCTAAGATGTGTCACCAACAGAGTCACGGTATAAAATCCTCTCCACAATCCTCCGTTATTATAAGTAGCATAAAATGCCACAATAAAGTAAGGAAGATAACAAAACATAATGCAGGCCCACAGAGAGATATACGTTATAGCAAGATGAAAGACTGGATTTTCCTGGTCGTCACTAAATATTTCAAACATCATTGACAGTCCAGACGGCGGTTCGACTGGTTTCTTACTTTTAGGTTTTCTCGAAGGTTTATTTCTCTGTCTAGTTCCTGATGAGGTCTCCGTCTTTACAAAAGCATTTTTGTTATCTTCTTCGTTTTCATGGATCACCGGATGATGGCTTCGGGCACCTGCTGGTGCCATTGTCTTCTTTTTTGGAGGGTGCTTAAATGCAACGTCCCTGCTCTCCATCAAGGCAATTCGTCTAACATGAAAGATACAACCAAAAGATATGGAAAAAATTATAGTTGACGTTACAACCGTCAGCATGAAATTGACCAGCAAAAATGCCGAACTTGTCTCGTAGTCCAACATACAGCCTTGATGATAGAACTCGTATCTGATGTTTGCCACACCCGTTACTGGCAAAAATCCCAACATTCCAGAAATAGTCCATACACATGTTGCTATTATATGACAGTATTTCCTAACTTCAAAAAAGCTGTCATGTATATGCCGTTTACAAAGTTTTAATCCGCGTTCAACCGCCAAAACAGACAGGAAAATAAAGTTCGTGAACATGAGAAGCGATAAAACAGCTCCATGGATCTGGCATACAGGGTCTGACAAAATCCATTTGCCTGCAATCGCCGTGATAATTGTTGGCAGAAGACCCAATGCATAGGCTATGAAATCTACGATTCCAAGAAGTAAAACGAAGTAAGTGCTCGCTTCGTTTATTAGACCCTTTTCCTTGAATGTTACCATGAGAATCGTATTTAAAATAACTCCCACGATAATGATGCTGATGTCTATAGTGGTGACACAGACTGGAATAATGTCCTGCTGCATCCAAGTCAGAAAGGCATCCGTTATGGTATCCACCAGCTCGGTATTGCTGCTTGAGTTTGACATGGCGACCAGTTTAAAAGTCAAACCAAAAATATCCTACAAACAAAACTGAACGATCAAAGTTCTCATACTTTTCTCTACCAGTCAACAATTTGGGGGTGGGGGGTGGGGGGAAATCTTGCACTTGTTGATAATGTTATGCAAATATGTACACATTTTCATCTCCTTGACTTGGTTTAACATCAGTATGGTTAACGTTTGTTCCACCCATTGATCTTTTCCACTCCATTTGGTCTTTTTTAACCTCGGTGAACCAGCGATCGAAGCCTTATCGTTCCGAAACAGAGTGAGTGGTAATCTGTAAATGATACATTGCAGCGATAACATAGACAGAATATATAATAATGTTGGACCAAATTCTCAGCCATTTTCTTTTTTAAATATTGCCGAGAATAAGGATAAGGTATTTCTGATGAAAACACTTACACAAAGAAATTTTCAATTATAAATAAATAAATAAATAAATAAATGTGGCGCAACAACAACAGAGTTAATGACAAAAAAAAAAAAAAAAAAAACCAACCCTAGATAATTAAACAAATGATTGAATAAATAAGATATTGAATAGATAATTTATTGGATGAATAAATGATTGGCTAAATAAATAAGATAACTGACTGACTGACTAGATAATTAAAAGAATAAATAAATAGATAAGTAAATAGACAAATATAGAAAAAGGATTTAAAAAGCATAACAAAATAATAAATATTTATAGTTAATAATAACAGAGAAAGAACAGGCCTTGCTGTTTCTGTTAGTATTAAACAACATAAATTTCGAATTTTATTTCTCTTTAAGTGGTAAAATACTCACGCTTAACAGGATATGGAAGACAAAAATCTTATTAACTAGTCTATAAATTACCTGAAGATGAAGTAGTTTTGAAAATTGGTCTTTTGTCAACACGATCCTGTCTTAAAGGCTGTGGCGTGAAATTTAAGTAATGATCGTACTGCTGGCATACATGAAGGATTAACCTGGTTTTAATCGTAGGAGATTTAACCCAAAGTAAGCCTAGATTAACCCTTAACTGAATGTTTCCGTGTTTTAACGACCTCGTGAACAAGGGATTATGAAAACATCGTGGGAAAAGAAGAAAATGCTGGTTTCCAGCATTTTCTTCTTTTTCCACGATGTTTTCTATCTACCCGAAGACAAATCCCTGGATTTGAGACTCATTTACTTTGTCATCTGCGAAATACTTTCAGTTCAGACAAGCCTAAATTTTTGTCGTTTGGTAAAGAGTTAATCGATCGCTTCTTTTATTCCTTACTATACGAAAAAAAGAAAATTTAAACTGATCTTAATCGAAGGAATTTGCAGACGAACAATTAAGGGTAGCTGAATTGGTTAGACTCTTCTTTAAAGGGTTAGAAAATATTGTTTTCAAAAGCCTTCTTCCTCCTGGACATTAAAACTAATTCACAGCGGACGACTTTGACACATATTTCTCTTCTTTTTCCACAATGTTTTTCAAAATTGATCTACATGTATTTTAAGACGAAAAAAGCAGTCTGCGGATGGTGATGTATTCATCCGCCTCTTGTTAGCGCTGACTGTGCCCTTAAGTTATAACAAGTAGTTGAGTGATCTCTCGGTTAGTGTGGATCAAGATCAGACGACAAAATTTGTACAGTTTGACCTTGGATCTACACTTCCCGATCTTTTGTAAGATAATCTAAAAATAGAACATTTTTTCTTTTCCAGTGGCTGACAAAAAGATGAAAAAGATTTACCTATTGATTGTTAGTTTTCCGTAAACTTTACATACTGTCGCCACCGCCGGTTGCCCATATGGAGGCCTCCCCAAAACGGCTTTTAGTTATGTTATGGGGGATAGTGCGAGATACAGGGCGAAACTCATCCTAAGTTTTTCCCGGGGGCGTATTCACCAACAATCCTCAAGAATATTCTAAGTTGTACTCTGAAGAATTTTCTAAATTTGAAAGTAACTCAACTTCTGATTGGCTAAACCATTTGGTTTAGCCAGTCAGAAGTTGCGGTACATTCAAATCTAGAAAATTATTGAGAATAAGACAAAGAATATTCTTAAGAATGTTTAGAGAATATGGACCCTGGTCATTCAACGTGCTCGGTATATACGTAGTATATAATGGCCTGCAACTTGCGAAAAGGGGCATTCGGACATTTGCGTAAAGTGTTGTCCCAGATCAGCCTGCGCAGTCCGAGCAGGCCAGGGATCTTATATACGATCCCTGAGCAGGCTGATCCGAGACGACACTTTGCGATCGTGTGTGATTTTCTGTTTCACGCAAGTCTTCTGTAGGACAACATCTAATGTTGACGTTAAGTGCCGTCTCGGATCAGCCTGCGCGGACTGCGCAGGCTGATCCGAGACGACACTTTACGCAAATGTCCGAAAGCCCATTTTCGCGTGTTGCGGACCATGCATGTATGTAGTATTGTCATAGCGGACTTATGTGTAGCCTTTCATTGGAAATCCTATTAGTAATTTTCCTTCGCTGGTCTTCTGTGGGAATCGAACTGATTGTATCTACGTATTCTGAGGATCAATATATAATTGAGCCATGCTCTGACAAAAGGGGGCTTAATGTATCTCCGTGATGCATTATACCAAGTAAGTCTTCACACGATTATGGATCCATAATTTTTTTTTTCAAACAACCAATTGATTCATGAGTTAGATAGATCCTTTGACATGCAGAAAATTTAAAAATAGCGAAAAGTTTCGGCCAATGTCTGCGGAGGCTGACATAGGTAGATACTTTTTGCAGATGCATTAAGCCCCCTTTTCACAGAGCATGGCTCTGATATATTCAAACTTAATTTAAAAAGTTCAAGTATTACTCGTACCTCTTTTCTTACCATAGACGACTCATGAATCTTTTGTGGACACTGCACAGAACGTGCAATCTGATCTCTGATCTACATTTTCCATACTTTAACCTACATCATTTAGGCCAAATTGTCTCTTCATTTTGCAGCGGAGTTGTTTTTGTGGTGGTTAAAAAATTGAGATTTATTCATTTGGTAGAAGACGAGATAACGAACGATAACACCTTTCTTTACTTGCCAACTTGCCGCTTGGAGTTGTCTCCCTTAAATCTACAAACAATGATCCATTGGTTCGATTATCATCTTTTGATCCGCTACAATTTACGCTTCTGGCGCCATAGGCGAAAAGACGGACTTACGAACGGCATAGAGCAAGATCAGATTGTAAAATAGACTCAGTCTGATCTTTCATTCACATTGTCCGATTCTTTAGTCAAGCCTACATGATAAAAATCTTTTTAAGTTTCATAGATTGTAAGATTGTATTTTTCAGCCATTGAAAGATGTCTAGCTAATCCTTCACCACAAAATCCCGAGTTTTAATGACACTGAGAAAGAGGCCTTTTGAAAACAGTGTGGGAAAAAACAAGAAAATGCTGGTTACCAGCATTTTCTTGTTTTCCCACAAAGTTTTCTCAATTTTCAATAGAAAATGCCATGATTTCAGCAGCATGTAAATTTGTCGTCTGCAAATGCCTTCAATATTGACAAGTCTAAAATTTTGTCTTCTGGTAAAGATTTAACATGTCTAGTGTAGAACGAGTTAAGATTACGAAATAATAACGACTGGGTGAATAACAGACAGGGACTGCTCTCAATCGGTATGTTTATGCTTCTTCTATTTTTTCAAGTGGAATGACAGCCGAGCCAGGTAGTGCAGTCGGTAGTGTACAGGACTTGAAGAGAGAGTCTTGCTGGTTCGAATTCCCCGCTTGGCGAATTTCTTTCCTAGGATTGATGATAGTCATTGCGACAAGATTCTTTTCTCTCTAACTGCTGGTCATTGTTTCGACGATGGCATCGTAGGAAAGCAGTTAGTAGCTTGGGAAGAATATTGCACGAAGTATTGGTAAAAGAATCTGCAGGATGGGCACACTGGCCGCCGCGATATTACTGAAATAATGTTGAAAACGGCATTAATCACCATACAAATAATAATAATAATAATAATCAAACAAACAAATGGAATGATAAATTACAAGCAAACAGTTTACAAACATTTCTTTTCGAATAAAAATATGGTGTTTATACAGCTTATTTTAGTAACCTTAATCATGTTAGTAACCTTGAAAATATAGAAAAAAGCCATGCAGTAGTTGCCACCTCTATTCAGCAGGTAACCTAAAGTTAAGCAGGCATTTTTGCATTGTTAGAGGCAACAATCATATTGAAATGTGACCCATAGTAAAGAAACACTTGTCTAAATTTTTACCACACAATCCCGAGATTTATTGACCCTGAGAATGAAAGCTTTTGAAAACATTGTGGGGAAAGGAGAAAATGCTGGTAACCAGCATTTTATCCTTTTTCCACAACTTTTTCTACCCTTTCGAAGATACACACCATCATTTGAGCCATACAGATTGTTTTTATTTGGATAAGTCTAAATTTTTGTCGGCAGGTAAAAGAGTTAAATCAAGTACACTTTTAGTATTTCCTTGGTGCTTGCTTTATAAATCAAGTTTCAAGTTTTAAAGTTTATCCAGTATTAATAGGCCTCCGGCCCAACATACAAAATGGTACACAGTTCCTTCACTTAACATTGTGTCCAATGCAAAACAAAATGGTAGGACGGTTTTGCGCTGATTTATACAATATGACTTGTCAATACACTTTCGCATATGATCCCCAATTCTCACGAAGAGTTTCTTAACTCTAAATGGGTGCCGTTTTTGTCTAAACGGTAGAAATAAGAGTTCATGTAGATTTGAACGTGTAGATCAGGACCAGCATTCATATCGCTGTAGGCTGATCCTGATCCCCACTTTCAACAAATAATAATCACTTTTGCTTAAGATCCGACACTGATAGCAATTGTTTCTTAACTTTAAGCGGTTACCATTTTTACCTCAAAGATAGAAAATAAGAGTTCATATACATGTACATTTGAACGTGTAGATCAGGACCAGCATGCATATCGCTGTGGGCTAATCCTGATCTCTACTTTAACAACGGTTTAACTCTAAATGATAACCATGTTACCTCAGAGGTAGAAATAAGAGTTCATGTAGGTTTGAACTTGTAGATCAGGACCAGCATGCATATCGCTGTGGGCTGATCCTGATCTCCACTTTCAACAAATGATAATCACTTTTACGTAAGATCCGACATTTATAAATGATGGGCTGTAGCGTTATAAAGGAAGATTTTGCTATTTATGAATACTTTCAGTTTTTTAACTCTCACCCAAACGACATGATTTAAGACTGGTTCAAATCCAAAGCAATTGTAGACGACAAATTAAATGTGGTTCAAATTGTGGAATGTCTCCTTGAAAGGGTAGAAAACATTGTGAGAAAAGGAGAAAATGCTGGTTACCAGCATTTTCTCCTTGTCGCACGATGTTTTCAAAGGCCTTATCATTAAAAGTTGTTAAAGCTTGGAATTGTGTGGTGAAGGGTTAAAGGAGTATCATTGTAATTATCACGGCAAGAGGAGGTTATGCCGATGATAAACAGCTTCGTTCAACACATTTTTGTAAAAGAAACATTATCTCCTAGAAAGAAGAAACCCTCTTTTTTTCTTTATATGAAAAGTAATTTTATAATGATTGAACGAATGTTGTTTGATTGCCCAGCGACGGTTTTTACGCATGACAGGAATCAAGGTGACAAAAAGATTGTAAATGCAAAAGAGTACCATGGAGAAAATGTCTGAACTTCAAACAGATAAAAAAAAAAAGATAACTTGATAGGAAAACGATAGATAGATAAATGTCCAGTGGCGGTCAAAAATAAACAGTGCCAGTATTAAAATGCATTTAGATTTTAAGAGTATGGAATTTTTTATGAATATGAAAATCTGTCATTGTACGGTCGATCCGAGTGTTAGTCTCCGGCGGAAAAAGTGAATTTTATAATTACATGTAGGTAAAATGTTTCCATGTCGCCCTATCTCAAGTTTTGTATACTTTTCACATGATTTTAAAATTTGTTTTCTGTCAGCGACTAACAGTTGGACTGACCACACAATTAAATATCGTCATCTTTACAAGAATTTACATACTTTTAAATTATATGATTTTAATTTAAATGAATTGTTTACTTTTGGCCGCTACTGGGCCTCTGAAAATTGTAAGGAATAATGGGTAAATTATCTTGTTATTCACAAAAAAAAAAAAAGATTTGAAGATGCTGGATATTGCCCGCCTTCTAAAGAGGACAGTTGAGTAGTTAAGATGGCAAATTAAAATGTAGATAATTGCGTACAATATTGACAGTAGAGATAATGAAAACACTAAAAGGATCGAGTAACAAGTAAATATCATCTAGCTTGTTGGTAGAATTGAGTAAAATATTGAAAGTAATAATGTACAAAAATAATAAATGGATCGAGTGATGAAAAAATATCAGGGTCTTTTGCAAAAGTAAAAAAAAAAAGGTTGTTCTTCTTGAACGGAATGGATATAAAATTGGGTGAAAATATTGAAAGTAGTAAACTGTGACATCGAATGAGTGATAAGAAAGTATCCGAGCGTATTACAAAGTCCAAAATTAATCTTCTTTCCATTGCGAGGAGTGGTAATAGAATTGAGTAAAATATTGGAATTAAAGATGTATGAAAATACGGAATACATGTAGATCGAGTGATACTGAGGTATCAGAGTGCGTTGCAAAGTTCAAAATTGAAGTTGTACCTATTGAAAGGTGATAAACTAAGAAAAGAGCTGGAGATAGACTGGTCCTTGGACATAAATAAAATTGACCATTCGCAAAAAGTTTCCACCCAGGTCAGCCTACGCAGGCTAACCTGGGTCGATAGTTTTTGCAAATTTATTGAACTTTCTTTTCAAAGACCATGGCTCAAATAGTTACCGTGTTAACCTTTTACCTAACTACTGACTTGTGAAAATGAGGGGTGTAGGGCAATTTCCTACCCGGACATTTGCCCACCCGGACATTTGCCACTCGGACGTTTGCCCACCAGGACAATTGCCACCTAAGATAAAAGCCCTACCAAACTATGCTGATAGTTACTCATTCAATGTAATGAGAAATTTCTCCATCTCTCAAAATGTTTTTTATCCTTTCATTAAATTTTCTTCCATTTTCGCTTCATTTTAAATTGCTGCCTGCCAATTTCTTTGAATTAGGGCCAATGTAAATTTTGATTGACTGTCTCATCCTCCACCAGATGAAGCGTTTTTTTACAATGTGGGAAAGAAGATCAGTTGAATACTTATGAAAACATTGTGGGAGAAGGTCAAATTGCTCATAACGAACGTTTCTCCATTTCCCACTGTTTTCTATTCTGTCATTAAATTTTCTTTCATTTTCGGTATAACGTTATTGTGTTTATGGGATATATTGACTGGTAGATTCTTTGTGTTGTTGGGCTAAAAACAAGGTTAACTTGTTAAAGAGTTCTATTATTTTGTCTATACGCCATGTCGATTTGTTCGTAGGTAACGTTGATTGGTCGACTTCTTGAGTTGTTTGGTTCAAGAACAAAGTCATCATGTCTGCACGCTACTTTATTATGTTCATAACCTATGTTGACTGGTCAACTACTAGTGTTGTTGGGTTAAAAGAAACAGCTAGCTTGTCAAAAATTTGTCATTATGTCTAAACCATGTTATTGAGTTCATAGCACATGTTGATCGGTCGATTCTTTGTGTTCTTAAGTTAAAAAACAATGTTGGGTAGTTTTACTGCTGTATTGATGGTACATGTTGACTGATGGCCTATTTGTGTTTTCTAAAAGCTATGGCGTGCCATGTATTCGGGCTGGTAAATAGTTTGTGATCATTGTCTGAAGTCTTTCAGTGATTCACTGAAAACATCAATAGAAGGAATATTCACGGTCGTTATGACCGTTCATATATCCAAGTGTATTCCAGATAAATGACGATTATAAGAGCTCGTAATTATGATAAAAATAAAACAGTTTGTCTGAAAACATAGAGATTGAATAGTTTAGTTTCACCTCAAAATATTTCGAAAGTTGTTCAACAGAAAGTCAATTGTTGCAAACATCTTCCAAACGGAACCTCTTTAAGGATAGGTCACCCTAACTGGATCCGTGCAACATCGCCTTTCATCGCCAAAATCGATACGGGGAAGCAGCGTCTATTGGCCGATCGATTACGGATTATCTGAGTCTGAGCCGAATCCGTACGTTTTTTGGCGATGAAAGGCGATGTTACACGGATCCAATTAGGATGCCCTGTCCTTAAGCAAGACCGAATATGAAACAGTTGCTGATGGAAGCATTTAGTAATCATCTCTAGTAATGCAAGTAGCTATCACAGGGAAACAAACTGGGGTTTTTCTCAGATTTCTTAAGCAAATCAGGAATGATTAGAAATCTTTACGGTTACTATCTAGAGAACTTACTCCCCTTTCTATTGCGTCAAATGTCAGATTCATTCGTGCTTCGGTCTAACAAAGCTAATTCTGTTTTAAATTTATTGAAATCATAACATAGGTCAAAGAGCTGATCCCCCATTATCCTTCTAGCAGCCTGTACAGACACCTGGGCTACGAGATAGCTAAAGCGTCCCATTTGGCTTTCTGTGGGCCTTCTGCTTTGATTCCAAACCAAACTGGGATTCATTGCTTCTAATGTAGGATCTTGAGACTTTCCGGATATTCCTATCTGCTGTTGGTGAACATGATTACTTGTTAAGTTTAGGGTGCTTTGTTGGTATTTCGATGGTTCTTGTTCATTTTTCCACGCATATGTTTTAATTTGCTGTGTATGAACTTGGGGATTGAATGTTTGCTGAGACGTAGCTTGAGAGTGATCTTCCCTGTCATACAAATTCATACCCGAGATATCACTCTGAAACAAGTCCTGGGAATTCGAATAACTTTGTTGCTTATCTAACCGATCCAACTGGTCATCAGTCAGTCTTAGTGGCATATGATGAGCTGACATCCCAGTTCGTGGTTTTTTCTCTATTCTGTATGTTTGTGCTACACCTTTACTAAGCAGTGGCCCACCTTCTTGTAGATAGAGGGGCGGCCAAACCACAAAGGAAATCAAATCACCTGTGCGTGTGAATGGTTTAAATACTTTGGGATCAAACTTATCCCCTTCGTTGCTTTCTGTATCAAAAACCACCGGAGGGTCTTGAGCGGCCATAAACCAACAAACTTCAACACAACCTTTGATATACTGCTCGCATTGTAATGAATAGAAAATACGACGACGCTGTCCACTTGCAACCATTTGAATAAAATTCTGCAAATAAATAAAAGCTAAATAATCTCTTTATTAGAAATTTATACTTTGCTTCAAATTTACATATGGTTCAGTGTTAGAGGTTCCAGTTTCGTATACTTTTGGCTCTTTTTAATACACGTATATAAAATAAAGAGCAAAGAGCAACCGGTACAAAGTATTGGTGCTCTCGGACCTAGTCGTTATCGTATGCATTTGACTTGAAACATCTCTGTATATTAGTGTAACATTGGCTTTCATCTAAAGTCTTTAGATCAGTTAATAGATAATACTTGAAAATAGTTTTGTAACAGTTTGGAGGGCAAAGTTCTAGATCCAGATGATGAAGAATATTTTCAAACAAATTCAGAGAACAGAGAAGGATATCTGAAATCAGGTTACCTTATATACAAATTCCACGAGTTGGGTTGCCATGGTCTTGGCACAGTCCTTTAGTTGCTTTTTGACATAGTCTGGAATATCTATATCCTAGAAAAAAAGGACCACACAAAAGCATCTAAAATATTATCAAATCTGTCAATTCACGACCTTGCCAAACGTCAATTAAAACTGATTTTTACTCAAACTTTTTAGTCCCATTCTGACTGTCCTAGTAAAGAACCCTGGTTAATCCCTTGAATAATTGTGAGTAACCGTGTCCTAATCCTGACGGTACCGTAAATGACCAAAAGAACCTCGATGAATCGGCTTATAATCCTGGCTGATTTAAATATTTTACGAGAACCGGGACTCATCATGATGGATATTGGAATCTGCTCAATTTTTTTGTCTGCACATGTCATATTCTTCGAAGATTCGACCTGTCTGACGCATCACCCATTCTATATACTAGGGAAAAGTAGGGCTTACACCGAAGCTATTACTCAAGCCTGTAGGGGCTGTTTTAATAAATGGCCGGTGCATAGGTTACATGCTAGCTGATCATAGCTGAATGAATCGCACCAGGTAGCGTTTTATTGAGTAAACGTTTATTTCATTTTGAAATTCAAAGAAACGGTTGTCGTTTTGAAAAGTAGTCCGGTTCTGTACCCAGAATGCCCAAATTAGATAGATGTCTATTTGTAGAATGCCATCTAGCGGAAGATAATGGCTATTTGGGCTATACTGGGACAAAGCCGTAGCAAAACTGGTATATTCCGGGCCATGACCGGCTCTTAAGAGGAAAGAGGCAGGGCCGATACTGTGATGAACGGTGACCGCTGGTACTACACCTGCAGTGGATTGAGTTACCTCGGCTTCTGTATTCTTAGATTATAATCGGGTAACGTCGGCATGCAATGAAGTGTCACTGGCTCAAAACCATGGTCAGACGGGACGATATCGACAGTCACCGGTACATAGCCGGCCTGAACCGTATACATGTACTCCATCTGGAACTTTACCTGTTTAGTCCATGGTCAAATAATATGGCTAAGCTTCCAGCCGCAGCAACATCGGGTGTATGAGAATATAAACACTATTTTGGGAGAGCATACCGGTAAAGGCTACTTTTCATAGAGTGGAACCAGGATCGATACCGGGACGGTGGGAAAGTTACGAGTAAGACAGGTAAGAGCGAGGAGCAATACTTTTGATTGCAAGGTTAAAGTCGTATTGTAATGACGTGTCACAGTTTTCAAGCGGATACATTGCGCTTGGAAGCTGGTTTGTTTCGATATACTGTCACGCTGATGTTAACAAAAGCGATGTTAACCCTTAGAGTACCGAATAAACCCTGAAGACATTTTCAGTCTAGAAATAAGGCTCATATAATTGCCTTTTTACCGTCGCTTTTGTTTGCAGAATGTCACAGCAAAGCAGATAGTGTAGATCAAAGATCAGACTGCACGTTTTGTGCAACATGATCTTGATCTAAATTGGCTGCAAAGGCAACTATAATATTGAGCAACGCACTTTAACGGTTGAATTGCTATTGGTGTCCAAATGCTGTGTTGAGGTCAAATATTCTTTTTTTTTTTCATGTATATATTTTTATAATATACCTATAAAATTTCCGACTTAAGAACATTACAGTATTCATTCGCCATTCATTAAAAAACGATGTTCAACTTTTTAATCGGTATTTGTTTTTTAATTTCGCCCCATTTTCGAATACAGTTGTCCAGAATTGTAATATTTTGTTGTTAGAAATTATAGGTATATAGTAAAAGGGAAATCATGTTGTAGTACCGGTAACTTTTCTTTGGCTTGTATTTGCTTCTCGATGCTTACGAAAATTCTGAAATCTCGCTCGACCTTTAGTAGGATTTGAAATATTCCCATGCAACTCGAAACATACACAAGCCCCGGGAAAGTTGGTGTAACACGTATTCCGTATTCAAACAAGGTTTTGTATTGGTATTTGTCTCAGTTGCAATGTTCTGTTGATACTGTACTTTTTAATAATCCAACATTATACATGTACATGTATTTATACATTTTCCAATAAATCTGGTACCTATAAACAACAACAATATACATGTACATGTATTTATAAATCACACTCGTTTGTAGTAAAGCTAGTCAATTTTAACCACTGAATTGAAATCCTGGTCAAGAAAGACTTTTTTCTTAAATAAATCGTATTCCGGTAAAATTTGGGGTTACTTCAATATACTTATGAACCAGTCAGGATGGCTGCCCTTGTTCCAATTAAAGCTGAACGACAAAAATTATCTAAGGGGCGGACGAACTCTAAGTTGGGAGAAGTTGTGGTCTAACTCCATGTTGACTTTGAATATGACATGGAACTAGACCGAGACGCTTTCGACGAAAATACCGCCTTATAGAATTTCTACCTCAGACGACCAAAAGAAAATCAATCTTATTCTTTGATTTTCATTTACATTACTTACCTGTCCACCTGTCAGATTCTTCTCTAAGTTGGACATGTGCTGTTTCCATAGTTGTTTGCAGTGCTCGTTAATGATCTGGAATAAAGCAGGCACAAAAGAAATTTTTAGCTCTGCTGTTTTCAAAGAAAAGTCGAGGTACTGTCAAAGCCCTGTTGTCGTCTGCGTCGTCGTCGGTCACGTGCTGAAACTTTGACATTTTACAATATCTCTATTATTACAGAATATATTTACTTCACACTCGAACTAATTGTTAGTTTTCAAAAGGTTACTCATACAGCAAGGGGAGGTAACCATCAAAATACTTTTGACACACTTATGCCCCTTTTTCGACCTATAGAACGTCAATCTAATTCTAAAAGCAACTGCAGCCGAGCGTTGGCACCCGCATGCGGTGCTTTTGTTTATAAGCACAAATTATGTCTTTTATAATTCAAACGAACACTATACTCAGAAAATCTGATTTCACCCATTAACAAACTATAGTGAATGAAATAGGTAGAAAGATTTAAATCTAGTACATGCTATTTATGTAAAAAGTGGGTTCAGTTTCTTCCTCATTACACTCGATTTTAGAAGCCCTTGATTTTAATTAATCGTTCACTTCTATTATATGCACAAAACCAACATCAATAATTGGCCTGCAACACGCGAAAAGGGGCATTCGGACATTTGCGTAAAGTGTCGCCTCGGATCAGCCTGCGCAGTTCGGGCAGGCTAATCCGAGACGGCACTTTACGACTACATTGGATTTTGTGCTACAGTAGACTTGCGCAAAACAGAAAAATTACATACAAACGGAAAGTGTCGTCTCGGATTAGCCTGCGCGGACTGCGCAGGCTAATCCGAGACGACACTTTACGCAAATGTCCGAATGCCCCTTTTCGCGTGTTGCAGGCCATATCAAAAGCAATTAAACTTCAGTGAAAAGGGGATTAAATGCATCTGCAAAAAG
The DNA here is from genome assembly GCA_946811185.2 of Hippopus hippopus. Classification (NCBI taxonomy): domain Eukaryota; kingdom Metazoa; phylum Mollusca; class Bivalvia; order Cardiida; family Cardiidae; genus Hippopus; species Hippopus hippopus. The sequence goes on from OX328100.1 coordinate 47,616,142, forward strand.
TGTCAACAAAGGTCAGCCTGCGCAGTCCGTGCAGGGGGATCGGAGTCGAAACTTTTGCAATTGATCAATTTTCTGCATATCAAAAGGACCATTCTATCTCATGATTCAGTTGGTTGTTAGACAAATTTGACTTTATGGATCCACTATTGTGATACCTTGCTTGGTACAATCACGGAGATGCACCAGACCTACTTTTCGCAGAGCGTAGTTCGTATATGGCTTGCAACACGCGAAAAGGGGCATTCGGACATTAGCGTAAAGAGTCGTCTCGGATCAGCCTGCGCAGTCCGCGCAGTCCGCGCAGGCTGATCCGAAACGACACTTTCCGTTTTTATGTAATTTTCTGTTTTGCACAAGTCTACTGTAGCACAAAATCTAATGTAGTCGTAAAGTGCTGTCTCAGATCAGCCTGCGCGGACTGCGCAGGCTGATCCGAGACGAAACTTTACGCAAAAGTCAGAATGCCCCTTTTGGCGTGTTGCAAGCCATATATTTCTTACCATTAATGTTCTGAACAGTTCAGCCACTGTTTCTTCTTCGTTATTTTCTTTGCAAAGTTCTGTATATGCATCGGTCCATTCATTGTCATAGATTTCATTCAATCTTTCAGCAAGTTTAGACGGTCGGTTTACGTCACTGAGATCTGCTACATTTGGATTGTTGTTGGTTAGTTTGTTTCCCATTACTTGACTCAAGCTGCAAATGTGGGAAGGTTTCCTTAGTGTGACATTTTCCTTTGAAAATCGTCAATCAAAAATCCATTTTTTTAAACGACCCTGAGAAATCATTTGAAAACTTTGTGGGAAAAGGAGAAATCGCCGGTCACCAGCGTTTAATCCTTGTCCCATAATGTTTTTGAGCCTTTCAAAGAAAATACTGTTTATTTCCATTTGTGGATCTCTTCAAGGTAAAGCCGCGTTTAAACCTACTAAATCTGTTAGTACCAATGAACTCACATTTCAGTGCCATGTGGTACTGTTTAATGAGAACATTAACCCTTGTCCTGCTACATGTGATTAAGTGAAATGAAACTTTCAAGCCGAGAGGAAAAAATTGAACATTTGCTATTTCAAACTTACCTTTTGGAGAAAAATATCTCCTTACCGGACAGTGTAGATCCAAGATCAGACTGCACGTTCTGTGCAGTCTGATCTTGATCTACACTGTACACAATTGGTCAGTGAGTTACGTTAAGCAGCCTAAAAGTTAAGGCTTTCATTTCTCATTTTCTTTCCGCGTTATGGGTTAGTGAAGGAATTTGTCACTTTGCGGCACCGTGTATTTTCTGATGATATTGCGCTGTCTCGTGAGACTCGTTTATTGTCTAACTATATATGCACCAGAGTGCTAAAAGAGAAATTACTCCATCGGTCAATTGACAAGAAGTATTCCAATCATACGAGCCATGTTTAACCCTTAGGCTGCTAAGCGCGACACACTGATTTTTAGTGGACAGTGTAGATCAAGATCAGACTGCACAGAACGTGCAGTCTGATTTTGGATCTACACTGTCCGATAAGGAGATATTATTCCCCAAAGCATAACTTTGAAATAGCAATATTTGGATTTTTACTATCGAATTGAAAATTTCATGTTAGTTATTTAGCTGGATAAAGGTTAATTTCTGGTCTACAAACACATTCAATTTTGACAAGTCTGAAATTTTGTCGTTTGGTAGAGAGTTAATAGTACATTCATAGTTGCTAATTCACATAGAGTTAGCCTCTGCCAAAAGTAAGATTAAAAAGATATTTTCATCTTACAAGAAAGATGAAATGTAGTCCCAGACATCGTAGATTTAAGACATGACCATACTCTCCTCAAAAGCATCATTAACTCTTTACCACACAATTAACTTTAAGACTTGTCCAAAGTTAAAAGCATCTGCAGGCGGCAAGTTAAATGCGCCTAAAACGATGGGCTTTGTCTCTGAACTTTTATAAAACATTGTAGAGAAAGGAGAAAATGTTGGTTACGGCTTCTTCCTCAGGGTCGTAAACTCGGGATTAATTGGTAAAGGTTAACTTTCGTCATCATGAGACATTAACTTTGTTATTGTCTACTTCATTTAACCTTTTAACAATATGCAAAGCAATAAGGAAACAGAGGCAATTTCTGGTGGGACTACTTTTCATTATTTCTCGTCATAAAGAGTTTCAATATTCGTATTCTAGTGCTTCTTCCGCTGTCCATATTTTTAAAGCTAAAAGGACTATCAGCTTTTGACGAAAATCGTCGGTAAACGGTTTTACGTAATTATCTTTTCAAACAAGCACACAGCGTTTAAGATGAAAGGTGGCTTAACCATTTATCAATTTCATTACGTTTGTTATGAAAGTGAAAAGTTACAGAAATTACCGGAGTCAATTAATCTTCTAGTAAATATTCAACATCCTTCTTTCCTCTAAAATAATGCAGGGGTCCTGCGTGGCTCAGTGGTAAAGTGAAGGACTTGTGACCTGGAGGCCACGGGCTCGAGCCTCACTGGATCCACTGGATCGTTCGTGCGTGTGTCCTTTGGTAAGAGACTTCAGAGCCCCAGCCTAGTACTGATGAAACCCGGGAAATACATGAATATATGAGTTGTCGCCGTAATATGACTGAATTAATGTTGAAAGCGGTGTAAAACACAGTTCAATCAATCAATCTAAAACAATGCAAACGACGAACAAGTTTAGATTCCAGTGGCAGTTTTTGTATATCCAAGATCAGATTTCACGTTCTGTGCAGTCTTAATCTTTGCCATCCTATAGTGCTACGCAATGTTTCCATTGTGGCAGTAAAGTAGGTAACAGCTCAGTATACAAAGAACATGTAAACAATTACCGAGTTTTTGTTCGCTCTAGTTCGTTCTTCGTTCTTGTCATCTCTTCGGTAAGTTCTTTGATCTTTCTGTCTTTCCACTCAATCTCTTGCTCATAATGCTTGTTTTGCTTCTTCAGTCGTTCCATTTCTATCATGTTTTTACTTTGATATTCTTCTTTTAGCAGGTAAACTGCAGCTTTGGTTTCCGCATACTGAAAATAAAAGGTTTAATCGTCGATGTTTTACCGAGCTCAAAGATAATGTGAGCGCTGTTTCACTATTAATATCGGTTTTCTAAAGTGTTTGGTGATCAACTTTGGCGCTCCTTATCGGTAGCTTCTGGATAGAATTAAGAATAGCGCAGCATCCCGATCTAAATTTTCTGCCAGAAATTTTAACGAATGCGTGATACTTCTGCAGACCGATCATGCACACTATTCCACCAATATCTTTCTCCTTGAAGCATTCATTAAGTTGCACTTCAACTCTGTCGGACAGAATCGCTTACGATATTCATGGTCTAACTCCTGTTCAAATTTGCTACTAAGAGAGGGAATGAATGTTCTGGCTTGTTGAAAAAGAAAGAATTTACCCACATTTACTAAATGAGGTACAGTATATAGTAAGCAAAATTTTTTACAGCAGGGAGTGATTGTTTACAACTCGGATACATTTATATGCGTGTATAGAACCTCGTGATTAATCATTGGCTGTACTTTGCTTCTATCCATTTTTTCAGAAGTTTTTATGTATGTAAAATTTTAAAAGTCATTTATGTTGTTTATACAATCTTTTTTAACTACAGTCTACGAGAATTATACTACAGCCTGCGTTACGGTCTTAACCAATAAAGCATAAAGCTTTACAATATGATATACATAGTCATGGCTCAATCCGACGTTAAAGGCCGTCATTGTGGGGCACATACAGCCTTTTTCCCGACAATTGAAACTTCGTATCAATACTAATATATACTGTACTACAAAATTCACTTTTCTCAGCCAGCGATTTTTTGCCGAATCAAAATTGTTTGTAAAACAAATCAATTCATATGCTAGAACACGCATTTTCGCTGGATGCGTTAGACAAGTGGGCGCTTATCTTAAGTGAGCCATGCTAAGGAAAATGGGGCTTAATGCACCTGCAAAATGTATCGATCTGGTCACCCTGCGCAATCGGCGCAGGCTGACCTGGGTCGAAACTTTTTGATATTGGTTAATTTTCTGCATGTCCAAGGAGCAGTTTACCGCATGATTCACTTGGTTGTTAGACAAAAACTTTATGGATCCATAATTATGTGATGACTTGCTTGGTTTAGTGCATCACGGAGATGCATTAAGTGCCCTTTTGCCAGAGCATGGCTCAAGTAAAATGGTGCCAATATGGCTTGGAATACAGGATGTTCGTTTGTCAATTTCAATGAGACCTGGCAGATGTGACGTCATCATACTGATTTGAATACATGTCGACGTAGATAGTTGATCATGTGACATTCCAACAGGCCTTTGGAAAATATCGCCTAACCAGAAAAAAAGATTTACATGTTTTGTATCCCAATGAAGATGTTGTACCAAAAACTTATTTTCACATTTACATATTCGGTTCAAGTTGGATCTATAGTTAACCAAGTATCGACCTGCTCTACGCCATTTTTTTTTTCGAAGTATGGTGGGATGATTAAAACCCAGACATCCTTATGAAGCAAAAAGCGTTACCTGCTGTTCCATCTTTCTCATTGTATCATCAAATGGCAAAAATTTCTTCTCCAGACTTTCTAATTGTTGTAAGAAATCCTCATTCTCTTTGTCACTGTTGCCCCAAGCCTGCCGCGAACTAGCTGGACGAGTTCTCATGGGTGACGACATCATTTCTGACCTTGAGAATTTTGATGACTTCGATCTAGGATTAACAGAAACAAGAAAGATCTTTCAACAAATACAGACAGCGTAAAAGGTAATTGAAAATGAATATTGCAACTCTTAGGTGCTTCACTATGACAAGTAGGCCTGCAAGGTGCCCACCGAATTAATACGTCCACAATTTTGACCAATCGCAACTTTCTGTTAATGCATTCGAGTATGTCAATACTGAGAAATGTGTAAAAAGTCAGTGTATTCACCTATGGCGAAAAAGTAAATGCAATATAAAATCTCCTTTTTACCCTTCAGCTGGTGAGTAAAACTCAATCTGCGTTCTGTGTAGTCTGATCATGGTCTATGTCGTACGTGAAAGCGTCTATTTTCGCCTATGGCACTTAAAATACTTTAAAAAGGTCAGCTACGATATAAAATACTTTAAAAAGGTCAGTTACAATATAAAACTAAAAAAGTAAGTTACAGTATAAAACTAAAAAAGTAAGCCACAATATAAACCGTAATACATGTACAGCAATCAAGTCATGCTACTTACGTTTATCAATTCAGAATAAATATTTAACACCCTGTTAGGGATTTTTACAGTGTAACCTCTTTTCTAAATAATCTCGTGAGTTAACGATCCGTAAGATTGGAGGTTTTGAAAACATTGTGGGAAAAGGAGAAAATGCCGACAAGGTCAGAAAACATTGTGGGAGAAACATTTCCCACAATGTTTTCTGACCTTTTAAAGAGAAATCCTGTTAGTTGATCATGATATGGGTTATCGTCTATAAATGCTTTCAATTTAGACAAGTCTAAAAATTTTTCGATTGGTTAGGTTTTAAATGTCGTGCTATCCTTCAAACTGATTTCCGATTACGTACGACGAAAGAATTCGAGCAACTATATGTTTCACCGAAATTAAGCGGTTCGTTGAGCACAATTTTCTGATCAAAATAGATAATCACGTCCTCGGTGTTAGATACATGTATTTAAGTCGTTTATTATCCTCTTGAAATTATAAAAGAAAGAAAAAAATATTTGTATACCGATGGAAAAATATATCTTCAAATGCTGACTATATGCCCACTAGTGCCCAGTTTAAGTCGACTATTCGGGAGTCAAAATGCAGGCAAATTCAATTCATACCATTCCTAAGTAAGGATCTATTTTCGTGAGTCTGACAATGCATAGGATCTGATATGGGCTGGCGTTTGAGATAAAATTCTATTAAACGATACTAGAAATATGTTACGAGCCTTTGTTGTTCCTTATAACATCTTTTGTGGACGAGAAAAAATTTTAACTCAAAAGCCAATGAATGACAGATTTATATTACATAACTGTATATCGAGAGTGATAGTTCAATGATGTATAATTAAACCCATTACCACACAATCCCTACTTTTGACGACCCTGGGAAAGAAGCCTTTTGAAAACATTGTTGGAAAAGGAGAAAATGCTGGTAACCAGCATTTTCTCCTTTTCCCACAATGTTTTCTACCCTTCCCAAAACAAACTTCAATTTTTGAGCCACACTTATTTTGTCGTCTGCAAATACTTACAATTTGGACAAGTCTAAAATTTTGCCGTTTGGTAAAGAGTTAATCGTTATCCTGCTAAATAAGTGAATTGAAACTTTCAAGCCGATGGTAAAACCCCAAATTTTGCTATTTCAAAGTTGTTTTGAGGGGGAAGGGTATCTCCTTATCGGACACTGTAGATCGTAGATCAGACTGCATGTCCGCTAAAGATCCTTGAGTCGCGCTTAGCAGCCTAAGGGTTAAAACAATTGCCTCAGTGTACATGTGCATGTGTATTGAATTTACATGAAGTTATTCGCTTCTTTGACAGGTGTGTACTAAATACGGGCGAAAAAAATAGTTCCAAAGAAACTTGCGTATATTGATTTTGTTTTGAAATGAAAGATGGTGGAATTCGCAGCTTTGTAACGGTCGTCAATTTTGCCAGTAACTTTCAAACAGAAAACAAAGTCAGATTACAGAACTTTGACCAAATACGGCACTATTTGCCATCTTCAATATGTGTAAGGTAGAAAAATTCGTAATTGTTGTATCACACTGAAAATAGGGATAGTTATGGTTTGACTCCAGTCCTAAAATGCTTCCGGGTCTTAGAACCCACATAGAGTCCTGTCTGAAAACTGCAAGTACGGCATTTGTCACTATATTTCTATAAATAGAGAATAAAGGGAAGTGTGAAAGTTGAAAGTAGAGAAAAGTTGCAGTGTAGATACATGTACATGTAGCCATGTCGAGGTGTGATTTTTTTTTGGTCATTTTTTTCAGGACTACATTCTGCCAAAACACTACCTGTGATGCAAGGTTTCACACATGGATACTCTTGTGGAACCTCTAGAGTTTCCATGGTGGTTGCAGTTTTTCAAACGTAGTAGCAGATTATGGTGCTAATGGTCCCACTTTTCTCTTATGTCATTAGAGAGCACTATGAGTTCAATATTGAATTTTGAAGACCATGTATCGTCAGAGCTCCAGATAAGAGGGAGTAATGGTATTATAAATCCATTATTTCTCTTTGAAATCCTATGTTGTGAATACTCATTAGAATTGTCTCGATGAGACAGTTCTAATGAATACCCACAACATAGGGTTTAGTGGAGAATTATTAACAATTTCAATTTTAAAACCAAAATCACTCCCTCTATCTGGAGCTCTGTATCGTATTTTGTGCAAAGCCGAAGGAAATAAACCCAATTAAACTCAATTTTTCTCAGACAAATGCGTTTTTCGGTAGCACTCAGATATGGAATTGGAAATGGCATGTTAAAATACACTGGGTGAGGCCATCGATCGTGAAAATATTAATTCTTGATTGAAAATAGCTTCACTCGCCCATATCTTTCTATTGGCGCAATGATATATACAAAATTTGTCTACTGATTGCTTGGTCCTGGGCTTTTTCGTTCCAAAACCAGTTCGTCCCATGACTTGTTCATCCCATGATTGTGCGCTACTCCATTTGATTGGGCATGAATATTTATATATCGAAATAATTGATTTTAATGTTGGGAATTAAATGTTAACGGCCAAATATATTTCAAAATCATAGTTTTCAGTTACAAACTTAATTTTATTTGATATATTCACATGGTTTCTCTCTCTATCCATCATGCATCCTATTGTCAAGGGACGTACCTCCTGACTCCTCCTAATGATCAATGGGAGACCACCAATACACAAATAATCCTAACTTTGTCGTGAGTACACTCCCTTTAACGAAAAAATTATTTATTTGCTTCGTAGGTTGACTTTCAAGCCAATATTTGAATAGTATTTCTCCTTTTCTTTCAAATTATTAATTCCACACAATGGTTCCTTTGACAAATACCACTTCAGTGTTCTTAACGCTTTGATTCTTAAAGTTCTTGTAATTTTTCAATCAATATCTTGTATGGCCATCTCTGCTGTCGATACAGGCAATTATTCGACGTCGCATAGACCTTACTTAACGTAAAATCATTGCATTCCATTCCTGAACGAGAGCGGTGGCTAAAACCTAACTTTAATGTTAAGTGCGACTCAATGACCTTTGGCAGACAGAGTAGATCAAGATCAGACTGCACAGAACGTGCAGTTTGATCTTGGATCTACACTGTCTGATATGAAGATATTTTTCCCAACAAAAAATACATTTGAATTGACAAAACTGTGGTTCTTACTATGGGCTTGAAAGTTTCATTTCATTTATTTAGCAGGATAAGGGCTAAGGAAAAAAGCAAAGCAATCAACCAAACAAGTAATAGGCCTAGAAGCTTACAGATCTAGATATTTAAAAAGTTCCATATTAATAACTCTTTCAGTGCCAAATATAAATGAGCCATACTCCGTGAAATGGGGGTTTAATGCATCTGCGAAAAGTACCGACCCAGGTCAGCCTGCGCAGTCCGCGCAGGCTGACCTGGGCCGAAACTTTTCGCTACTGGTCAATTTTCCGTATCTCCAAACACCAGTCAACCTCATGATTGTGTAGGTTGCTTAAAAAATGGATATTATGGTTCCCTAAGTATGTAATGGCTTGCTTGGTACCATGGATCATAGAGATACATTCAGACTCCTTTTGCCGTAGCATGGCTCAAATAAACTCAGCCTCTTTCGACGGCTGAATATACAATTTCACGACAACTCAGATTTCTATTTATATCTTAAAAGCTTGGAAAAAAAAAGCACTTGGTTGGTATAGATCCAAGATCAGACTGAAGGGTCTGGGTAGTCTTATCTTGATTTATGTCATCCGCAAAAGTCCCTGTTTTCGCCAATGGCGCTGAAATGAATAAACATGATAAAACTGTGGGTTTTTAGGGGCATGGAACACCATGTCAAATAAATAAAAAGTTACTGTTAGACTCTATTACCAGAAATAGAGATCTTGATTCTAGTGTATCAAATTTAGTAGTACTTACAAATGAAACAGATTTCATCTACCGGTAATACCCGCGGAAGGTCCCGATCGTACTTTCGTTTTTTAAACTGAAATTAAAAAAATCCTTCGATAAATACATTTAGCTGGTAAAATGGATATAAAAAATTATGCAGTCGAAAATTATTCGATTACTGGAAATCAACCAGATATATCAAATCATTACCATGCAGTTTATTCTTGGAAATACCACTTACTTGTGACGTAACACGAAAGGGAGATAATTAAGCTTTTGCAAGATTATCTCATGTGAAAAGGGAAGGGGGATTTCCCATGAGGGCTTTCCCCCAGAGATTTTTTTCAATTGTAAAAGCTATTTGGTGGCCTCTGGTGGCCTCTGAAGCTACGCCCCGGCAGAGATCAGACTACATGTTCTGTGCAGCCTGATCCTGATTTACAACGTCAGCAGAAGCTTCTTTAAATCACTATTGGTCGTGCAACAGCTGCAAAGAATTATATTTACTTCCTTTTCAAAAAACATACTATATCGTGGGCACTCCTTAAAATATTTCAGCTATTTCTACAAGGATTCAAGTCAAAACATGATTGAAAAACCAGTATACTTACCTCTCGCTGCGCGATTACATACACATCAGAATTTCCTTACACTAAACTGAAAATCATACTATTTGCTTAGAAGTAAACGACAAGTAAAAAAATACAAAAGAAAGTTTCTATACTAAACTGATAGAAATCAAATAGAAAATTCTATAAACCTACGTTGGTTTTATTCTTCTGTTATAACCCCACAAAAAATAATTTTCCTCTTCAAATAAACTTCCTGGTCCGCATCAATCCAAGAAGTCGGTTATTATTTAAATTACCTGACAACAAGATTTTAGCCTTCTCCAAATTGAATATATTTGCACAAAACTAATTAGATATAGCTCAAGTGATAGATTAAATCTGTCTTAGATAGGATAGAAAACATTGTGGGAAAAGGAGAAAATGCTGGTAATCAGCATTTTCCCACAATGTTTTCAAAAGCCTTCTCTCTTAGGGTCGTTAAATCTCGGGATTGTTTGGCAAAGGGTTAAATCTTTATCTGACGATAAAATTTCAGACTGGTCCAAACTGAAAGCAGTTGCAGACGACATTCGTGTCTAACACGATGGAATTTATTTTTGAAAGTGTGTACAATATTGTAGGCAAAGGAAAAGAAGCTGGTTCACAACATTTTCTCCTTTTCCTAAGATATTTTCAAAATGGCTTCTTCTTAAGGGTCGTTGACACTAACACAACTAAGCGGGACTCATTGACCTTTTACAGACAGTAAAGATCAAGACCAGACTGCACAGAACGTGCAGTCTGGTCTTAAATCTACACTGTCTGATAAGGTAAATTGATTGAATTGTGTTTTACGCCGCTTTCAACGTTATTTCAGTTACATCAAGGCGGCAGCGCACATATTCATAAATTGGTGGGTTTCACCAGTACTAGGCTGGGGCTCTGAAGTGTCTTGCCCAAGTACACTCCCACGAAGGACCAAGTAGATCCAGTACGGCTTGAGCTTGGGGTCTCGGGGTCGCAAGTCCTACACTTTACCACTGAGCCACGCAGGATCCCATGTCTGATAAGGACATATTTTTCTCCAAAATATAAGTTTGAAGTAACATCATTCAGTTTTTTTTACCAGCGGCTTGAAAGTTTAATCTTACTTATTTAGCAGGATAAGGGTTAAAACACGAATGTTAAGTAACGAGTTAAATCGAGAAAAAAAAAAAACAATTTTGTACGATCAGATTTAGTTATCTTCTGCCAGTCACATAGAAGTTTCCTCAGCATCGGAATGGGACTCAAATACAGGATATTTGTATCGCTTCTTTTCGACGTAGCTGGCTTTTGACCTACTTCTTGGCACTGATAAAGAATGAATACATGATAATTTTTGATTGGTAAAAAAATGTGCACATGTTTATTCGGCGGACCCCTGCTGCCATATTTTGTAGCTTATTTATGAAACCACCATTTACAAGCATTGCTACTGCTAATCGGTGCCATGGGGCCTCGATACATATCATAGCAAATTAATGTAATAGAGATTGATTCTGTTCTTGTTCTATTTGGAAATTTAATATTTTCATAAGCGTCATCCAATAACCCAATACTACTTTAAAGAAAAAAAAAAAAAAAAAAAAATGATGAGGTAAAAGAGGCAGTTGCTTCTGAGGTTACAATTCATTATTTTACATCATAATGAGCCTCAAAAGAGTTTCAATATTCATATTTTAGTAGCTCTTACGCCGTCCATCTTTTTTAAAGACAAATTTTGTTAAAATTTCACATGCAAACTTTAATGTAAAATAGCGGGGCGTGCTCCCTTTTCCAAAAGACAGTAAAATTTTATATCCTTCCATATTGCAAGCATTTGAAGACGGCATGTTCAATGTGTGTGTGTGTGTGTTTTTTTTTTTTTTTTTTTTTTCAAGGTTTTGAAAGGATGGAAAACATTGTGGGAAAAGGAGAAAATGCTGTTTACCAGCATTTTCTCCTTTTTCGACAATGTTTTCGAAAGCCTTCTTCCTCTTCGTAGTAAAAATACAGAGGTTTAATCCAGCACCACACATTCAATTTTGAAATATAACGCTAACCTGTAGTTCTGATGAGTATCAGAAATATTTTAAAGAACAGTTGTTTCTAGTAAATTGCTGCTTTTTCCACAATATAATCAAAACGCCCCCTTTTTATCCACATTTTTAAGCCTGTCTATTGTAAGAAGAGTATAATGCGTATCTGTATCATGGGTAAATTAACATTTTGATCTGATAAGTATGATGCTCGTGTTTATCTGAAATACATGTATTTTAGTCGGTGTAGCTAGATGGGGAAACTAAGTACTGTGCATATTACCGATTAGTCTCTACAATGACACGTTAGGGTCTACGGCCCCTAACTCATCGGTAAACATCGACGTTTTCGTAAAGGCTATTCGGCCAATCTCGGCAGCTTCCGTCTTTTAATTTGAGAGTTCGGGGCCCATTCGGCATACCTCGGGTGATGGGAGCCATCATATCCCTCGGCTGTATCTGGTGGATTAATATGCATCAGATCGATACATATCCAGAAATACGCCGGTTTACCGTTCTGAAAATTGTAAGGCTCCTCTTAAAAAAAAAAACTTGAGTTTCAATTTTCTATCGAAATCTTTCTAACTATGTTTCAGTTGAGTTGGCAAACAGTTCGTACATTCATTATTTATCAATTCCGATTAAAGTTTTCACCGACAGATAAACAGATGTGAATAACTTCATCGAGGTTGTTTATGTGGTTGCTAAACGACTGACAGTGGCGCGCCATGTATAAGATCACGTGATTCGCAGTTCAAATGGAAACGACCGTTATACGGACGAGGTTAGATGTAGGTACGGAATCGGCCGAGTTGTGACGAGTGTTCGGGGCCGTGAACTGACTAACTCATCGGTAAATATCGTATAACATCGACGTTTTCGTAAAGGCTATTCGGCCAATCTCGGCAGCTGCCGTCTTTTAATATGAGAACCAGGGGCCGTACGTAGACCTTTAGGATGCTTCTTTTCATAGCTGGAAGCCGAGCCCCGATAGTTCAGTCGGTAGCGCACAGAACTTGAGATCGGGGGTCGCTGGTTCGATTCCCGGCTCATAACGGCAATTCCTTTCCGAAGATTGATTCATTCCTCTCTCACCGCTGACTATTTTTTCGACGATTGTAATGTGGGAAAGCTGCCAATGGCTTGGAAAGAATATCGTGCGTAGAACTGGAAAAGAAACTCTAGGAAAAGATAGATAGGTGCACTGGCCGCCGCGACATAACTGAATTAATGCTGAAACGCCGGTAAACACCTCTCAATTAATCAATCAATCAATTCATATATCTGGACATTAAGAGTGCACCGTACAGTTATCTGTGCTTACTAACTGCTGATAGGAACGTTACAGTTTTACCAAACAGTGTAGATTTAAGATCAAACTGCTCAGAACGTGCAGTCTGACCTAATGCTAAGTTATGACCATAGTCATATTAATTCAAATACAGTGGAAAGTTCACCTGTAGACCCTGGAAAACTATTTTCTAACAATTAGCAGGGAAAGAGTCATTTGCCTTTTGCAGACGGTGTAAATCAAGATCAGGCTGCACAGAACGTTTAGTCTGATTTTGCCTTTAAACCGTCCGATAACTGGTACTAAACTATCACCAAACTGATGATTAGTACAAGAAACACAGTGAAAATCTTTTTTTTTTTTATTCAAGTCCATACCAACCAATTCCGGGTTTTAATGACCATGAGAAAGAAGGCCTGTGAAAATATGGGCGAAAAATGAGATAATCAGCATTTTCTCCTTTTTCCAACAATATGTTTAACTTTTCAGAGAAAATATTCGAGCCACAATTGATTTGTCATCTGTAATTGCTTCCAATTTGGATAAGTCTAATGTTTTCGGCTGGTAAGGAGTTTAAAACTTAATAAATAGTCAAATTCATGTAGAAGGTAGCGAAAGAGCTGAGTCGTTACAGTATTAAGGAATACACGAGGCACCTTTCTCTATTCATTTGTTACGTGCACAGTTACAAGGCACATGTATAATTGAGCCGCGCTCTGGCAAAAGGAGGCTTAAGGCATCTCCATGAATCATTATACCAAGCAAACCATCACATACTTATTCATACTTATTGACCCATAATAGCCACTTTTTTTTTTAAACAACTGACTTAATCATCAGGTAGACTGTTCTATGGACATACAGAAAATTAAACAATATCGAAAAGTTTCGGCCCAGGTCAGCCTGCGTGGACTGCGCCGGTTGACCTGGGTCGATACATTTCGCAAATGCATTAAGCCCCCTTTTCACAGAGCATGGCTCATGTATATTAATGTACCATGAACATACAGTATAATTTGACAAAGCATTGAAATGGATATGACCCATGCTCTGTGAAATGGGGTTTAATGCATCTGCAAAAAGTATCCGGACCTGTCAGCCTGCGCATGGGTCGAAAATTTTTGCTTTTTGTAAATTTTCCGCATTTCCAAATATCATTCTACCTCCAGATTCAGTCGGTTGTTTGACAAAATGGATTTTTTAGATTCACAGAGATGCATTAAATCTTCTTTCATCGGAGCTCTGCTCATGTAAATCTGTTTGGTTGTCTGCTATTCACATCGAGCGAGTTATATTTCTAGACCCCGTCGAATCCCTCGTATACGATCCCTGCATAACTTTATAGATCAATAAAAATCATAATTTCTAAAAGCCGACTGAATCATGAGGTAGAATGGTCCTTGGACATACAGAGAATTTACTAATGGCAACAAAATTCGATCCTGGTCAGCCTGTCCATGTTAGCAACCTGTACAAACATTTGTAGCGTAAATGAGGCTCATTGACCTGTAGGCCCGCAGCATAAACATCTCCGAAGATTTAAAATCGCAATTTCTTGGTTGAATGATGTTCGAAGGTGAAGGAGGTCGTCGCCATCGTTGGATTTTCCAAATTGCGAAATGAAAGTAGATTAGTTATTTACCAATTGCATGCACTAGAACGACTTTAGCATAAAGTTGAAGACATCTTAAGGTAAAGAAATGTGTGTTCAGAACTGTTAACTAGTTTGTAGGCTGAAATTTTAGATATCCAGACATGTTATCTTAAATCAAGAAGGGGCTCTAAAACTTCCCATTGGTTTTGTACAAATGACATACGCCAAGTTATGATTGGTACCTTGGATGTCTAGCGGTCCGATGAGCACATTTGTAGAGAACTCAATCTGTACGCGAGGGATCTCGAGTTGGAGCCCCGAAAATGGCTGTACATATTTCCTTTTAAACTGTTTTTAAAATGACCATATAATGCAATGATGTGAAAAGTTGTTGAACAGACCACTTTCCCTGGTCTTACTTGGGGGGGTTGGGAAGGATGGTTTGCTCCCAAAATTAGAAGTGTAGTTCTTATAAGTAGATCTAGCATGGGCAGTTCGAGTGAGTTGAAGGTGAATACCTGGCACTGTAAACAAGATCTAGGTACGTGTAGTCTCAATATTGAGACGCTATGGTGATTTTTTTCATATTTGGACATTTATTGTACAACATACCGTCTCAAGTCCATCGTAAATCTTCCGGTAGCAAAGCAAGAGCGCTATACTGACTTTCTGTTTCATCTGTTTAATCTTTATTGCAATTAACTTTTAGTAACAAACATGACTAAAGACATGTAAGTCTCAGGAAAATCATTGACTAAAATTTATCTTGCTTGGCTGCCATTTTGTGTGTTTTTGGGAACGTAAACAACTGGAATAACAGATGAAATGCAAGGTTTTCTCTTATGTTCAGCATTTAAATTGAAAATATTTGTATTTCAAATGAAGGGTTATTAAATGCAAGCAACAGGAATCTTTAAATCGTAGTTTTGTGCTCTATTTGCGAAATTATAAGAGTTCAAACTTGAGCACAAAATCTATGCAGAGCTTTCAACTGATTTTGTCTTGATCGTCCCTGTACCCAGAGGCCACCAGTCAAGTCAAAAAGTAACATCACCTTTGGGGACAGCTGTCTGTACCAGAGATCAAGGGTTCAATTTAACAACCTTCCCCCCTCCCCCAATTCGGAGGCTTGTGCCAGTGTTAAATTGTTGATTTTGTCTCTGCCGCTAGCTCCAAGCCCCCCACAGCAATCCTTCTTGTCATTCTTTTGGAAGAAATCATACTTTTGGAAGAAATCCCATCATACCGGCCACTCTTCAAACAGTGTTAACAGTAAACATTTTTGCTGTCTGCGTGTGAGATGTCCTTGATTGATTGCATAATGATTAATATTCACTAAAAGTGCCAATACATGAACAAAACGTTACTGTTACCTGCTTGTTAATCTAGTTTTGAAATATAAGTAACCATTGACATACTTGCAAGGAAATCGTAAGGCTTGACATGATCACATTTACTGCTCATATTCTGGAAGTCATTTTATTCACATTAAAGCAGTTTTCCCACTGGCTTTTTATTTCAAGGGTATACTTACCCCATGGGGTGAAAATCTGGGGGTATGATTTCATATTAGATGGTATGACAAAAATGGCTTCCAACCAAGGGGTCCATATTGATGATTTACAGCATAAAAATTGTTTTAAACAGATATTTAACCAGCTGCTAAAAATTATTAAAAAACCAAGACTCTGATTGCACAATATCAAAGGGACATTTTGTCGTGTCATGGGTTTTCACTGATTGCACTATATCAAAGGGACATTTTGTCGTGTCATGGGTTTTCACGTTTTTTGCAGTGATCTATTTTTCATGTCAGTTCATTTTTGGATATATTTTCCTGCATGGTTTGACATGAATCTGTCAATAAGGGTAACATGTAGCTTCAAAACCTGTCATTTTACACTGGATAAGTGTAGATTGCAAAATGTTGGTTGCTCTACTAACATTTTTCAGTAACTGACAAAAACATGTGTAGACGGATGCCAGGATGTAGAATAGAAGGGTTCAAGTTCTTTTTGCATCGATCTACTTGTAAATGTTGCTGTGTGCATTGCAAATGTTAATATGGCAAACACTTCGTGCATGTTAGACTATATGAAGGTATAGGCGTGTGTAGTTTAAAAGGGAATTCAGAACTGAGAAGCTGAGCCCTGGTATCTCAGTCGGTAGCAGGCAGGACTTGAGAACAGGGGGTGGTGGGTTATATCCATAGCTCGGCCAATTTCTTTCCGAAGATTGATGATAGTCATTGCAACAGAATTCATTCAGTCATTGCCACAGGATTCATTCCTCTTCCACCACTGACCATTGTCTCAACGATGGTTATGTGGGACATCAGCCAGTGGCTTGGAAAGAAAATTGTGCGGAATAATGGTTAACAAGACTCCAGGGAAGCATGGATAGATGCACTGGCCGCTGCAATATAAGTGAAATAATGTTGAAAATGGCGTGAAACACCATACAATCAATAAATCAATAAAAATTAAAGGAGGAAAATTGGACATTAAATGAGGAAAATCCCAAAATAGCCTTTTTCTTCCCTGATTTTTCTTATGTAAGGTCTTGCTTGAAACCAATATTTGTTATGTGAATTTTAATTTTATAACATGATTTATGCAGGAATTTGACCGATAGGGAACACTGATTAAAGTCTTTTTATCACAGTCTGTCTATTTTTAGCTCTACTGGCTGAAAGCCAGCAGAGCTTATGTCATGGCGTGGTTTCCGTCGTCCGTCCGTCCGTCTTTTTCTTGTTTACGCGATAAAGTCTGCATTTGTGGTCAGATTTTTGTGGAACTTGCAGAGTTTGTTTATCTCATCAATAGCTTTAACCCTATTGGTTTTGAAAAAAAACCAACAAACAGGATGGGAAAAGTAGCCATTTCAAGTTGAAAATTTCCATTTCTTGTTTACGCAATAAAGTCTGTATTTGTGGTCAGATTTCCATGAAACTTGCAGAGTTTGTTTATCTTATCAATAGCTTCATCCCTATTGATTTTGAAAAAAATCCAACAAACTGTATGGGAAAAGTAGCCATTTCAAGTTGAAAACTTTCATTTCTTGTTTACGAGATAAAGTCTGCATTTTTGGTCAGATTTTCATGAAACTTGCATAGCCTGTTTATATCATCAATAGCTTAAACCCTATCGATTTTGAAAAAAAATCCAACGAACAGTATGGTAAAAGTAGCCATTTCAAGTTGAACATTTTCATTGCTTGTTTACATGATAAAGTCTTTATTTGTGATCAGATTTTTGTGAATTTTTCACAGTTTGTTTATCTCATCAATAGCTTTAACCCTGTCGATTTTGAAAAAAATCCAACAAACAGTACTGGAAAAGTAGCCGTTTCAAGTTGAAAATTTTGATTTCTTATTTACATGATGAAGTCAGCATTTGCGGTCAGATTTTCATGAAACTTGCACAATTGCTTTGTGTCATCAACAGCTGGAACCCTATTGATATTGAAAAAAAATCTTACAATCAGTATGGGAAAAGTAGCGATTCAAAGTTGAAAATTTCCATTTCTGGTTTAGGCAATGAAGTTCACAGTGTTGATTAAATTCTTTTGAAACTTGCAAAGATTCATCAAGGGATTGAACTCTATTAAAAGTGAAGAAAATCTAGTAAACTGTTGAGGAAAAGTAGCCATTTGATGACTTAGTATCGTTTTCTCAACAAAGTCCACATTATTAGTCAAATTTCTTTGAAATTTTCTAGGATTGTTTAATACAAGGCGTACTGAAACGCTATCAAATTTGCCTGGATTCCAAACATTTAGTTTTGAGAAATTTCACTTCAGTTTTTTTCACTGTCTGTTCAATTCACCATGCCTACATATGCTGTCTTAATGGGTTCAAGCCCAGTTGCAAGAACACATTTTTGTGTTTTTTGTCTTTTTTTTCTTTTTGCATCATGAATTCATAATGTATGCTTGCATAAAAGCAAAATCACTGCCAGTAGAGCGATTTCATGCCCTTCAGGGCCTCTAGTTTTTTTTATCAAGTTGTGTATAAAAAAGAAAAATAGAATATTCTGTGTGTGTTTTATTTAGAATGTGTTAAAAATAGCTCTTAGATTGCCAAAAATACTGCGCTACTTATATAATAAGATGTGTTTGTTTACAGAGTAACAAACGTCAGAGAAAGGTAAATTATAATAAGATGGATGAAAAGCTTGAACTAAATTAGGTTTTAACATGAATTTGAATCATTTATCTATCCATACATGTCCATTTTTGTTGCTGATAAGCAGATTAAAGACACACACCATCTGCCTGAAAGATGACAATTAAGTTGACTATGCATGCACGTTCTGACATATGGTTTTTTCCAAGTAACAATCCCCCCATCCTCCCCCCCCCCCCCATCTGATGTCGTTTTATGGAAACTGATACCAAACTGTACTGGATATGATTGAAGATAATCCTTTTCTATACATATGTACTTATTTTTGTTCAACCCTTTACCACACAATCCCGACTTTTAATGACCCTGAGTGAGAAAGCTTTTTAAAACATTGTGGGAAAAGGAGAAAATGCTGGTAGCCAGCATTTTTTCTTTTTCCCACAAAGTTTTCAGCCTTAAACACATTTCAGTTCCTGGCTCACGTTTGATCTGTTGCCTGTAAATACTTTCAATGTAGACCATTTTTAAATTTTTCTGTTCGGTAAGGAGTTGACCAATAGATCTACCATATAAATATGAGTTTTTATGCCTATGCAATTTATCAGATTTTGATGACATCGAGAAAAGAAATAATTATGATTTTTTCTAAACAAGTAATTGCTTCTTTCCTTAACATGCTTTGTATATTGTTTAAAACCAAATTTCCAATTAGCTTTATTAATAAAGATCAGCTGTAAACGAAATCAATCCTTGGAAATGGATATGTTACTGAAAAAAAGTAATTTAGCCTCACAAAACTTCACACCTTGATTAACTCTTTACTAAATACTGGTTACCAGTATTTTCTCCTTTTCCCACAATGTTTTCAAAAGGGTTTCTTCTTCCAGGTCATTAAAACTCATGATTGTGTGGTAAAGAGTTAAATTTGATAGGCAGATCATGTAAGTACTTTCATTTCATAGCTGTAGAAGAAGGAAAGACTCTCTCTCACAAAAAAGTGAGAAAGAAATGAATCTGCTGTAAGTCTAACAAATAATGAGCTATGTTTTACTATATCTGGCATGATGCAAATTATGCCCATACCTTCGTTTTACTTCTAATGTTAAGTTCAAGGTCACTGTTTACTGAATGTAGAGAAAAATGAGATTCTAGCTCCAGACTTGCAGAAGGCTTATCCTTAGCAATAGTAAAGTTCAGCTCTCATCATATGATAAATTTTTGTCCTACGAACATGGAATTTGCAACAAATGCATAGCTGAAATACAAACCGCCATGGCCGGGATTTGAACCCATGCGGCAAAGATCCTTGTTCTTTCAAGGTTTAAAACCAACACCTTAACCACTGAGCAGTTATTAGGTATTGATTTGATATGGAAAGAGGCTATGCAGTAAGAAAGGAGTGATCTGTAACACAACCCTTTTTTAAATGTCATCATTTTAATGACAGAAAGCCTTATTAGGCAGAAAGTCTATTATTTAGACAACAAATGACTCAGTGGCCAATTCAGGATGAGCCCCCATCTTTTGAACATGTAAGTTTGCAACAAATGCATGGCTGAAATACATGTACAAACTGCCCTGGCCGTGATTGGAACCATGCAGCAAAGATCTTCATTTTTTTGAAGTTTAAAAACCAACACCATAACCACTGAGCTAAAGAGAATTCTCCCTAATGCAGTTGTTAGGTTTTGAATCTATACGGGAAGAAGTAGTAATCTCCCGTAACATTTGGCAAAGAGTCAAAAAAAAAAAGCGCGTACTGTGAAGAAACCAGGTGAAAGAAAAATCATCTTTTTCCTGTATTTCAGAATATTTCCAGAGAAGGTGGCCATTGTTCCTGCTTGGTTAAAGAAACAATATATCTCTAACCATGGCGCAACAAAATTTTGTCAACAGTTCCAAAAAGGATAAGATGCTGGTGGCTGCCATAGACTTTGGCACAACATACAGTGGATATGCATTCTCCTTTAAACATGACTATATGACAGACCCTTCAAAGGTTTCAACCAATCAAAGTTGGGTCGCTGGTTCCATGGCCCTGATATCATTCAAAGCACCCACTTGCATACTGTTTGATGAAAACAAGAAATTTATGCAGTTTGGATATGCAGCTGAGGATGCTTACTCAGAGTTTGCCTTGGATGGAGACCATTTAAAGTACTACTTCTTTAAAAGGTTCAAAATGAGGCTACATGAGAAGAAGGTAAATTTATCTATACACCTACTAGCCTGAATCATAAAATTTACTGTAACCCTGAACCAAAGTGCTACAATGTTTTTATGACTCTGAGGAAGATGACTTTTGAAAAGAATTTAGGAAAAGAGTTTGGTCCTTTTTTCACAATGTTTTCTATCCTTTCAAGGACAAATCACATCCTTTGAGACCCATTTTATATGTTGCCTGAAAATGCTTTCAATATGAGCAAGCATTTCTCCTTTACCCACAATATTTTCAAGTCTTCATGCTCAGACTTGTTATATCAGTGGATTGTTTGGTAAAGGGGAAACACTGTGACATATTTTTTTATTCTGTTTGTAGGGTAAAATGGCCCAGTATTTTCAGTCATATTTATTACTTAGAATTATATAAATAGCATCAAAGATCAAAGCTAAGAGCTTTTTATTATTTTATATTATGTATCAACTTTTATTTTGTATACCTCTGTACCAAAACACACAGTTCTAAATTAAAAAGAAGAGCTGCAGATAACAGGGAGTGATAGTATTCTAAATCCATTATGTCTCTTCAAAACCTTACGTTGTGGGTGCTCATTAGAATTGTCTCAAATGAGTACCCACAACATAGGGTTTAGAGGAGAATAATTAATATTTTCAATTTTGAAATCAAAATCACTCCCTCTGTCTGGAGTTTTGGAAAGCATTTGCTGATGACAAGATAAACATGATTCAAAAATTTAAATTTGTTAGTGACTAGGTAGAAAACATTTGTGGAAAAAAGGAGAAAATGCAGGTTTCCAGCATTTCCTCCTTTTCCCTCAATGTTTTCAAAAGTCCTCTTCTTTAGGGTCCTTAAAAGTTGGGATTGCATGGCAAAGGGATACCTAGCTTCAACTCTTTCTTTACAATTGAGAACACAAGAAGTTTTTGTGAACAGTGTAGATCAGTATCAACCTGCACAGACCATGCACTCTGATCTCTGATTTACACTGTCCTTTCCTTTATCCTAGATTATAACCAAATTGTCTTTTCTTCTTCTTGTTACAACAGACCTGTATTTGTAGCTGCTCAAAAAAAGTGTGTATTGTTTATTTTGGTAGTGACAGAAAAAGACTTTCATTGTCATCCTATTTTTGTAGATAAGTCGGGATATTGAAATACAAGATGACAATGGGAGACCCTTGAAAGCCATTATGGTTTTTGGAGAGATAATCAAATTCTTGAAGAACCATCTTCTACAACAATTGGAAACCAGAGGTACTGGAGTGGACAACAGGGATGTACATTGGGTACTGACTGTTCCGGCTATCTGGTCAGACTCGGCTAAGCAGTTCATGAGGGAGGCATCATATCTTGTAAGTTGTTTTGTTCTGTAATAGATGACCAGCCCACGTAGCTCAATAGGTAGAGTGTAGGACTCGTGAACGCAGTATTTCAGGTCACTTGAGGGTGTGGGTTCAATTCCCACGACTGGCCATCTAAAATTACTAATAGTCTTTCGGATGAGACGTAAACCAAGGTCTTGTGTGAAGGTGCTATACATCGAGCATGTTAAAGAACTGGGCATAACTTAGCATGGGTTTTGGCCTGTATCTGCACTATTTCCCTTGACAGTAGTAACAGCCATGGGGGAGTTGCCAGTATGGGCAACTTGTGACGACGATAAATAAACGCAAATTCAATCAGTTCTTTAATAGTTAAGCCATGCTGTCGCAAAAGGGGGCTTAAAGCATCTCCATGATGCATTAACTCTTTATCACACAATCCTGAGTTTTAACGACCCTGAGATAGAAGGCTTTGGAAAATATTGTGGGGAAAAGGAGAAAATGCTGGTAACCAGCATTTTCTCCTTTGCCAACAATGTTTTCCACCCTATCAGAGACAGAAATCATCACTTGAGATCATTTATTTTTGATGCCTGCAAAAGCTTTCAATTTGGTCGAGTCCAAAATTTGGTTGTTTGGTAAAGAGTTAAACCAGGCAGGTCATTATGAATCCATAACATCTATTTTGCCTAAGTGGTAAAGAAATGGAATTGACTTTCTTTGTCAGTACTAAAGATACTGATATGGTATTTCCAAAGCTGTTTTTGTCAGAATATTATGGCAATGGATGGAACAGTGTACATTTAGATCAGATTGACCTGTGCAGTTTGTTTTTTATTGCTACTATCAACATGGGCAAGTTTTCCTGATTTTCATTTACCCGGAATAATGATGATGATGATGATGATAATAATATCTGATATGAGGATAGCTTTATTCCTTCACCTAAACTTAAAGTGAAGCATGTGCCTTTTGATGTAGTTAGTCAAAAAAGTGCTCTAAGTCAACTAGTCGACAGAAAGTTTCTATTATAAAGTACAACCTGGCTCTTGTAATGTTGCAGTACAGATACACATACCAAATTGTTGGGCATTTATTTGGAAAACAGTGAAAGATACAATATTTTGACATAGTTGGGCAACCCACAGCTTCAGGAAGATTTGTGCAGCTTCGCAGTTTTACATGTAAAACAAGGGCTTATGGTTTGAAGCCATATTTGATAACCTTTTTTAGGTATAGTTCACCATAGTAGGATAGGAATTATCTGCTTCTATCAACTGAACATTGGGCTGACATTGTTTATGTGGAATAGCAGCCATTTTGACAGACTACTGGATATAGCTGTGGTAAGGAAGTAACAGGAAGGCATGGATAGATGCTCTGGCTGCTATAATTTAACATAACACAAACTAAAATACTATTCATTTGCTGTAGAATTGTATTCTCAGACATCAGGAAAAAATGAATCCATTTACTAAATTACCAAACAGCAAATTTGCTAAGCAGATAAGTTGTCCCTTTAGGAAACAATATTATGTGATGAAATTTGTCGTCAGAGGGAAGAAAACATTTTCAGAAAATGAGAAAACACTGGTTACCAGCTTTCTTCCCAAGGGTCTACAAAACACCATATTGTTCGATGAAGGAGCTTACCCTTTACTAGATAATCCTTTATTTTAACAACTTAGGGTAGATGGCTAATGAAAACACTGGTAACCAGCATTTTCTCATTTTCCCACCATTTTTGTACTCTTTCAAAAATAAGTTTCATAATTTGTGTTACATGTATCTGTTATCTGCAAATGCCCTCAAATTGATCATGTCCAAAATTTTGTTGTGTAGTAAAGAGTTAACCCTTTACCATACAATCCCTATTTTTAACAACCTTGAGAAAGAAGCTTTTTGAAACATAGTGGGAAAAGGAGAAAATGCTGGTAACCAGCATTTTCTCTTTTTTCCCACAATGTTTTCTTCTCTTTCAGACACAAATACCAACTTCTAAGCTACATTCAATATGTCTTCAGCACATATATATTTTTTTTCACCTGCACTAGGCTGATATAGATGGTGGGCAATTATCTATTGCCCTTGAACCTGAGGCAGCCTCGCTATATTGTCAGCTGTTACCCACGGAAAAACTTCTTGGATCAGAGGGTGCAAAGTTTGCTGTGGCCAGTCCAGGAACAAAGTACATGGTCATTGATCTTGGAGGTACCAGAAGATACTTGTTTTCAGCCAGTTTTTAACCCATTGCATTGTTATTTTATCTTACTATAATCAGTCTTGTATTTTCATGCCAAATGTTTCCCGTGACGGTTTCCAGGTTGCATAGATTACAATAGATAGAAAATGCATTGGAGAACATCAGAGAAATTATTGTTACGACAAAGATTTCGGACATATGTATTCATCCCTTACACGATATTTATGGCATCTTGATCTATATTTACACAGCTGACTCAATTCTGATTTATTCTACAGTTTAGTAAATTTTAACAGTGAGTTATTCCTTTGGCTATAAAGATGTATCTTTATTTCTGTACCAACAATAAAATTTTAGACTCATCCAAAGCCAAAGCATTTGCAGACAGCAAAGTGAATTTGGCTGAGAGAGTGGAAGTAATCTCTGAAAGAATAAAAAACATTGTTGGAAAAGGAGAAAATGCTGGTTACCAACATTTTTTCTTTTTCCCCACAATCTTTTATAAAGCCTTCTTTATCAAGGTCGTTAAAACTGGGAATTGTTTGGTAAACGCTAAATGCAAAGTGCAGTAATTGTGTATTGACATATTTCTTAGGTAGTGCTTTTTCTTTGATAATATTTGTTCTCGATTTTAACTCGCCTAAGCACAGAATGGTTGAATGAGCTGTTTGCGATCACTCACCATCTACTGTCTGTCCATCAATGGTTATATAAACAACTTCTCAGAAACTACTCTATCAAATAAAATGATATTTTATGTACAAACTCCATTGAACATGGGAAACTAAGTTGTACAAATAATTCAGGTGATGTAACTTAAATGGCTACCAGTGCTAAATATAGCTAAAACTGTAAAGGAACTACTCCTCGAACATCAGGAAGTTAGATGGCATTGAAACTTTGTGTGGATAATCAGTATCAGGGGCTCTTCAATGATTGATATCATTATATATCATTAGTTTTGTATGTTAGTGTATTTGGCCTTTACTCTGCGAAAAATGTGTTAAATGCATGTGCATAAAGTATCGGCCCATGTCAGCTTGTGCAGACTGTGCAGGCTGACCTGGGTCCAAACTTTTTGCTTTTGGTAAATTTTCTACATGTTCAAGGACCACACTAGTTTGGGATTCAGCTGTTGTTAGACGAAATGGATTTTATGGATTCATGATTATGTGA
The DNA here is from genome assembly GCA_946811185.2 of Hippopus hippopus. Taxonomy (NCBI): domain Eukaryota; kingdom Metazoa; phylum Mollusca; class Bivalvia; order Cardiida; family Cardiidae; genus Hippopus; species Hippopus hippopus. The sequence goes on from OX328100.1 coordinate 47,641,721, forward strand.
TGACTTTCTTGGTATAATGCATCACTGGGATGCATTTTATCCCCTTTTGCTAGGGTATGGCGTCTTAAGTTATCACCTTTTATAATGGAGATATAAAAAGTTTTGGTTTTTTTGTCATTTAGGTGGAACAGCAGACATAACGGTGCATGAAAGACTACCTGATGGAGGTCTGAAAGAATTACATAAAGCCAGTGGTGGTGCATGGGGAGGTACCAAGGTTGATGAGGAGTTTAATAAACTACTTGTAGCCATCATTGGTGCTCCTGTATTCCAAGCTTTTTGTGATAGAAACAAATCTGACCAACTAGATTTGTACAGGGAGTTGGAGACAAAAAAAAGGACAATCACTCCAAACTCAACAGGAAAAATTACCGTCAAGGTACCTTCGTCTTTAGCTACAACTTTTGAAAAAGAAAATCAGCTTGGAGAAAAAATCAGTGATGCAATTGAGAACTCTACATACAAAGGTAAGATAAAGTGGATGAACGATAAGATGAGAATTGATGCTGACATATTCAAAGCCCTGTTTAAATCCTGCTGTAACAAGATTGTGGAACATATAAAAGACTTACTCACAAAGAAGGAAGTTAAAGGAACATCTATATTCTTGATGGTTGGTGGATTTTCTGAGTGTGTTATGATCCAGGATGCTGTGATGAAGGCGTTACCAAACTATAAGGTCATCATTCCAGAGGAAGCAGGTCTTGCTGTGTTAAAGGGAGCTGTGATATTTGGCCACCGCCCTGTTTGCATTGAGTCAAGGGTTGCGAAATATACCTATGGAATTAACATATCTCCTGCATTTGATCAAAGTGTACACCCAGAGGATCACAAAGTGACAGTCAGTGGAATTGATCGCTGTCGAGATGTCTTCAAGAAGTACATTCATGAGGGAGAAACTGTACGAGTTGGAGAAGCAAGGTCAGGAAAACATGTTACACTAAAACCAAATCAACGTGAAATGTTACTGAAGATTTTTGCGTCGCCTCGTCATGACCCCAAATTTGTTGATGAAGAAGATACAGAGTATTTAGGAAAACTTGTTGTGAATCTTCCTGATGTAGACCAGAAGATAAAAGTTGAGGTGAAAATGATGTTTGGAGAGACAGAACTAACAGTTGAAGCACAGGAGTTGCATGACCATACAAAGTACCGAGCATACTTTGACTTTCTGTGATTTGTATATCAGGGTGGCATGGATGCTGATTATTGTTCTATCATTGTTTGAAATCTTTTTTATCATGTTCCTTCATAGAGGCACATATTTCGCTCCATTTTTTCCTCAAGCAAATCACATTAACTGTTTACCACACAATAATATTTTGGATCTCTCTAAATCCAAAGCATTTGCAGACAATCTGGCAAAAGCAGAAAATGCTGGTTGCCTGCATTTTCTCCAATCCTCAGAATGTTTTCAATAGGTACATGTATCTTCCCTAGGGTCATTAAAACTTGTACTTGTGTGGTAAAAAGTTAACTCTTTACCAAACGACAAAATTTTAGACCTGTCCAAATTGAAAGCATTTGCAGACGACAAAATAAATGTGATTCAAAAATTGAAATTTGTTTTGGGAAGAGTAGAAAACATTGTGGGAAAAGGAGAAAATGCTGGTTACCAGCATTTTCTCCTTTTCTCACAATGTTTTCAAAAGGCTTCTTTCTCAGGGTCGTTAGAAGTCGGGATTTTGTGATTAAAGAGTTAAAGTAGCTTTAACACACACCTTACTAAACAATACAGTGGTCCAAATTGAAAGCATTTGTAGATGCCAAATTCAGTGTTGCACTATTAATTTGATTTGTATTGGAAATAGTAGGAAATATTTTGGGAAAAGGAGAACATTCATGTTACTAGTAGTTTCTCCATTGTCCACAATATTTCAAAAGCCTATTTCCTCAAACTTATTAAAACACTGAGCTGTTTTGTAAAGACTTAAAGAACAGAACTATACTCTAAAACAAAAGGGAGGAGGAGTATACTGAAATCAGGTTGTTTGCCCATCACTCTGTCCATAGACACCATTACATGTGTTCTTCTTCTGCTTCAGGTTTCAACCAGTTTCGCTGAAATTGTATCGGAAGCTCTCCTTTCATGGGAAGTTACAATTTTCATTATGAATAGTCATCTTTGACAGGAGTTATTGCCCTTTGAATTTTTAGCATGTCTGTTTTTGAAAATCAAGGTATTGTTCTTGCCCTTGATTGTTGATTGTATTGATTGTATCATGTTTAACACCTTTTTCACGATTATTTCAGTTATATCGCGGCGGCCAGTGCACCTGTCCATGCTTTTCTGTAGTTTCTTTTACCAGTACTTTGTACAATATTCTTCCCAAGCCACTGCCTCATATTTCACCTAACCATCATCAAAATAATGGTCAGAGGTGAGAGAGGAATGAATCCTGTGGCAATGACTATTATCAGTCCCCGGAAAGAAATTGGCCAAGCTGGGAATCAAAGCAGCAACTCTCTGTCCTCAAGTCCTGTATGGTTACTAGCACTTTCTCCTTTTCCCACAATGCTTTCAAAATGCTTTTTTCTCAGGGTCATTGAGCAATTTTACTTAGATAGGGTAGAAAACATTGTGGGAAAAGGAGAAAATGCTGGTTACCAGCATTTTCTCCTTTTTCCACAATGTTTGCATCAAAAGTCAGGATTGTGTGGTAAAGACTTAAATTATATGATCTCATGTTGTCCCACAATTCCTTTCTTTTTCATTGATGAATTAAGTCATGTGATCAATTTATTTCCAGCACTAAGTTAAAAAATGAGATCACATGACTTTCTGCATACATAAGTATGTACCATCAGACTGACTTGTTCACTCGCATTAGCTTGGCTAATATGAGTTTTGAAGGATAGAAATACATGTACTTGAATATAGCAATTTTTTACTTGAAATTATGTGAACTTTTGTTAAAATCTTTGAATCCTAAAACAAAAACGGTAAACAGCAGTCGTGCCACAACACATATGCATATTTCCCTAGCAAATAAAAATGAACCATGCTCTGTGAAATGGTGGCTTATTGCATCTGCCAAAGATGTTGATCCATGTCAGTCTGTGCAGTTCCTGCAGACTGACCTGGGCCGAAACCTTTTGCTTATGGTAAAATTTGTGCATGCCAAAGGACACTATACCACATGAATCAGTCCCTTGTAAGACAAAATGTATTTTAGGGACCTATAATGTATGTGATGATTTGTTTCTCACAGAGATCAATTAACTCTTTACCACACAATCAGGACTTTTAACACCCCTGTATTAGAAGCCTTTTGAAAACATTGTTGGAAAAGGAGAAAATGCTGGTAACCAGCATTTTCTCCTTTTCCCACAATGTTTTCTGCCCTTCCAAAAACAAATTTCAATTTTTCAGTCACATTTATTTTGTCGTCTGCAAACGCTTTCAATTTGGACCAGTCCAAAATTTTGTCGTTTGGTAAGGGGTCAACTCTTTACCGGATGACAAAAATTTAGACTTGTCCAAACTGAAAGCATTTGCAGACGACTATTTAAATGTTGTTTAAATGACGGGATTTGTCAGTAATAGGACAGAAAACATTGTGGGAAAAGGAGAAAATGCTGGTTACCAGCATTTTCTCCTTTCCCCACAATGTTTTCAAAAGCCCTCTCAGTGTTAAAAGTTGGGACTGTGTGGTAAAGAGTCAACCCCACATTTGCAGGAGCATGTCTCAAATATAGACTTTGCTGCTCCTACAGAGAGACAGTAAAGTAAGGAAGTTGTCTCTTTGCATGATGACAACATTTTTAGATATTACACATTATCAAACAAACCTGAGTTTTTAATACTCTGAGAAAAGGAGAAAACATTGAAAACCCTTTACTACGCAGTCCTGAGATTTATAAGATGAAGTCTTTTGTTAACACTGTGAGAGAAGGAGAATATGCTGGTAACCAGCATTTTCCCACTATGTTTTTTACCCTTCTGTAGGCACATTTATATTTTTGAGAGGTATGTATTTTGTCGTCTGCAAAAACTTTCAATTTGGGCAAATCTAAAATTTTGTTGTTTGGCAAACACAGTAGATTGATTGAGGCTCAATCGAATGGAATTGTCTTTGAAAGACTGAAAAGCAGGGCAATGGAGAAAATATTGAATGAATGAATGTTGTTTTATGGTGCATCAACAGCTTTAGTCATTTAGTGCACATGTCTGTAGTAAAAGATGATACAGTGAAATTCTCAAGTTTAAAAAGAATCAAACAAAATGATCACTGTCCAAATTGAAAGCACTTGCAGTTGACAACATAAATGTGACTCAGAAATTGAAAATTGGTTTTGTAAGGACAGAAAAAAATTGTGGGAAAAGGAGAAAATGTTGATTATCAGCATATTCACCTTTTCCCACAGTGTCTGCAAGAGTCAGGATTGTGTAATAAAGGGTTAATTAACCACTGTGCTAACTAGTGATGGAAACGGAATACTAATGAGTTACTTCTTTACAAGACAACAAAATTTTAGACTTATCCATTTTGAAAGAATTTGCAGATGACAAATAAAATATGGCTGAAACAATGGAATTTGTCTTTGAAAGAACAGAATATATTTAGAATCTATAAGAATCTTCCAGTGAGAAATTTTCTTTCTTTTGTACATAAACTGCTCTTAGGCTAGCAATCTAGGGCCATCATGATACATAAACTCCTCTTAGGCGAGCAATCTAGGGCCATCATGATATAATATGAAAAAGGCAAAGCCTCAATACGAGCGACGTGAATGATTTGTGGAACAAACTAATTCGAATGAAGACCTAGATTCTAGATCTTGAAACCAAAGGGTTTTGTGTTCGAATTCCGGCATTGCCAAAACTAATTTTGAGCATTGTCAAAAGTGGCAAGAATACTTCTTTTGTAGATTTATACATGTGAAATAGGGCGAACGGTCCAGGATTCCCTTAACAAAATTAAGCCAGTTTCTAGGCAGTTTTGTTAATTTATATATAAAAAGTAATAACTTGGAGTGATAGTTGGTTCACGTGCTTATAAAGAACAATTTACGGAGACATTTCCTCACTGCATCTAGGTCTAGATCTATAAGAGAGAGAGAGAAAGAAAAGACAGAAAGGAAGAAATTCACGGTCACATTTTCACATTGCATGTAAAAAGGCGAAGAGGAAAAGAAACCTTCACTTTTTATAGATCTATATAGATCTAATTTCATGGAACGCTGCTGTCTTTCTGCAATACCTTCAGTGGCTTTGATCGCCAGGGAATCATATCTGACCACCACATTTTGAATGGTTTAGTTGGTGTAACTTATGGTCGACTGAATTGTTTCCACCGCTACCGGGGCGCTACTGCAGCGACATCTGATCATTCTCAGACCTGATTCACACCTTGATCTCTCCATCTTTGGAGAATTATGATGTTTTTTGCGACTAAGATTTTTAAAAATTTTACACTTCGACATTATTTCACTTGTAGATGTGTCAATGGCGGCAAGAATATCTAGACTACCCATGTTTTATCTGGAGTTTCTTTAAAATGAGAGTGCGTAGATCGCAAAAAATCAGATTATTTGTTGAGCTCTTTCCTTTTCCATCATATCTACTTTCCTACACGTCCATCGTTGAAACAGTGATCAGTGTAGAAAGAGGAATGAATTCTGTCGCAATGACTAAACCTATCATCAGTCCCTAGATAGAAATTTGCTGAGTTATCGGATAGATATCCAGCTTACGGTAGAAATACCCAAGAATTTTAGATCTATCAACAAGCTTCTATAACATTTGAATAGATCTAAATATACTCGAGCCATGTTGCGGTAAAAGAGGGTTTAATGCATCTTCGTGATGCATGATACCAAGCACCAAGCAAGTCATAACATAATTATATAGATCTAGATCCATATAGGCCTAGAGGACTAATCCATTTTGTAAGATAACTTACTGAATCACGAGGCATGGTCCTTAAATACATAAAATTTATTAAAGATCTAGCATACTGCAGTAGAGTTTTGATCCAGATCAGCTTGTGCTGATTTGCAGACCTGGGTCCATAGTTTTTGCAGATGCATTAAGCCCACTTTTCACAGATCATAAATCCTACTTTCTCTAAAAATGGTAATTTTGAAACAGTCAAGAATCTAGATCTAGTTTAATCATGATTTCTTCGACACAATATTTTCCGCGAAAAAACGGCTCGTGCATGATGTAAAAACAGTATGATTAATGACGTCATCATTTGCTAGCATAGATCATTGCGTATATTTATACAAAAATAGATGTTTAATACCCTGAAAGTAAGTAGGAAATCAGATAATCTGTATTCATTAAACTGACGATGATTTTTAAGTAATAATCAGATCGGTAGGTAATTTTTGTCATTTTTGACCAATCAGGTAAATGTGTGAAAGATTGTGATACGTGTGACGCTGTGTGACCAACCTGAAGACATTCAATTTTTAGTCATCCCTATTTAGATTTGGACTAAAACCCAGAACGAAGTCAGATATTTTATTTTTAAAAATCTAGAGTGGTGTTATCGCAAAACGAGCTTTGCCCGTAACTCGCTGTCGCTTGTTATAAACTGCTCATAGGCAAGCAATCCAGGGCCATCATAATCCTCTTGTATTTATTTGTTGTCCTTTTTCGCTGCCCAAAATACTTCATGCAACAAATTCCTCCTTCCATATCAGCCTTGAATATCATCCATTTTTATTTACTGGTGCTCAAGGTGAACCATTGTGATTGTTGTTAGTATGTCAGTATGTCCATTTATCTACACTCAATGGCCAAAATTGAGTTACAAAGTCGGAGTAATTTTACGACGTTCTCTCAACTACTATTCAGATGTACTGAAAAAAATATAATATTGAAAAGAAATACACAGATATTTGGATAAAAACTTTGTTATATGGCCTTTTGCTATTCTGATTTCAGAATTCTGTTTTCGAGTATTGTTGTAAATGGAGGTCCTAGTTTCATATACAATGTTTATAAGGTCCTCTTGAGATTAAATTTCTTTCAACTTTTTTCAAGCCAGTTTTCCAAATATCACCATAAATTTTCAATAATATCAAGGCCTTGGCTTTGTAGGGGTCTATTTCTCATTATTCTTCCTCCAAATACAAACTTTCTTGCTCTTTCCTTTCACAATCTTGGTTTTTTGCTATATAGTACATTTTTTCCCTTTTCCCCTGTTTTCAGTGACTGTCCATTTCATATCTCCCTACAAAACAGCAATCTTTTCTATTCACTCCAAATTTCATTTATCAGTGAAACTCTTTTTTGGTTAAATCCTTCATTAATAATAATAAATAATCATCTCCAAACTGTTCAGCCGACAAACTCTGGTAATTTTCTTCATAAAACTGACAGGTTAAATTATTGTACGTCTCTTATTATTTTTTGCCACGAGAAAAAGTCATCTGTCAGTCCTCAACTCGGTTGGTTTTTCTTCCTCTTTGACTCTGGCGTTCTTCAGTTGTTGAAGTTTGTAAATGCTCAAAAAATTTGTAAATGCTCAAAAATTTTGGAAATCAATCTCCAATATTTTCTGATTGTTTTAATTACTTTGCCACGATTTTTGCCCTGTTTAAAAATGTGTATGACAAGATTTTCTAGTTCGGTGTCAATTCTTTTCTGTTCGTAGCCATTTCGTACTATGCGCCGGTATTTATTTTTACAGCAGTCACCATGGTGTCATGGGGTGATATGTTACTATCATTACCGGTGTATAATTTGTTGGTTGTGATCGGGTCAGTAAATGAAAGATTTACTTTGGATCTGGCACATCTTTTCCGATCAAGTGGCAGTTTTGACTTTAAGAACTCAATTTTGGCTACTAAGTGTACAAATGGATGTCCAAAATAACTCGAAAAACTTCTTCTTAGTAACACTTGGACCAATCCAAATAAAATTTCATATTCAGCTATTTTAGGATGTACCGGTATGTCAGAAAGAAATACTGTTCAAAATTGGTCATGATTGAATTGCTGCCATTACTATGTCAAAAACCATAAAAAGTCTCCCTATGGACCAGAAGTCAGATTGCACTGAAACTTGATACTGTAGGTTGACTTTTAACTCTTTACCAGAGGATGAAAATTTATACTTGTCCAGTTTCAAAGTATTTGCGGATAGCAAATTACATGTGGTCTAAGTAACAAGATTTGCCTTGAAAGGGCAGAAAATATTGTGGAAAATGGAGAAAATGCAGGTTACCAGCATTTTCTCATTTTCCACAATATTTTCAAAAGCATTATCCTTCAGGGTTGTTAAAACTTGGGATTGTTTGGTAAAGAGTTAACTTCTTTTTGATTGGTGGAAAGTTGAATTGTAATGTTCTATGGATTTCTATCACGGAAAATTAAGATTTCCTTGTCTGAAACCATAAGGCCAAAAGTGTGGATATTTTGTATGAAGGATCATTAAGGGACCCTATAACAAATTGCTCAAGTTAAGTTCCAAGAATCAAAATTTGCCCCATAGCATGGGGCTCATACTTTACGTAACGCTTTATCATGATAGCACCTAAATGTAACCGTACAGAGAGCTTCAGATAGAGGGAGTGATTTTGATTTCAAAATTAAAAATATTAATTAGTCTTTTCTAAACCCTATGTTGTGGGTACTCATTAGAATTGTCTCATCGAGACGATTCTAATGAGTACCCACAACATAGGGTTTCGAAGAGAAATAATGACTTTAGAATGCCATCACTCCCTCTTATCTGGAGCTCTGCGTACAGGATATATAATTGTAAGGAAAATTACATTTAATGGTGTTATCCAACAAATTTTGATTTACAGAATAAAAACTTAAATTATGGGCCCCCTTTAAAGGGGCAATTTTGTCTTTTGCTTTGAAACAAAGTTTCGAGTAAAACACTAACAGATACTACTAGATACCAGTATGTTTTTCTCTGCAATTACTAAGAAACTGGATGATTACAATTAGTTAACTCTTTACCACGCAATCCCGACTTTTAACGACTCTGAGAAAGAAGCCTTCTGAAAACATTGTGGGAAAAGGAGAAAATGGTGGTAATCAGCATTTTCTCCTATCCCCGCAATGTTTTCTGTCCTTCCCAAAACAAATTTCAAATTTTCAGTCACTTTTATTTTGTCGTCTGCAAATGCTTTCAATTTGGATCAGTCTAAAATTTTGTCTTTTGGTAAAGAGTTAAAAGGTGCATTCTTGACCTCTAGATAATGCCATGGTTTGTCTGCAGCCAGGAACTTCATCTATCTTTAGGAGACTAGTGATGACATTGTTGTATACAATTCCACATTATCAACGCATATCATTGATTATATGACTTTCCCACAAAACTTTGTAACATTCTGGACAATCTTTAACTCTTTACCAAAAAACAAAATTTTAGACTTGTTGAAATTGAAAGCATTAGCAGACGACAAAATAGAAGTGACTGAAAAATTGAAAATTGTTTTGGGAAGGGTAGAAAACATTGTGGGAAGAGGAGAAAATGCTGGTTACCTTTCCAAAAGGCTTCTTTCTCAGGGTCGTTAAAAGTCGGGATTGTGTGGTAAAGGGTTAAGTGCCCTAGGAGGCTACATAGCCTGTTATGAAAATACCACTGAAGAATACTTTTTTCTTACTTTTCTTTTTTTTTTTTATTGGCAGGTTGCCAGCTATTGCCTCCCTAATTTCAATGTTATAATATTTGTGAAGTTTTGATTGATTGTTAAAATCTTAAAAACGCCCCTTTTAACAAGTAACTTGTTTTTAATGACCAATTGTTGATTACATGTACATGTCATTAGTTACCGGTAGTGCGTGTGATGATGTATGTTGATTAAGCTCAATTTTATGTTGTTAAAGAATGAAAATTAATACAGTGTTCCTAAAGAATACCTTTATGTACTAAATAAAGAATCTGTAAAGAGGTAATGAAGTTTGTGTTGAATCTGCAACCAAGGTTGAATTTAACACTATACCACACATTCCTGACTTTTAATGACCTTGAAGAAAAAGGCTTTGGAATCATTGTGGGAAAAGGAGAAAATGCTCGTAACCACCAATTTCTCTAATTTCCACAATGTTTTTTTTTCCTTTCTAGGATATTTTCCATTTAAACCACATTAAAATTTTAATCTGCAAGTGCTTCCAAATTGGCCAAGTCTAAAATTTTATTCTTTGGCAGAGTTAGTTGTACCCTTTATATACAAAGTACAGGGTAAAACATGCTTGCTTGCAGCATGTTCAGATTTCAATAAAAAATCACCTTAACCCTTAACTCTTTACCAGATGACAACATTTAAGACTAGTCTAAATTGAAAGCATTTGCAGACAACAATTTCAATGTGGCTCAAATTGAGCAATTTTACTTAGATAGGGTAGAAAACATTGTGGGAAAAGGAGAAAATGCTGGTTACCAGCATTTTCTCCTTTTTCCACAATGTTTGCAAAAGGCTTCTTTCCCAGGGTTGTTAAAAGTCAGCATTGTGCGGTAAAGGGTTAACCCGTTACCACAAAGCAGCATTTAAGACTAGTCTAAAGTGAATGCATTTATAGACAACAAAAGAAATGTGGATCAAATGTAGAACTTTATCTCTGCAAGGGTAGAAAATATTGTGGGGAAAGAGAAAATGATGCTCACCAGCATTTTCTCCTTGTTCCATAAAGTTTGCAAAAGCCTTGTTCCTCGTTAAAAGCCGGGATTGTGTGGGAAAGGCTTAAAGCACTGAACCCAAAGTTATGAGTCGCTGAAGTGGATCAGACTGCATAGAATGTAAAGCTACACTGTCTGCCTCTGTGCCACATGTTTTAACAAAAACAACCTTGATTTTGCCATTTTTGCATCTGTAGCAACAACAGAGGATATCCTTCTCGATTATTAAGCACAATAAGGATTTGACCCTGTATCACACAATCCCAAGTTTTAAACATCCTGAAGAAGAAGGCTTTTTAAAACATTGTGGGAAAAGGAGAAAATGCTGGTAACAAGCATTTTCTCCTTTTCCCACAATGTTTTCTACCCTGTCAAAGGCAGATGCCATCATTTGAACTACATTTTATAATGGCATCTGTAAATGTTTTCAGTTTGATTTCCTCCAAAATTTTGTTGTTTTACAAAAAATCAATTAAACCTCAATCTGCATGAACATGCTACATTGACATATTTATTGAATTTAACCCTTTACCACACTATCCCAGGTTTTAATGACCCTGAGGAAGAAGCCTTTTGAAAAAATTGTGGGAAAAGGAGAAAATGCTGGTAACCAGCTTTTTCTCCTTTTCCCGCAGTATTTTCTACCCTATAAAAAAGGCAAATTCCAACTTTTGAGCCACATTTGAAATGTTTTCTTTGAATGCTTTGAGTTTTAACAAATCTACTGTATATAAGTGTTGTGTGGTAAAAAGTTAAAAAGACAGCACAGAAGCAGATTTGAATGTTCATGTGAGTAATCAGAACTGATTGTTCCAAGTTTGCAAAGTGCACATCAATTCCAGCATCCACTTCTGATTTACAGAAAACTCTGTACTAACCAATCCCATGTTTAAACAACTCAAATGAAAAAAAGCATTTGAAAATGATGGAAAGGAGAAAATGCCAGCATTTCTTCATTCTTCCATGATATTTTACACCTTATCAGAGACAAATCCATTGATTTACACTGGTTTTTAGCTCACGCGAGCACGAAGTGCTCGTGGTGAGCTATTGTGATCGTGCTGTGTCCGGCGTCAGCCGTCTGTCATGCGTCGTCAACCTTTTACCTTGTGTACGCTCTAGAGGCCACATTTTCAGTCAGATACTCATGAAACTTGGTCAGAATGTTTCCCTTGATGATATCTCGGAAGAGTCTGAAATTGGGTCATGTCGGGTAAAAAACTAGGTTAATAGGTCAAATCTTAGAAAAATCTTATGTATGCTCAAGAGGCCACATTTTCTGTCCAATACTCCTGAAAGTTGGTCAGAATGTTTGCCTTGATGATATCTCGGGCGAGTTTGAAAATGGGTCATGTCGGGTCAAAAACTAGGTCACTAAGTCAAATCTTAGAAAAACCTTGTGTATGCTATAGAGGCCACATTTTCTGTCCAGTACTCTTGAAAGTTGGTCAGAATGTTTGCCTTGATGATATTTTGGACAAGGTCAAAAATGGGTCATGTCGGATCAAAAACTTGGTCAATAGGTCAAATCTTTGAAAAACCTTGTGTGTGCTCCAGGGGCCACATTTTCAGTGCAGTACCCTTGAAAATTGGTCAGAATCTTTGCCTTTACGATATCTTGAATGATTTCGAAAATGGGTCATGTCGGGTCAAAAACCAGGTCACTAGGTCAAATCTTTGAAAAACCTTGTGTACGCTCTGGAGGCCACATTTTCAGTCCAGTACTCTTGAAAGTTGGTCAGAATATTTGTCTAGATATTGTCTCGAATGAGTTCAAAAATGGGTCATGTTGGGTCAAAAACTAGGTCACTAGGTCAAATCTTAGAAAACCCTTGTGTATGCTCTGGAGGCCACATTTTCAGTCCAATACGCTTGAAAGTTGGTCAGAATGTTTGTCTTGATGATATCTAAGACAAATTCAAAAGTGGGTTATGTTGGGTCAAAAACTACATGTAGGTCATAGGTCAAATCTTAGAAAAACCTTGTGTACGCTCTGGAGGCCACATTTTCAGTCCAATAGTCTTGAAAGTTGGTCAGAATGTTTGTCTTGATGATATCTCTGACAAATTCAAAAGTGTATGTTGGGTCAAAAACTAGGTCATAGGTCAAATCTTAGAAAAGCCATGTGTAAGCTCTAGAGGCCACATTTTCACTCAAATACTCATGAAAGTCAGTCAGAATGCTTCTCTTAATGTTATTTAGGAGGAATTTGAAAATGGGTTATGTCAGGTCAAAAACTAGGTTGGGGGAACAATATTTGAAAAAACTTGTGTTTGCTTTAGAGGCCACATTTTCAGCCCAATACTCATGAAACTTGGTCAGAATCTTTTTCTTGATAACATCTTTGATGCATGAAAATGGGTTGGGTTGGGTGAAAAACTAGGTCACAAGGTTAAATCTTAGAAAAAACCTTGTTATACTCTAGAGGCCACAATTTAAGTTCAATACTCATGAAACTCGGTCAAAATATTTGTCTTGATGACATCTTAGATGAGTCTTGAAATTTGCAAATTTTCAGTTCACTAATTATGAAAGCTTGTTGGAATGTTTGTCATGATATCTACAAAGAAATTTAAAATGGATCATGTTTGGTCAAAAGGCTCAGGTGAGCGACTTCAGGGCCATCATGGCCCTCTTGTATATATTACCATTTAACATGAGGGCCATGATGGCCCTGTATCACTCCACTTCCTATAGAATAAATGTATTATGCACTTAATTGGTATTGATAAAGAAGTTAAAGTGTAAGAAGTCTGTATGGCAATAAACTTTCATAGAGAAAATAGCCAAAAAAATCATATCGTTTTCAAATGAAAAGATGATATCTGTGGAAATAAGCAGATCTAATCAGGTACCACTCATACCACATATCAATGAGCTCTTTTTTAAAAGAGTGCTTTGACAATTATATTTTCAGATATTTTCTTTTTCAATAACATGAAGACTTTTTTCATTTTCATTTTATAAGATCACGTAAAACATGCCCCTTGGGGCTAGGCCAGTTTTGACCCAAGGGCTGTTCTTGGGACAGTATTGGTATAGGGTACATCGGCGTGACGTCATTTCCCTTTGCAACAAGCGGCCGCCATTTTCGCAGGTGAAATTGATAACATAGCAACCATATATTTTTGTGCTGTTCGCAATTATTATAGTTGAAAAAAAAAAAAACGTTTTTTACGAATCAAAGCTTTTAGCAGTTATGATAACTGTTAGAAATATACTTAAGAACACGTATGACGAGTTGTCAATTCTTCTTTTAGACGATTTTCATCAAATGGGCCTACCAAAAATAGACCTACATGTACCATTTAAATTTAAAGTCGGTCTAGACTCTTCAGACATGAAATGATTATCATATATTCCAGTATTCCAAACTCAGTCTATGTAACGTGTTTTCTTTTGTCTATTTCATGTCCAAGCGTAAAAAAAGAGTGCAATCTACATTACGTTGGTCATCAAATTAAAGGTAGGAGAATTGGTTCCCGAGGATTTTTTTTTTTCTGACCAATGCGATTTCCTGAATTTTCAAAGGCTGGTGAGCTATAAAACCACTCAAATATCGTCATAGAGAATTACTACACCTGTAGAATATCTTAGTATTTGATGGTGATCATTAAAATAGTCTAATATTTGACCAGGGATCGTATTATTGTCCCGAGACAGACTTAATATTAGATCTAACCCTGAAAGAAAGAATTTTGAAAATATTGCAGTGAAAGGAAAATATTAATCAGCATCCTTTCTGTTTTCTACAATGTTTGCTACTCTGTCAAAGACAAATATCGCTTTGGTATGTCTCGTTCGAAAATTATTTCTAATTTGGATAAACACGTTAGTTTGAAATAGAGACTTGAAGAATGATCTTACCCTCTGTAACCTGTGTAAAATTCCAAATCCGCCAAAGCGGATTGCAGTTCATTAATTTTCTAATTCTTGCTCTGTAAATCCAAGGCTGTTTGCTAGAAATTAATTATTTCTTTCTCGGGGGTTAATAATGTAGACTGCATACGAAATCTTTATCAAAACACCAAACAGGAGACAGCGCTTGTGTTACAACTCTTGTGTAGGATACCGGAAAATTGATAAATTGACATTTTTTGTCTCTTCGAAAGTGATAAAATTGATGCAACTACCGGCACGGCCGATTTTTGGCATATTTATCGCTTTTACGGTGAATTTCATTTCTAAAATGTCACCAAATAACTATACGGGTATATTCAAGATAGCGTTTGTTTTCACCTCGGTCCTTGTTGCTATCACGTGATCACCGAAAATGGCCGGATGTCCGACGGTATCGATTGGTACTAGATGAAGCTGCTACAGGGTCATACTAAAATACGCCATGGAAGATTTATACGCCATGGATACGACATGGGAGTTTTTGCTCGCCACAGCTGTTTTATAGTAGTGGAATGATATGTTACCTAGTGAAATATATTAAGATACGCATTTAACATTGTATCCATATGTTTCAGTTTGAGAAAAATCGTACTTTGCAAAGTATTGCATTTAAAAATTTATCAAATTTCAAAGGGAGGCAACTCATCTGACATAAGCACGCCATACCAAAAATATGCTCGCCAAAGCAATAATAACCCATTAAAAAGGCCAAAAACTTAGTAAGTTTGTTTAAATATGTTTTATTACCACCGTGTTTCAATTTCAATACATTATTAATTATTATATACTTTAGGAAATTCTCCCATGGCGTATCGAAAATACATAACCCCCCGATCTTCGTCTTTTTTGAAGAACACATTTCACGATATATATAATATATAACGTATTGAAATTGAAACACAGTGGTAATAAAACATATTTAAATAATCTCACTAAATTTTAGTCCTTTTTAATGAGTTTATCATTGCTTTGGCGAGCATATTTTGATATAACTCTCTTACGTCACATGAGCTGCCTCCCTTTGTAATTTCATATTTTTTGAAATGCAAATATCTTGCAAAGTACGATTTTTTCCCTATTGAAACATAAAGATATGGTGTAAAATGCATATCTCAATATATTTCACGACGTAGTACATCATTCCACTGCTATAAAAAAGCTGTGGCGTTCAAAAACGCCCATGGCGTATCCATGGCGTATAAATCTTCCATGGCGTATTTTAGTATGACCGAAGCTTACATGCTGAATTTGGTAGCCCTAGGCCTCACAGATAGGAACACCAAGATTTTTAAAGTTTTTACTATGTAAGCCCATGTAAACTTGCGACTCCTGTGACAGTGCCAATTTTGACTCAAGGGCTATATATTTACCGGTCTTGGTAGAGGACCATTAGGTAAAGCTACTTGCCAAATTTGGTAGCTCTAGATCTAGGCCATACAATGTCAGACGGTCAAAATTGAAATTACAGTTAATATATGGATGGATGGAAAACACAGGGCCATGTCATAAGTTCTCGATGGCCTTCAGAGAAAAAATTTTTTTTTCGCGGGGGAGGGGGGGCGTGAAGACAGAAAGGGCCTTTCTTTAACTGTAACCTGCTACCAAATACGCAATTATTCATGTATTTTCGCGACTTCAATTCTGTAAATATCTGTCACAGCTTCAGTACTTTCGGAATTTTAGAGATTTGTCGATATATCTGTAAAACTTTGAATTACATCGACGGATTTAAGTGCACATTTCTAGTTTTGATTGCATTCTGGAGGTATATATGGCTGGTGAATGGGTAGGATGAGTCGATTAAGGAGATAGATATTTGAATAAACTGTAGCCTTATTCTTAAACCCGGAAGTAAGTCCACTGCTACGGTGACGTTGTAAAAGCTGCACTGTAAATAAAGGGACAGCAGCTAGCCAAAGTCTATGAATTCACCCAAATTTTGTTGCAAATAAGGTGACTCACGCATTTAAATTACTCACGTATTTGGTTTTTCTCCTACGCTTAGGCCACTTTACATTTTGCATGTTTTAGTTAGTCTGTATTCTCAAATCTTGTTGATCTGAAGTCCGGTTTTAACTTCTTGTTTCGTTTTCGAAATGCGGTGCAATCTGAAACTGAAGATTAAAATTTAACCAAGCATGCGACATCTTATTGTCAATATTGCATTTGTCAGTGACACAATTGTAACCACGAGGTTATAATGTCAAAAAAGCTTGATTTAACTCTTTACCAAACGACAAAATTTTAGACTGGTCCAAATTCAAAGCATATGCAAGCAGACGACAAATCAGATGTGAGTTGTGACTCAAAAATTTGATTTTTTGGGGGGTGAACATGAACAACCTTTTGGGAAAGGGAGAAAATGCTGGTTACCCACATTTCCTTCTTTTCATGTAGTGTTTACAAAAGCTTTATCTCTTAGGGTCATTAAAAATTTGGGATTATGTGTTAAAGGGTTAAAGCATAGAGATGTGCTGTCTTTACTGAAGGACAAAATGTTTGACTTGTTCACATAATGACAGCATTTACAGCTGAAAAAATAAGTGTAGCTCTAAAGATGTTTTTTATCTGTATCAGGATAGAGAACATTGTGGAAAAAGGAGAAAATACTGGTTACCAGCATTTTCTCCTTGACCTACATTGGTTCCAAAAAAGCCTTCCTCCTCAGTGTTTGATAAAATTGCATTATTGTTTGGTGCAAGATTAAGAATCAAAGGACTTAAGGTCCTGGAAGGGTAAATTATGATGGATTTTAAATGGAACAGGATATAGCAGTGTTACAGAAGAATTAAAGTCCATCACTTATAACACATGACTATGAAATGTGGAAAAAAAATAAGCAAATGAATCTAAAATCATGTTGTAAAATAATTTCAAAGGAGGGAATGCTGCCAGTATGGGATACAAACCCCAGACCTCTTACTTACAAGGGGAGTGATATACCATTGAGATACCGGGACCACTTGACATACCTGCTATTGATTTTCTCTACATTCCTCTTCCTCCTGAATTTGGGAAGCTATCCCACCCCCTTAGGACTATAAGGCTGCCTTTGGTCTTTGCAAACACTACTTGTACTATTGAGGTCAATTCCTAGGGAGAAAAAAGGTGGCTGGTATGGGACTCCAACCAGGGATCCCTCTCTTCCAGGGCAAGTACCCTACCATTGAGCTACTGTCAAATGTCAAAGTGCACCTACCTGCAGTATGTAGGGTACTAGTAACTTGATGTTATTTTTGTGATTTTTCTCCACTGAACAGCTGTTGCCAAGTCACTCTATCTTATTTTTTCACTTTTTACCTGGTTTTAAAATTTATTTTCTGATAGTGACCAACACTTGGACTGACTGTATAATAACAGACTGTCATCTTCAGTCACAATTTTCATACTTTTAAATTGTATGATTGAAATTCAGATGCATTTTAACACTGGTATTGTTTATTTTTGGTCATCACTAGGCCTTTAACAATGTATTTTATTCATGTATTATGACATGTCATAAATTGTAAAATGTAGGATCATGAAGGATAAATGGTTTCCTTCTTTTTCAGGATTGTAGAGCAAGTTACTGCTAATGGCCACTGGAGGTTTCTGTATTCATGACAAGAAATCCAAGTCTCTAGTTGTTGCCATTGATTTTGGGACTACCTTCAGTGGCTATGCATTCTCCTGGAAAGATGATTATAACAATGATCCTTGCCGTGTTTCTGTCAACCCCAATTGGGCAGCTGGATCAATGTCACTTGTTTCTATGAAGGCTCCAACTTGTGTTCTTTTTGATGAGAACAAGAACTTTCACAGTTTTGGATATAATGCAGAAGATGCTTATTCAGAGCTGGCCCTCGATGGGGAACATGAGAAGTGGTACTTTTTCAAGCGGTTCAAAATGAGGCTGCATGAGAAAAGAGTATGTTTTGCTTGAATGAAATAAATTTGTATTTTGCCTTTAACTCTTTACCACATATTGCCCAATTTTATCAACCCTAGGACTATTAGGATTGAAAGCTCTTGAAAACATTGTTGGAAAAGAAGAAAATGCTGGTAAGCAGCATTTTCTCCTTTTTCCACAATGTTTTTTTTTTTATGTCTGATACAAATGCCATCATTTGAATCACATTTAATATGTGTCTGCAAGTGCGTTGAACTTAGACCTGTGTAAGATTTGTTCAACTGCCTGTCAGTTTATCATCAGTTCTCAGTGAGTAAACCTTTACCAAACAATCCTATATTTTCACTACCCTAAGGAGGAATCTTTTTGAAAAAGTGTTAGGAAAAAGAGAAAATGCTGAACGATTACACTTTTTTTCCATAATGTTTTCCAATCTTTCAAAGAAAAAAATTTTACCAGTGAGTGGAGCCTTATTTCAGTCGTCGTCTGCAATGCCTTTCATTTTTGAAGAATCTGTTACTATTTTATCTTTTGGTAAAAAGAATAGTGAGAAGTAACCAAACCTGAATGAGATAGGGTACATATATAAGCTGTTTAACCCTTTACCACACAACTCCAAGTTTTAATGACCTTGAGAAAGATGGCATTTAAAACCATAGGAAAACAGGAAAATGCTGGTAACCAGCATTTGTGTCCTTTTCCCAAAATGCTTTCTACCCTTTCAATTTTCACCATTTGAGCCATCTTTAATTTGTCCTTACAAATGCCTTTGATTTGGACAAGTCCTAAATTTTGTCGTTTGGTAAAGATCGAGTTACGGTATTGGTTTAGTACATGTATATTATTGGAATCTCCAGTTTTTAACTTTTTCATATTGACAAAAACCTTGAAAGAAATACCAACTATTAATGAATAGCCATTTAACTCTGCCAAACCATAATATTTTGGACTGGACCAAAGTGAAAGCGTTTGCAGACGAAAATTTAAATGTGGCTTGTAGAACGATCTGTCTTTCAAAGGTTAGAAAACATTGTTGGAAAAGGAGAAAATGCTGGTAACAAGGTTGTTCAAACTAGTGATAATGTGGTAGAGCGATTGAAACATAAATTGTTAATCCTGACCTTGAAACCAATGTTTTGTCGTCATGGAATCTTTCAGTGCCACAGGGATACAGAGATGGAGGACGACAAAGGTCAAACGATGCCAGCCATGAAAGTATTTACAGAGGTGATACGATATTTGAAAGGTCATTTGTTTGAATTACTCGAGAAAAGGGGCACTCAAATCACAGAGGATGATGTTCATTTTATATTAACTGTTCCAGCTATTTGGACTGATTATGCCAAACAGTTTATGAGGGAAGCTGCTTCTGAGGTGAGTCTTTTGCTTATTATGTGGATCTGGTTTTATAATGTGATTAAGAATGATAAATGTAATTACAGACCATGTTTGACGCTTTCTGTTGTATGTACTAAACACAGTAAAACATAAATATACAGGAAAACAGCCCTCATTGTTTGCATGATTACCATGTTGGAAACTATTTATCTGCTTTAACCCTTTTCCCATGACAAAAAACAAATTGAATGCGTCTGCAGATGACAATTTAAATGTGACAGAAATGATGGAATTTCTCTGATATTGTAGAAAACATTGTGGGTAAAGGATAAAATTCTGCCTAGCAGCATTTTCTCCTTTTCCCACTGTGTTTTCAAAAGGGTCTTTGCATTATTAGGCAAAAGGTTAAGACTTGCAATCAACAATTTTTATTTATGTAGGTATTTTTCAATCTAAACCCCAGACTACTAGATAAATGAGAATTAATGTGGCACAAGAATGGGATTTCTCTTTTTACGTAGGATTTATTATGGAAAAAGGAGAAACTGCTTGCACATGTATTGAACATTACACAAAGTATAAAACTTCTGAGGCAAATGTGAGTAGTAAACAGTAGAGAATCACTGTGGGAGAAGGAGCAATTGCTTGAACAATTTCTCCTTTGCCAAGCTTGCAACTGCAGGGCTGTAAAAAGTCATACTTCAAGTATAGATTAATTGTGTTGCTAGCAAAGTCTAGCTAACGAGGTGATATTCTGTATAGATTACATATGGACTGTATAATTATGTTTATCATTTATACAGGCTGGTATTGAGGGTGGACAGTTGTCCATTGCCCTTGAACCTGAGGCTGCATCCCTTTTTTGTCAGTTGATCCCTACTGAAAAACTGATAGGATCTGATGGGTCCAAGTTTGCTGTAGCCAGCCCTGGTACAAAGTATATGGTTATAGACCTTGGAGGTAATGTTTCAATATTAACATAACCCTTTATCACACAGCCCTCAGATTTAATGACCCTGAAAACATTGTGGACAAAGGAGAAAATGCTTGTTACCATCATTTTCTCATTTTCAGACAATGTTTTCTGCCCTTTCATAGCCAAATCTCATAATTTCAGCCACATATATATCGTTGTCTGCAAATACATCCAATTTGGACTACTTCAAATTTCTGTTGTTTGGTAAAAAATTAAATATATAATGTAAAACCTTAGTGGTCATCTCTATTATCATCTGTGTACATATTTTTAACACTACCAAACAAATCAGCTTTGGACATGCCAAAGCATTTGCTGATGGCTAATTGGATGTGACTTAGATAGTGCCATTTGCCTTTGAAAGGCTAGAAAACTTTGTTGGCAAAAGAGAAAATGTTGTTAACCAGTGTTTTTGCCTTTTCTGGTGATGGTTTTGATTTTTAGGTCACCTGAGCACAAAGTGCTCAGGATGAGCTATTGTGATCACTCACCGTCCGTCGGCGTCCGTCGTCTGTCTGTCCATCGTCCGTCCGTCCGTCCGTCGTCGGTCCGTTCACATTTTTTTTGTTTACACTCTAGCATCTAAAAATCTTAACCAATCAGCACCAAACTTGGTCAAAATATATATGACCATAAGATCTCAGATGAATTCGATTATGGGTCTTATCGGACCAGAACAACTGGAGTTATTTGCCTTTGAATTAGAAAAATTGCTATATTTGACTTTGTTTACACTCTAGCATCTACAAATATCAACCAATCAGCAGCAAACTTAGTCAAAATATATATGACCATAAGATCTCGGATGAGTTCGATTATGGGTCTTATCGGACCAGAACAACTGGAGTTATTTGCCTTTGAATTAAAAAAATTGCTATATTTGACTTTGTTTACACTCCAGCATCTACAATTTTTTAACCAATCAGCACCAAACTTGGTCAAAATAAATATGACCATAAGATCTCGGCAAAACTTTGTCATCTTAAGTAGGAATGACTTGAAATATGGTATGCTTATTTGTTGCAATATTTGGAAGTGCAGTGCACAAGAATTGTATCTCTACCTCGTGTTGTCTTTGAGTTATTTCCCTTTGATCATCATTTTTACAGCATTTAGTGCTTGTTTGGAATATAACTTTGTCATCTCAAGTCAAAACGACTTCAAACTTGGTATGCATGTTTGTTGCAATATTACCGAGTACTGTGCACAAGAACAATAACTCTACCTAGCGCGGATTTTGAGTAATTCCACTTTGATCATCATTTTTACAGTATTTCTTGCTTGACCGGAACGGAACTTTGAAGTCTCAAGTCAAATTGACTTGAGACTTGGTAAACATGTTTGTTGCATTACCTGCCCTTTGCAATTATTATACCTCCTCGACATCTGGCGATGGGACGGGCATATCTTGCGATAATTTGCGCTCTTGTTTCATTATCATTTGGCCTTGAACCTCAATATTTGGTATTTATCTTCATTTCAGACCTTTACTGCTTAGTACTCATGTGAGCAATATAGGACCATCATGGTCCTCTTGTTTTTTTTCTGAGGGACATCGAAACATGGGATTGTTTTGTTAAGGGCTAATCAAGAAAAGAACAGGTCACTTTAGTCAACCCTTTTTCACATAATCCCATGTTTTAAGCACCTTATTTAGAAGAATTCTGAAAACATTATGGATCAAGGAAAGGCTGGTGACCAGCATTTTTCCTTTCCCAACAATATTTTCTACCCTTTGTAAGATAAATTACAACATTTCAGCTACATTTCACTTGTTGACTACACATGCTTTTAATTTGGACAAGTCCATAATTTGGTTATTTGGTAAAGGGTTAACAAACAGTCCTTTTGAGAAAAGGAGGAAACTCTGGTTAGCAACATTTTCTTCTATTCTCTCAGCGTGTTGAACCTTTAAACAAACCCACTAGCTCGGTTAGTAAAGTGCAAGGTCTGTATCCATGGGGTCTTGGTTTAAATTCCTTAGCACAATTATGTGAAGTGCTTTTAGAAGAAAAACCAGCAAAGCTTTGAAAGGTGCTCTGGCCTTTTCAATATTACTGCAATACATGTAGTTCTAAAAAATGGTGTCTTTAATAAACGAACTCGTCCATATTCAAAGCGGACAACAAATTGAGTGTTGCTGAAATGGTGGGATTTGTCCTTGGAAGGGTAGAAAACATTGTGAGAAAAAGAGAACATGCTAATACCCACAATGTTTCCAAAAGCCTTTTTTCCTGAAAATCATTAATACTTGGAATCATGTGGTGAAGGGTTAAAAACCAAGCAAATGAGCCATGCTCTGTTAAAATGGGGCTAAATACATCTGCAAAAAGTATTGAACCGTGAACCATGTCAGCCTGCATAGTCTGGGTTGCTGACCTGTGTCAAAAGGTTTTGCTTTCCGTAAAAGTTCTGCATGTCTAAGAACCGCTTTACCTTATAATTCAGTTGTTTGGTATACAAAATGAACTTGATGGATCCATAATTATGTGATGATTTAATTAGTAAAATGCATCAAAGAGTTGTATTAACCCTGAACCACGCAATCCAGAGTAATTAAAACCCTGGGAATTAGACTTTTGAAAATATTGTGAGAAAAGGAGAAAATGCTGGTAACCAGAATTTTTTCTTTTTCCCACAAAGTTTTTAAAAGGCTTTTTTCCCAGGGTTGTTTAGAGTCAGGATTTTGTGATAAAGGATTTATTTTCTGAATATTGTATAAACTAGCTCATTTTACTTAATCAGTTCAACCAGAAGAGACAGTTACTGTATAAGTGGAAATTTTTGCGACATGGAAATTTTTGTGATTTTGCGAAATTGAAAAATTTGCAAACTTTTCTGATCACATATTTTACTATAAGTATACCAACAAATAACAAGTGTCTGGAATTCGCAAACATTTCCATACGCAAAATGTCCGTAATCGGTAATTCGCACATTTTTCGACAGGCATGTATATCCGCATATACAGTATTGTAATTTGGTTATGGAAATAAGGTAATGCTGAAGCAATTCTGATTTAAAATATCAAATATCTTAGTATTGCCACCATTACGATTTACAGTTAAACATTTTATTAGGTATGTAAGGCCTCTGGCCCATCATTCATAAATTTACATACAAATTAATACATGGAATGATGTGGAAAAAAAAAAGTTTAATATCCTTTCAGAAACAAATCCAGTTATTTGAGCCACATTTAATTTGTGGTCTGCAAATGCTTTCAATTTGGACCAGTCTAAAATTTTGTTGTGTGGCAGAGTGAAACCCCCTTTTCCCAGAGCATTGCTGAAATAAACTCTATGTTGTATTACAGGGGGTACTGCTGATATAACAGTACATGAAAGAGAACCTGATGGTGGACTGAAAGAGGTACATAAAGCAAGTGGAGGGGCATGGGGAGGAATAAAGGTAGATGAGGAGTTCTATCAGTTATTGATTGCTATTATTGGTGCACCTGTGTTCAAAAAATTCTGTGATGAAAATAAATCTGATCAACTAGATTTGCAGCGGGAACTCGAAACAAAAAAACGTACAATAACGCCATCTGTAACGGGCAAAATTACAGTGAAAGTACCAGTTGCTATTGCCAAGACGTATGAAGAGGAAATGGGTGAGACGATAAAGGAAGCAATTGCAAATTCTCCTTATGAGGGAAAAATCACCTGGTTAAACGACAAACTCAGAATTGATGCTGATCTTTTTAAAAGTTTGTTTACATCATGTACTGATAAAATTTGCCGCCATATAAGAGAACTCCTTCAAAAGCCTGGAGTGCTAGGAACCAAAATCTTCTTAATGGTGGGCGGGTTTTCCGAGTCGGCCATGGTGCAAGATGCTGTAACGAAATCCATTCGACAAGTATTACCAGACAGTAAAATTATCATACCAGAGGATGCTGGTATTACAGTACTTAAGGGAGCTGTTATATTTGGTCATCGTCCAATCTCAATAACCCATAGAGTTTCTAAATATACTTATGGCATAAATATATCCCCACCATTTGACGTAAAAAAGCATCCAGAAGACCACAAAGTATCCGTTGATGGGTTTGAACGTTGTAGAGATGTATTTAAGCAATACATACAAGAAGGGGATTCTATTCAAGTGGGGGAGGCAAAGTCAGGCAGACATATTACCTTAAAGCCAAACCAGAGAGAAATGTTATTGAAGATTTTCGCAACACCAAAACATGACCCGAATTTTGTTGATGAGGATGACTGTGAGTTTCTTGGTAATGTTGTTGTCAACTTACCTGACAGTGATGAAAGGATTAAGGTAGAAGTTAGAATGATGTTTGGTGAAACTGAACTGGCTGTAGAGGCAGAGGAATTGTACAAAAACACAAAGACAAGGGCTTATTTTGACTTTCTATGAATTTATCCTTTACTACAATCTAGTATTTAAACCCTCTACCACACAATCCCAACTTTAAATGGCCCTGAAAGAAAGGGCTTTTGAAAACATTGTGGGTAAAGGAGAAAATCCTAGTAACCAGTATTTTCTCCTTTTCCCACAATGTTTTGTACCCTATCAAAGACAGAAATAGTCATTTAAGCAATGTTTAATATGTTGTCTGCAGACAGTCATTGGAAAGGAAAGTTTACTGTGAAGGCCACTTACATGTACTGATAATTAAAAAGAATGTTGTTTGAATCAACAGCATAAGCACTACGTTTATGAAACTTCACAAAGTGATTGTCACATTCAGATTATATGCATAGCTTCATTATAGGGCTCAGCCTCATAGATAAGTCAAGTTCCTAGTTACTCAGTTTAATTAAAAGTATGTGGAAAAAGGAGAAAATGGTTGTAACCAGCTGGCTATACATTTTCTGCAAAATCAACTTAAGTCATAGTCAGCAGGTTAGGGGTAAACTCTGACTTTTTGTTGAAATTGTATGTACACATACTTTGATTTTAGAGACAATAGAGAATAACAGTTGCCTTCTTTTTAATTTGATACTTGTCAAGAGAACAGTGTGGTAAATTGAGAGAATGTTAGTTATGAGTAATTTTTTTATATGCCATTATGTGTGTGTGTTTTTTTTTTTTAAAAAGCTAAATATTAAATTGAGGTAACCATTTTTCAGTTAACCTTTTCAGCCCCATAGTTAAAAATATGGACTTTAGCAAACAGCATAGTTAAAAGTCCTTTACCACACAGAATGTGCAGTCTGACCATGAATGTATACTGTCAGTGTGTTCAGTCCAGCCTCTAAAATAAACATTTCCCCGAGTTTCCTTGTATTGTATTTTCAGTTTATGACTGAGGTCGAGTTTCTATATTTGGCGCTGAAAGAGTTAAGAAAAAATATCTTTGACCCTTTGCCACATAATTCCAAGTTTAAACAGCCTTGAGGAAAAAGTTCTTTCAAAATATTGTGAGAAAAGGAGAAAATGCTTGTAATCAGCATTTACTCCTCATTCCTCAATGTTTTCTACCCTATTTGAGCAATAATTAAAATGTCATCTGCAATTGCTTTGGCTTTGGACAATTCCAAACATTTTTTGGTTGGTAAAGAGTTAATCTACAATTGATAGTTGAAAAGTGATTACATAATATATGTCTAATGTATATTGTTGATCATTAATTTTATTAAAATGTAGCAATGATGTTTGATTGAAAAATGGCCCAGTGATGGAAAACTGGCCCAGAAAATTACTTTTACAGCATTGCTCGGATTATCTGTCTCACTTGCACATTCAAATGATAAAATTATGCAGATCCAAGACTCAGTTTCATGTATCTATGCAGATATTGATCTACACAACATACATCAGCAATGTATTTGCTATCAACAGTTACATTTTATAGAATCATATAAAGAAACATGACTGTGTCTTTGTAAATTATACATGTAGATCTTACCCTTCAACAAACAATTCCTTGTTTCATTGACCAAAGTGAAAAAGACATTTGATAACAGTTTGAGAAAAGGAGAAAGTGGTTTTCCCACAATACTGTCAGCCATTTTGTTGATAAATTCCGTAATTTGAGTCTGTTACACAGGGTTCGCACAGGCTTGAAAAGTACTTGAAAATGAAGGGCAATCTTGAAAAGTCCTTGAAAACAAAATTTGCCTTGAAAAGTGCTTGAAAACTGGCCATACACCTTGAAAAGTACTTGAATTTCACTTTTTCTTGTATTCAAGACATTTGAAATTGGCCTAAAAGTCAATAGCGGACTTTCTAGAAGGAAACCGGCATGTTTTAAGCAATGAGAGACGTGCGAGAGCGCCACAATAAAAATGGGCGAATGTGCTGGGGACGAAAACGAAGTTCGAACATACATGGTCCGAATGTTCGTACTCGTATGTTTGGGTTGCCTCCCTTGCTGACTGGTTTACGTTCGATTGCATCATTTTTATCCGTGAAAAAAGTCTATTCCAATATCCAGACTAAGTAAAACCAAAATGGCGTTGAAATGATTCTAAGGAGCCTGAATTTAACTTTCAAACTATTTTCTTTATCGTAATGGGAAAGTGTATCTATAGCAGAGACAGGCCGAAAGGGTATCCGTGGGTAAAAGAAACGAACATATCAGGCGCACTGTCTAGCATGTAGGAAAGATATCGATGTGGCACAGATGGGTGAAAGTGCCTTGCGGTCACATGGGAGAGGGGTGTAAGAAACTACAGAAGTCTATGTCTGGGATTTTCACAAATGCCTTTGTTAAAGAGGAAACCAAGGTTAATAAAACACAAACTGCGACCACATCTTTGCCCCAGGTGACAACCTGATAGTACCCCCACCCCCAATAGCTACCGTTGCTGGGCCTGTTGCATCATCTAGTGCTCCTATTATTGCTAACTTTGTATCCAAAAATGATGTACTGACTTCACGAATATGTGTAGATATTATTTATAAATTAGTCCTTGAAAACGTAAAGATTTGTCCTTGAAAAGTCCTTGAATTTTACTTGGCCTTGCCTGTATGAACCCTGTTACGGGAGACCATGGCTTCGTCCCGATTTAAATACAATACCTAATAACTGCGTTAGGGAGATATCTCTTTAGCTCAGTGGTTATGGTGTTGGTCTTTTAAACCTCGAAAAACGAGGATCTTGTCCGCCACGGGTTCGAATCCCGGCAGATGCGGTTTGTATTTCTGCCATGCATTTGTTCATTTGTTTCTTTGTTACAGACTTCATGTTCGTAAGATGGGGGCTTGTCCGGGATTGGCCATTGAGCCATTAATCCCATTTGTTGTCTAAAAACGGACATTTGTTGTCTAAATAATAGACTTACTGCCTAATAAGGCTTTGAGTCATCAATAAATGATGACTTTAAGAGGGGGTGTGTTACGGGAGACCACTCCTTCATGCATGGCTTCGTCCCGATTTAAATACAATACCTAACAACTTCATTAGGGAGATATCTCTTTAGTTCAGTGGTTATGGTGTTGGTCTTTTAAACCTTGAAAAACGAGGATCTTGTCCGTCGTGGGTTCGAATCCTGCCAGATGCGGTTTGTATTTCTGCCATGCATTTGTTCATTTGTTTCTTTGTTACGGAATTCATGTTCCTAAGAAGTCTCTCTTATATGGTTTTTACATATGCTTTCAATATGTGTGGTTCCAAAATTTTGTGTTTTTGTAGAAGATTAACTCTTGGTACATGTACTTAAAAAAAAAAAGACACAAAAATTTTCATGCAGTAACTGAAGCCCAAATTTCTAAAGCCCAAAGCTGTTTTGGCTGGGGAGTCTGATAATGATTACCAGTATTTGTTATATTGAACTGTGGAGATCCAAGAAGAGACTGCATTGCCTGTGCAATCTGATCTTGATTGATCTGAACTAACCACAAAGACAACTAGATTTAACTTAGCCCTTTTAAGAGGTAACATGCAAAAACTAAAACAATGTTCCAAAATTAAACAGTATTGTTTACGGCAATATGTAGTATTGAATACTTTTTTACCAACACTGACTGTAGAATTGGTTTTTTAGGTTGATTGTTTTCAAAGAAAGCATCAAATTATTGTTATAGACCTGCTGTAGTGCAAAAACTTAATGTTTAAATATTTACCAATATATGCTTAATTATTGAAGATATTTTCCTCTAATTTGGGCAAGTTGTTACCTATCATAGGGGTTATGTTTGTAGATATTCACTTTTAACTTGCGATAGTTGTCATCTGTCTTGGGGGAACCATACCAGATGTAGTGGGTAACCCTTGAGAATTGTCATAGCCCAGTGTTTGTGCAAAAACTTCGACATTTATTGAAATATCTATCACTATGGAAGATACGTATTTGTAACTTGTGCTACTTGTTATCTATTATAGGGGGAACACAGACCAAAAGAGCGGGTAACCTTCGAAGTGTTTTTGACACTGTTATGCCCCTTTCCTTAATTTAAGCGGTACTGATGCTTGGAATCAAACATGCCCTACATAATTATATGAGAGGTAGTCTGGCAAATGAGGGTCTAATTCATGTTCGTGATGCTTCATACTAAGCAAGTTATTGCATAATTATGGATCCGTAAAACCCATCATGCCTTACTGACTTAATCATGAGGTAGACTGGTCCTTAGACATGTAGAAAATTGACCTATAGGAAAAGTTTCGACCCAGGCCCTGGGTCGATACTTTTTGCAGATACATTAAACCCCCTGTTTCACATTGCTTGTCTCATATTTTTTCTAAATTGCTGCCAAGAATTGTCATTTGCGTGCCATGTTCTGTTTAAGAAACAGTTGAACACTGACTGAAGATCTACAGTTTCGGGTGATTCAGATAAATTGAACATGGTACATACATGTACATGAACATGTAGCATTATTTTTCAATTGGGAGGTCCATAGGAGAGATTATTCCTCTATTTAATTGATGTAATTTGCGAATTGTTAAGACTTTTGATTATGAGAATTTTATCCATTTCTTAAATTTGTCTCTTAGCAGGTTAACCGTTTACCTTTTGCCAAACAGTCCAGAACTTAAACAACCCATGAGGAGAATGGCTCTTTAAAACAAAAAGAAGAAAATGCTAGTTTCTAACTGTCCAGTATTTTCTCATTTTCCTATAATATTTTCTAATATTTCCATGACAAATCCTATTATATGAAGCAGATTTGATTTGTTGTCTGCAAACACTTTCAAAATGGACAAGTCTAAAATTTTGTAATTAGGAAAAGAATTAACCCTTTCCCAAATAATCCCTGGTTTTTACGGTGCTGGGAAAGAAGGCTTTTGAAAACACTGTAGGAAAAGGAGAAAATGCTGCTAACCAGCATTTTCTCCTTTTCCTACAATGTTTTCAACCCTTTCATAGACAAAAATCATCATTTGCATTACATTTGATTTGTCGTCTGCAAACGCTTTCAATTTTGTCTAGTCCAAAATTTTGTCGTTTGGGAAAGGGTTAAAGTCATGAATAAAGGAAATGAAATCTCTCAATCAAGAAAAAAGACCAAAAACGTTGCTATTTTTGAGGGCCTTGTTGCCAGATTATTTTATTCAAAAAGCTGAATGTGTAGATCTAAGATTCGACTGCATGTCTTTGCAGTGTGAGCTTGATCTACAGAGCTGTTATCTAGAAAAAATAGCCAAGTTGTGTTGAGCACTCAGCAGGTTAATGTATACCAGCCTATTTTGCGTTTCATCCACCTGGGGACACAAGAATTTAAAAAAAATGTGGACTGAATAAGAGAAAATGCTGTTTCAACATTTTATCTGTTTTGCACTACTATGTTTTCTACTCTGTAAATAGCAAATAAGACACTTTAAGCCACGTGAAATTTGTCGCTACAGATGATTTCAATTTTAGCATGTGTAAAATTTTGTTGTTTAATAAGGGGTCGAATTAAATTTGTGACAGACTTTGTACTCATTTTACCTATTTCACATTCAATGAATTTTTACTACAGGTTTGGTACCAGAGGAAGAAGCAGGGGCTTTTGCAGACAGCATAGAGCAAGATAAGACGGCATAGAATATTCTGTCTTATCTTGGATCTACACTGTCAGCCTCATTAGTGGAGCCAGTGAGATAGCCAGATAGATCTTCAAAAAAGATAGATGGGCTATTTATCAACGGTAGTTCTTAACCTTTGTATATTGGTGTCACATATAAACCGGCAAACAGGCCCACAGACGTCCGTGGAATAGCATATCCAGATTTTGACCAATCGCAAATTATTACTAATTATTTCATGCTTTTCGGTAGTTTATCGAGAAATAATAGTGTAATATGGTTTGATATTACATGGTTACGACCAGTGAAAAATACTGATTTTATATTTTCTAACTCTTCAATTGAAGGCGAAAACAGTAGTTCCCACGCACTAGATACCTAGGTAAACAGTGCATGCCATTAAACAAGACGGAAATATGTTGTAATTTACGTAATATTGTTATGCGTTGCTATGTGGAGGGGATATGCCATGGGGAATTACCGAAAGCAACTGTGCTATATTTTGATGAAAATTTTAACAAAAAAGGGCTTAGAAGCATGAAATAAATAGATTTTTTTTTAAGGAAAGATTGAAATTTATTTCACCTCGTGAACATCTGCGCCACTCGTGAAAATAGTATTGATGATGTTCACTCGATGACATAAATTTCGATCTTTCACCAAAATAAACAAATGTCCTCTATTTCATTTGAGACTTACAGTTTGTGGATCGAAAGCCGGCTTACACAACTGCGCTGATTTTTTTTTTCTCATGGTGTCAGTGGTTCTGCCTTCGAAAGAGGTCAAGTTTTTATGTTTGACACTGAATCAGTTAAGATACTAGATTAATAAAATACAATCTAAGTCATTTAGAATATTTGATTTTGTATGAAAATTGTTTTGAATAAAATATTGAATAAATAATTGATATTTTTTGGGGGGGTTCATTGTCATTTAGGCTACTTATAGTTAAAACAGAAGTATTTTCTCTATCATTCCATAGGGACGTACTCTCCATACCTAAGCCGAGCCCCGGTAGCTCAGTCGGTAGCGTGTAGGACTTGAGAACACGGGGTCCAGGGTTCGATCCCTGGCTACGACCCCTGGCTCGGCCAATTTCTTTCCGAGGATTGATGATAGTCACTGCGACAGGATTCATTCCTCTCCCACCGCTGACCATTGTTTCGACGATGATTATGTGGGAAAGCAGCCAGTGGCTTGGAAAGAAAATTGTGCGGAGTACTGGTAAAAGAGACTCCAGGAAAGCATGGATAGGTGCACTGGCCGCCGCGATATAACTGAAATAATGTTAAAACACCATACAATCAATCAATCCATACCTAATTTATCCTACAATAAAAGCCAAGATTTGAGCATTATATTAAAAAAGGTTTTGCAGACGACAAATTAAGCATAGCTGAAATTAGCTTTTATGCCCCACCTTCATGTTTTAGGGCATATTGTTTTTGTTTGGTCTGTCTGTCCATCCTTCCGTTTGTCTGTTCGTGACGTTTTTCTTCTCTGGGCCATGAGTGTTTTTCCCGTTACTTAACTTCAACATAACTTTGTAAATGTTAATCACATGGAGACGAAATGTCATGAGCAAGAGTCATGTCCGTATGAAAGAGTTCAAGGTAACAACATGGTCTAATATGTAAAAAAATGAAGGGAAAAAATGGTGGGGGTGGGGCGGGGATTATGTTTGTGCCCGGCCTGTAACTTTCTTAATTATGAATGAATTTCAGCATAACCATGCAGAAATTTCAACCACAAAAAAAAAAACAATGTGTTACGTGTAATGTTGATGTCCGTAGGTCAAGGTTAAGGCAACATAAAATGTGTTTAAAAACAATGGAAATTTTTTGGGGGGGTTGTGTTTGTTTTCGGTCTGTAACTCTTTCTAATAAGCCAAATCAATGATCTGTGCAGTAATATCAACATCAAAAGGACTATGAGTCAAGTGCAAGTATCTTGTCGATAGGTCTAAGGTCAAGGTCACAGCAAGGTCAGAGGGTCTTGTAAGACTTGTGGTCATAGTCAACATTCATGTGTACAGATCACAGAAAAGGGTTATATTAACTTCGAGTGCATTGATCAGTCACTTCTCATTGACATAACTTGTTGGAAATGTGGAGGACGTAGAAAATGATGTTTTTTTGGTGAAAAGACGCTTTTCATCGTTGTGTGGAATGTAGTTCTATTACAAAAATAGAGGGGTGTTCTTTTGCATATGAATTAATCGAGACAATTGGTATTTCTTTGGAATGTCCTTGAGTTAGGCACTTTAAGGTTCCAGCCTAGTACTGGTAAAACCTAGAAAATGTATGCAGCCATACGATACATGTATACCAGAAACGTAAACTGTAGTTTAAACATATTTATTTTACATCGATTGAGAAATTTAAACATATTTATTTTACATCGATTGAGAAACAAGTTCTTACAACTTTTACTAATCCCTTCTCGATTCTGCTTCCTGGGAACTACACCAGTACTTGCACCGAATGTGTGGACCAATGAAAATGGCCCAAAGTTGACCCCCGCTCCCGGGTATCGAACTCGGGACTTTGTGGTTACCAGGTCTATGCTCTACCTCACAACCACGGACACCACACACACGTAAACTATACAGGTCTGCTGCAATGTATACTCATACGGCAGATATAGAGGATATTTGTTTTTTACGGTGAAAGATCGAAATTTATTTCATCGAGTGAACATCATCGGTAATATTTTCACAAGTGGCGCAACCACGAGTGAAAATATTACCGATGATGTTCACGAAATGAACTAAATTTCGATCTTTCACCGAAAAAAACAAATATTCTATTTATTTCATGCTTTTAACCCTTTCTGGGGGAACTTAATCAAAATCCAGTACAGTTCTTTTCGGTTATTCCCCGTGGATAGCAACGCATTACAATATTTCGTCAAGCACGAGAAATGTAAGGTAAATTACGTCATATTTCCATCTGGTTGTGACGCACGCGCATTTTACCTAGGTAACTAGTGCGCGGGAACAACTGTTTCCGCCTTCAATTGAAGAGTTAGAATATAAAATCGGTATTTTCACTGGTCGTAACCATGAAATATCGAAAAATATTTCACCGATATTTCTCGATAACCTACCGGAAAGCATGAAATAAAGAGTGGGTATCCGAGAAACAAAAAAGGGTCGTTTCCATACGTTATTGACCCTTTATTAAAATATCCAAAGTTTTAGCGACCCTGAGAGAGATAATGATTGGAAACACTGCGCGAAAAGAAAAAAAAGTGCTGGTCACCAGCATTTTGTCCTGCTCTCACAATGTGTTCTACCATATTAAAGAACTTACGCTCACTCACACCGAGTTCAAAATTTGTCGTCTGCAGATGTTTTGAATTTAGAAGAGTCTAGTATTTATCGGTTTGGACGGTTTGAGTTGAAATAAACGACACAATTTTGCTTTTTTCAAAGGTCCTTATGGTGGCATATTTCTGCCGCGAGATACGAGATAGCTATCACGATAATTTAAGAGAAGTATCGTGATAAAACAAAAATTTTCATGATAAAAATATCGCGATAATTCTAACTCTTATCATGATTTTTTCTGCTTTCGTGCCTACAACTGACATTCATGGTACCTATAATTAGATACTGTTTCGGAACACCTTCGTCTACAACCTTATGAATTCTCCTTTTCCATGGATGGTTTTAAAGTTGTTCGTAGGAGGCATTTCGAGTCGTCTTTGTGATTTTACAGACCTCTGTTCATTTCGAGTATTGTCAAAATTTACCAATTAAGGTACAAAAAAAATTGTTAATGATTCGAAATTTTACTTACTGCAATCTTATTAAAGGGTAACTCCAGACCAAAATTTTCATTTCCAAATCAGATAAAACTATACTAGAGTATGTTAACAAAATTTTTTTTTAGCGGTCTGTGATGCTTACTTCACGAGATATAGAGGTTTAAACTTCGGATTTTCACCTGTCTGACAGTCGCTAATTGAAAAAATCGTGACTTCCGGCAGTTTGTCGTGACGTTACAAGTGTCACGAAGAAGATATGGTCGCTATATATGAACTAACGCAGAAAACTGAAAAAACTGCATGAAATTCGTAAAGATATAAATCGCTTTATCACGTTTAAATCACTTGTGCACTGCAGAATTTTCACCTCTATCGCTCTTACATCTTACTACAATCATAGGAAAGAAATTTTGAATGAATTAGCCTAGTGGAGATAGTACTTATGAAAAGTAAAAGTTATTCTTCTGGTGGGAAACAAAACTATTTTGAAATTTATTTCTTGAAGTTATTTCAATTATACCACTGCCTAATCAACGAATTTTAATAGATAAAAATAAAAAAGAAATAATAACTCAAGATAGTTGAAACATGCCAAAATTCTCTTCTACTGGGTGGTAGAAGGAAGAAGGAACGTTGCAATGTGTAAAGTAAGTCATTCGAGTACAGTTCTAAGGCTGTTTCTACCAAATATAGGACACCGTCGATCATTGAACGGTCTACAAATCCTGCGCAGTCTGATCTTGATCTACACCATCAGTGTCAGCATTTTACATGTCTCCTTCAGCTTGGGAAGAATTAAAAGCCTTAATCTACCTCAGAAATCGTATCCTCTCTTTAACATTCACGAACAATGTCAAATCCAGCACACATCCTGAATTTGCTATTAAAGTTAAATCCATTTTTTATTTTTTCACTTGATCTTCATTTATTTTCCTACGTGTTTTTTTTTTTTTTTTTTTCACAATTTCAAATTTGTTTCTTTCATCAACAACAACGTTAAAAGATTGTCTGAATTGCCTCCTACCTTCCTGCCTTCCTGCCCTCCATATCATGCAGTAAACGTTTTTGATCGTCTGCGAAATACAGGGTCAGTCCATTTCCTACATACTGAGACATGTAAGGCGTAAAATTTAAGTGGAAATACCAACGTGGACAAAAATTATTTAACTCTCTTCTTCCGTATTTCTCGCTGTAATCATGTACGAGATAACAGATGCAGATTGCTGACCATAAAAATGCAGCGTAAATTAAAAATTTATAACTGCATACAAACTTTACACAAGATTTTAGTGCGCCAACTTTTTATTTTGCGAAAAGAATTGTGTGTTCCATCAATGCAAAGGGTTAATTCGGCGCCTCTTTGATGTTGGTATCGCACCGTTGTGGTCTCACATATTTTTTTTGCCCGGCTTGCAGCTGGGGGTTAACAAGCACTTGTCCTAAACATGTCATGTACAAAGTTACTCTTTTGTTTTCACGACCATATTGAGCCCTTTTTCTTATAAAATGTGAATGGAATTTGGAACTTTACATAGGTTAAATGGGTAAGTCTAACATCATAACTTTTTTATTTTCCTCATTCATACGATCTTAAATAAAAAAAAAAATCCCATAATCTGCTTGTTGAATTTCTATTCTAACTACCCTCCAACTCTCTCTCTCTCTCTCTCTCTCTCTCTCTCTCTCGCTCGCTCTTTCTCATATGAAAGAGATGGATAATCAACAGTGAATTCACCATTGATTTCTTGCCTCATTTAAATTTCTGTGGGGCCCCATGGCTGCTGAGCGCGACTCAGTGACCTTTTCCGAACAGTGTATATTAAGATCAGACTGCACAGAACGTGCAATCTGATCTTATGTACAGTGTCCAGTACGGAGATATCTATTTTTGTAACTCCAAAAACTAGCACTTTTCGAAATTTTGCAATCGGCATGAAGGTTTATTTAACCTGTTGAGGATTAATGGTAAATCTGATATTAAGCCACGTCATTCGGTTCAGACAGACAGACAGCAGACTGGCGAATAAATAGTCATCTCCTGGCTCGAAGTAGTGCTTAAACTCGGCACCCGGCATACGACAGTCGTCTCCCGACATACGACAGTCGTCTCCCGACATGAAGGAAGATAAGGCTGTGAGAAAAAGTCAGTATCAGAGCAAATTAATAGTACACAGAAGCCGAAATAAGTGTGGCGTCACATCCGGTTTATCGCAGATTTTCCAAACTTGCACAGGTGTGCAACCACATTTTCGCTTATAACATTGAAATACGGTTTTCAATTTTAAGATTGTTTTCATTAAAGGATTCATATATCCAAAATGAGATTTTGGCTGTAGTTGCCCTTTAAGTCAAAACTACCGAGTTCATCCAAATGATGCATTTTCTATTTATAGATATCACAATAGTTTTATCTCGCATGTCAGCTTCGAGCACGGTCGAGAAATTTTGCGATAAAATATTAGTTTATCGTGATACTTTTATCAGGAAACTTTTCACTTTCTTGATAAGATTTCCAGGAAACTTTTAATTTATCGCGATAGTTTACTAAAATTATCATGATAGCTATCTCGTATCTCGTGGCAGAAATATGCCACCATAGGTCCTAACTATGCTCTCGTACTGTTATTTTTAGATGACACTGTAATAGTTCAGAATTGTGGACGTTCTATATTTAGAGGGGAATACCGCGAAACCGTTTTGTTTACATGTTGTTAAGGAAGTTTAAAACACGCGGCGGTGTGAAGAATATCTTTAATACAGGTCTTCGTAACAGGAGTGCTTTCATGTAAAGAAAATTAAAAGAGAGCAGTTTAGAGCAGATTCTTCATGCCGATTGTATATATATGATCGTCGTTTAAAGGTATGAATTTATCTGTATTTTCAGAAGCCTGTCTTGGATCTCCATTTATTGCTTCAATTGAAAGTGTATCTCTGAAACCGAAAGTAGACTATTTTATCGTCAGCAATAGATATTAATTAAATTTGCACAGCTCTGGCTAAAGAGAGGTTTCATGCATCTCTGTGATGCATTATACCAAGCTAGTCATCACATAATTATGGATCCAAACGATCCATTTTTTTTTTTTTTTTTTATAATTAACTGTAACATGAGGTAGAACGGTCCTTGGACGTGCATAAAATTGACCAATTGCAGAAGGTTCGACCTATGTCAACCTGCGTGGACTGCGCATCTCTCATAGTTAAAATGTCCTGTAGGATGTAAATGAACCACACTGTCTCCTAAAATCTTCTAGAATTTGGAGCCGTATTTGACATTGTGTAGAGACCGATTTTGTTTTCTGTCCTGTGAGATATTTTGGCCTCGTATTGTATTGGAACTGGAAAATTTACAGGTGAATAATAAATATCCGTTTCTAATCAATCCATGCATTCTCACTGGATTCTTGCATGTGTTTGAATTCCATGAAAGGGTATATAAGCTTAAATTCGAGTCAAAGATTTGGTCTGGAATTATAGAAGAGCGTTTTTGCATTATGTATGCAACGGTATTAGTGGGAGCTTTAAAAGAGAACGAAAATAGATTTCGACCCAAGTATTTTCAGTCATTTCTTTTTTTTTTAAGGAGCGTGGAAGGTTTAATATCTTGTAAGGAAAAAACACAGGACTTGACTGTTCGGTAAAGAGAACAAAAGATCACACCTTCAAAAACATAACCCGACAAAATTATCAACTGAGCAATGCAGGCAACTGGCGTTCTTCCGTGTTAAAAATGGGCATGCTCTGGCAAAAGAGGGTTTAATGCATCTTTGTAATGCATTATACCAAGCAAGTCATCATATAATTATGGATCTGTAAAATCCATTTTGTCGAACGACCAGCTGAATCTTGAAGTAAAATGGTCCTTTGACGTGCAGGAAACTTACCAATAGCAACAAGTTTTAACTCAGATCGTTTACTTTCTGTAGATGCATTAAACTTTTTTTAGCAGAGCATGGCTCAAATTTGTGATTTCGTGTTTATCTCTTTGTGCCATCTTCGCTAGCCAAGGTGACGATCACTACGTAGTGATCGTCACCTTGGCTAGCGAAGATGCTTTGTGCGCAATAACAGCTATCTAAAATCAAATGAGAAAGAAAATCTTACAGAATACCAGAAACTGGCTAATTCTTCATGTTTTCTACACATACTTCTGTTTAGATTTTAGTTTTAACCCTTATCCTGCGAAATAATTAAACTTAGATTTTCATTTCGATAGTAAAATCCCAAATATTGCTATTTCAAAGTTATGTTTTGGGGAATGATATCTCCTTATCGGACAGTGTAGATCAAAGATCAGACCACGTTCTGTGCAGTCTGATCTTGATCTACACTGCCCGCAAAAGGTTAGTGAGTCGCGCTTAGCGGCCTATGGGTTAAAGCCATTTTTGCATGGGAATATAATTAGCAGTCTTTACTAAGATTTTCTAAAAGACTTGGGAAACGAGAGCTGGTTTGATGCCTCACAGGCTTTTCTAGCACTTTGTTCAAATTCAAAAGAAAACTTCTGCACACCTTTAAGGTCATTTCTTTGTTTGTTTTGTTGTTCAAACTACAGGCTCTCTCAACTGCATTTTTGTCTGTATTCAAAATTGTAAGTTAGGAAATCTCGTTCCCTGGCAGAAGAGAGCTCCATCCAATCGTAGTAAATCGCTTTCTTTTGAAAATGTCATTGTGTCCTTTCCTCATGTATTCAAATAGTTCCTAACTGAACAGAATTCAAGAAAGGAATAGTAGATGTTGATGATTATGTTGTTGATATATAGGAATCACTGACATATATGTTTGCGGATAACAAAATTGCCGTTTGTATTCGTGATCTAGATCCGAAATTCGTCCTTTCATCGTGATGTACGTTGGCTGGGTAGATTTCCATGGTGCACATCTAGAGACCTTATTATCAAAGGTTTGAACAAATGGCGCATGGTGTAGATTCGAAGTTGATCGGACTACGCACAACTGTCCTTTGCTGACAACGTAATTGATGATCAGCATGCAAAGAAAGTACAGTTTCAACTTTGATTCACACTGCCCACCATTTTGTGAAAATTTCTGCAAAAAAAAAAAATACTACCTGAAATTTCAGGGAGTTCGGCTTTTTTTCCGGAGCTAGATGACTGCTTTTTGAGTTATGTAGCGCTCTATGATTGTTTGATTTTTTGTTTTTTTGCTCATTATACACCAGCAGCAATTAACCTTGCAAACACCTTTTACGCATTTAGTTGGCTTTGCGGCTAGTGCAGACCAAAGATCAGACTGCACAAAACGTGCAGTCTGATCTTTGGTCTACACTATCCGCTTATCTAGGACATTCTAGACATGGACAACATTGAACTTGCAACTGTTTTGGCATGATTTCTGGACTGAAAATGTCTGTTAAGTTTATTTGGCGCTCAAACCATTAATAATTTTGTCTCGGTATAACATTGTGAATGTAGTAAGAGTTTGCAAATTTTAAACTGTTTAATGTTGGTTTTGCAGCTTATGAGACAAAATGAACTCCAGAGGGGCAAAAAATAAGTCAAAGGGGTAAGTATGAACTGTTGTTAACCGTTAAGCTGTTAAGCGCAACTCAAGGACCTTATTTGGACATTGTAGATCAAGATCAGACTGCACAGAACGTGCAGTCTGATCTTGGATCTACATTGTCAAATAGGGAGATATTTGGCACTATCTGTCCCAAAATGGTGTCATCGCATAGGGTCGCAACAGGCTTTCAAAAATGCGACTGACATTCGAACAAGAGGGAGTGATTTAGCGACCGTAGCATATAAAAGCACATAATGCTCGTACACATGAGCATTTAGGTATTGGTATTGCTGAGGTTACTTGATTTTAGCTATACGATTTGTAGAGCGGGTCCGTAATCACCAGTTGTTTTGAATTATAGTCCAGCGCTTAATTGAGAAAGTAGCGAAACACAATTTATAATTGGCTCAATGATTTTGAAACTTTGTCCCTTCGAAATTAGAAAACTCTAGAAGATAAGCACTAAAACACAATTTAGAAAGGACAGTGAATACCATGCCAGATATCGAATCTAACCTCTGACTTTTCTTACCAAACAGTCTCAAACTTGCATTATTTGAGTCTGACAAAATTGCTTCTTTACTTGATATTCAATGTCACTGGGCTGTTAGTTATTCCTGGGTACGTATTCACCAACCATTCTGAAGAATATTCTTGATCTAATTTTAGTTTGAGAAAGTAACACATCTTCTGATTGGCTAAACCATTTGGTTTAGCCAATCAGAAGTTGTGTTACTTTCAACTTGGGGAAATTCTTGACTACACTTTGGATGTTCTTAAGAATGGTTGGTGAATACGGACCCTGTGTCTTCCAAACAGGTTATTGATTTCCTGTACTTGAGACAAAACAAAAATACCAGTCAGAACTGAAAGTATATGCAAACATAAAATTAAAATGTGGTCAAATGTCGATATTTGTCTTTGGACGAGTAGAAACTTGTTTTTTTTTTTATCCTTTCCACGTAATGATGTCGATACCTTTCTTTCTTAAGGTCTCGAAAGTTGTAGGGTTGTCTGTGAACAGGCTACTTCCTTACACCTGTTCTCTTATTGATCTATGTGTTTTACTGATTGTAACTGATTGTTTTACTTTAGTACAATATTAATGTTTTATGAAGCCTACAGTCAACTGTTGGGAAGAAAAAGACAGAACCAGAGCCCAAGAAGAACGTAAAGAAGTTTGAATCCGAGCTTGAAAAAGTAAAGAAAGAAAATGTGTCTCTTACTAAAGAGTTGAAAAAATGCCAATTTGACCTCGTAACTTTACAGAAAAATTTCAACTAGTAGGTATCATCATCATTATCATCATCATCGTCGTCGTCATCGTCATCATCACTCAGATAGGGAATAAGAAGAATGTTCTTGCATGTTAAGAACGACAGCAATCAGTACTGTGCGCAAAAAGGCCGTCTTATCTTGATCTTTATTGTCTACAAAAACACCCACCAAAAGATGTGCTTAGCACTCAAAGGGTTTGTATTTCCTATTACATGTATCTGTGGGCTAATGCATGATTCGTTTACTGTGTATTTATTGATTTATTAAAGTATATGTATTAATATGCACACGATTTAAACCTGGTTTGTGACCAAACCAAGTCAGCAAATCTGTTTAAACTGACAACATTCAAAACTTTATATCATATGTATGTTTAATTTTGCCGAGAATAAGAATAGGCTCGACCACGTGGAAAAAAATCAAGACCAAAAGGAATAAAATGGAACCTATCTTCAGGTTAGAAGAACCTGGATGACCTCTCTGACTGAGTGAATCTGACTCTTTAAAAAATAATGGGGGAAAATTGGGGCTTTGAAGTGGGGACTATACCGGTGTATTATTTCAATCAATGTTCACGGTAAATATATAACTTTTGCTAGTTTATGTTACAATGTAGCAACTTATAAATCGTTACATGCTTTCACGTCTAATTATCCGCAGTGAAGAAGTAAGAAAGGCTCTGCCCGGGATGATGGATAATGACGGTTTGCAGGCAGAACAGTGCGCTCGGTAAGAAAAGGGAAATACCTTCTTTGTTGTGTTGATGGAAATAACCTTCTCGTACTTACGTCCAATATTGATGCGTTTTTTTTATGAGACGATCAGCTTTATCATCAATATGAGTCATGCTTTATGAAAACTGGTTTTTATGCATCTGCAAAAATATATCGACCCGAGTCACCCTGTGTAATCCGCGCAGACTGATCTGAGTCGATTTTTTTTTTTTTTTGTTAATGGTCAATATTCTGCATGTCCAAGGACGAGCTGTCCTCGTGCTTCTCCCGATTGTTAAACAAAATGGATTTTATGTATCCATAATTTGTATGATGACTGGCTTGGTATTATGCATCACGGAGATGCATTATCATTATTCATTATCATAAACGATGAAGGACATTCCTTAATTATTGTACATGTACCTATACAGTAATTCCAAAATTTAAAATGTCCTCTCTGTGTTGTTGTTTAGGATTCTTTTTTTCAATATCGACTTTTAAGTATAAAATACATACGGAATACAAGCGTGTTAGATAGGCGGTCTTCCGGAAGTCCTTGCTTTAACATTAAACGTTAATGCATCAGATACACGAAACCCGCTTTCTGAATTAGAAAAGGAGACAAGATCAGCTCATTATCAAAATTGCTTTTGCCAGAAAATAAAAACTTAGTAGCAGACAATGTAGATCAAAAGTCTGACTGCACTTTTTGTGCAGTTTGATTTTGATTTACATTGGCCGCAAAATACAGTCTAATCTTGATA
Source organism: Hippopus hippopus (assembly GCA_946811185.2). Taxonomy (NCBI): domain Eukaryota; kingdom Metazoa; phylum Mollusca; class Bivalvia; order Cardiida; family Cardiidae; genus Hippopus; species Hippopus hippopus. The sequence goes on from OX328100.1 coordinate 47,684,389, forward strand.
TATGTTGTCTAAAAATTTGACAAAGTTGTGCTTGGCTGTCTAAGGTGCTAACATCTATTTTTTGCTAGAGGGAAAACGATAGGAAAAAAAAAATAAAAAGATGGACTGGGCTTTATCTTCTCTTCATTCCTAGCTACGCACCTGCGATATTATTGTTGTTGCAATTTTTATATGAAGTGACTTGACTAAGTCATACTGGAATCAAACCTTTGGTATTAGACTGGTATCAGTCCGGTAATTAGATTATTTTCATAAAAAAGAATATCGATAATAACACTGCAAATCAAATCCACTAGATCTAATGTAATGTTCTGACTGACTTAACCTGTAGTTTAGATAAAGGGCAAATAACACGCATTTCTGTAGGTTTACTATATTTGTGTACCTTGTTTATAAGAATGACTCATATGCAGGACCTGAATGCCAGGCTACCTTGGTATCTACACATCTCAACCAAATTCTTACTAAGCCCCGTTTTGTCACTTTTTTGACGTATCGTTTCTAGTTGCTCAAAGTGTACAAATAAATGGAAATACTGTACACAGTCTGTAACCCTAAGAACGTCAATTAAACGCCACAGATATTTTCTAGAAGCATGACCCAAATAAGGTTGCTCTTTTCAAGGTCTGCGCAAATTTTACAATGTACTTCAAAAATGAGACTGCACGTTTGTGCAGTTTGATCTTGAGTGTTACTGGCCGCAAAGGCTAAAGTTGTGCTTGGCTCTTTAAGGTAGTAACATCTAATTTGCCAGAGGAACAACGACGAAAGAAAAAATAAGAAAATTTGTAATAGATTGGGCTTCATCTTTACTACATTCCCCATGATCCAAATAAGGTTGCTCTTGTCAAGAATGTTTCACTGTTGTCCAAAGATCAGACTCCACGCTTGTGCAGCTTGATCTTTAATTTTATTGGCCGCAAGAGCAAATGTGATGTGTTTGTTGTACAAATTTGTGAAGGCGCTGCAAGGGTTTACATACACGTAGTAATAAAGCTGAATAGTTGCAACAAAGTACGAGATCTGGTCAGACTTGACGGTATTCCGTGCAAACCGATCCTATAATTATCAAGGACGTAGCTGCCTTTACGCAAAAACGCAGTTGAGTACACTTTGAAAAAAAAAGACCATTTTTCCAAAAAATCGTCACCAGAGGCCACCAAATAGCTTTTACAATTCAAAAATTTTCTAGGAGGAGTCCCTCCAAACGCTCCTGGGTAATCCCCCTTTCCCATCTAGGCCCTTCGCAAATCAGATAATATCTTCGATATTATTTTTCCGTATACTTTATTTTGAGCTAGAGATCTACGCCTATGGCTATAAATATTTAGCCATCTACTACACGCGTATCCCATCCTGATCTATATTAAATCAACGTTATTGGTTTTTTTTCCCTATTGGTTTTGGTTTTCTGCATAAATTTATTTATTTGTTTGTTCGTTTTTGCAACAGGCTCACTGATGACATTACTGAACTCCGGAAAGAGGTTGAAGTATTGAAAAAAAAGAATGGGTATGTATTACCTTTAAGGGCCATATGTATCTGTATGATCAGAAAATATTCACTATTTTTAAATTGCAGTACGTAACAACCGGCAGAGGATACCATTGTCTGCCTTTTATCTCAATTGGGCTTCATGATTAAATAGTAATCGTCTTTTATGATTGTTTCTTTACTTGTAATGAATGTAAACAATCTTGATTTTGAAAATGAGTAATTCGTGTACAGGAAATGTATACTTATGTACGGATGGTTTACTTCCAATTGTTACAGAACTGGAATAAAGTGCATGCGTTTATATCGGTTATGGCATTGCCCTTTTTTTCCACTTGTGGCATTCATAACCATTGTACTTTTACCGGTGCCGTTAACTTGTATGATGCACTATTTTGCAATGCAATTATTACAAAATGCTTGACAACGAATAAAAGTTAATATTTGAAGCCTGTAAAAAACACATTTATTGTATTTCCAATTTTCCATGATATTAGCTCTAGTGACCGAGAGCAACCAAACTAAGTGCATGCGTTATGGCTCAGTTGCCTACGCAACTTAACTTTTATTCCAAATATCTTCTGCCGAGCCAGGTTGCATAGTCGGTAGCGTAGAGGAAATTGAAACCAAGAGATCGCAGTTCTGCTTGGTATACATATGAGTACAGTATTGAACCGTTTGCGAACCGACGGAGTTACAATTAAAGCCAGGTGGCAAAATGTTGGCTGCATAATTACTAGTTAGACGTTATCACTTATTACGTCTGCGTTGGACGCGCGCTGTGAGCAAGGGTTATTTTCACTGATGAATCATGAGACAATTCGAGCTCTGCAGAAAACATAATACGGGTATCTAGAAGAGACACCAAGACGTTTGCTAACAATTATCTTCTTCACCACAACCGTTTTGAAGGTCGAAGCATAATGGGGCGGATAAAGGGGAGTAGAAAAACTGATCTTGTTGTCGTCAGGAGAAATTTAAATGCTCATCTTTATGTGAATGAAGTATTTCGTCCGGTAACTATTCCAATTTTTTGTCAGCATTATGGTATTGTTATGCATGAGGACGCTAGGCCTTATGTTGCTGCCTATGCAAGAGCATTTCTTACATTCCCGAACAATGTCATTAGATGTCAAGTCAGGTCGATGCGATCTCGTCTGCTGGCTTTTATACTCGTACGTGGTACAGGTGCCACACGAGGTATTTGTAGGGTTTGGTAGAAAATTTATGAGTGCAATCCATCTGACGGTCTTTCGATTAGTTTCTCCCCATTTTTGCGAAGCTTGACCCCCCACTATATAAATCATCGTTAAACTTCGTACTTTGCTACAAAACACTTAATTGATTTCATTCTATAGAGTACATATTTACAGGGTAGTTACCATAAACATGATTCTATTGTTTTCCAACAATGGTAAAAAATTGAAAAGTTGTGATCTCAAAAATTACATGTTGGACTTCCTTTCGATCGATACTCATTAACGATACTAGGTTAGACTTCTTTGTCTATTTTTTAAGGAATTTTGACGAGCCAACATCATGATCGCGCTGGGCTTGGATTTTCTTTATAACTATAAAATCTATAACTGTTTTCCCTTTAATTCTATTTATTTATTTATTTATTTGGAACCTTCGAAAAAAAAAATTGTTTCAAATAAATGTCATAATTCATACATACATATTTATATATGTATTTCTTGGCATGAATGATCATTACGCAGGCTTCTTTAAAATGATATGATATTTAAAAAAAGAAAAAAAAAAAAAAAAAAACATGGGTATAACTGTAAAAGCCTTTGTCAAACGAAATAATGAAAAAACCTTTTACAAATTCCCCAAAAAATTGCTTGTTAGCTAGGATCATATCTAACTTTCATATTAAACCATCAGTGCAAGTTATCTTCAAAGTGGTTTTGATTAGCATCACAGATTCGGATTTGACGCGCCAAAATCGCTCGCAATACCTGCCTATGAGAAGACGTGTTAGTCTGAAGCATTGAGTTTATTGTCATTTGGCTTACAGATTCTGTACATGTCTTTAGTATGTTTATCAGTTCGTTCTGCATTGGTCACTTTATTTAAAGCTGCTGGAATGGTCAATTTGTGCATAGGTTTAATGATAGAAAAACGTAAAGGGACAATCCGCCTTTCTTTGACTTTTTTGCTCGAAATGTTTATTTAAATACCAAGTATGGGATGTTGGTAAATGTTATATACTTTCATGTAGGATGAACACTTGCAAAATATGGTATATATACGTATTTTAATCTTATTATACCTAACGACATACAAAAATTGCTCCCAAAAGGTATTTATTACTTAGTTTGCTGCAGTTATAGCTCTGAACTTCACTGCTGATCATGAATCACCACAAATAAGAAATCAAGTATTATTCGACGGGTCCCAACGTAATCTTGAGAAGAAGTCTGAGCCGACGGGAAGTTTTATTATAAGTACATGTAAAATCTATGGAAAGTTGGTGTCTGTGTACATTCCATCTTTAGATTTAACTTCCATATAAACTCGTCATTATGTACTACGCTAGAAAATTCTAGGGGTGTTTTGTTTCATCAAAGTCTCCTCGTTTCTTTCTTTACACTCCCTTTCAACATCCACTGGCGAGGTCAATGTTGTTTATGAACGTGGATGGCCTGATTTAAACACCGAATGCCGTGCACGTTATTTCTGTTGCTGAGGTTTCGCCAGAGCTCTGCTAAAGCACAGCCTGTGTCTATGCAAGAAACTTAATTGATAAGATCTTAAAGATACGTCTCTACAGCCAGAGAGTAAATAAACGCTGTTAATTTCTATCCATCGTAATCTGTGCAACCTTGCAGTCTTTTAGGGGCAACATTTGGCACGAAGATACACGAATGGTCATGGTTTCATGAAATAAAGATAAAATTGGTTAAAAAACTGGATGAAAACGAGTAAAGACGTATCTTTAAACATTACATGTAACTTTGTTATCTCACAGAGAATAAATGTTCACTTTAGAAGAAATGCAAAATATCTGTATAATTTATGCAATACATGTTTTTGAAAAACGAAAAGTAGCAAAGAAAACTTGAAGTATTTCCATTTACACTGCATTGCCAGCGGGTGTGTTTTGCTATCTAACGATACGTTGTCTGCGTTGAAAATCAACCAAAAATAAATACGGATTATCCCTGTGAAAAGGCGGTTTAAAGCATATTCAACAAGTATCGATAGCCTGCACAGTTGGCACAGACTGACATTGGTCGAAACATTTTGCTACTGTCAGTTTTCTGCATGTCGAAAGACGATTCTACCTCATGATCCAATTGGTTGTTAGGCAAAGAGGATTAATGGATCCATAATAATATGATGACTTGCTTGGTATAATGGATTACGGAGATCCTTTAAACTCTTTTTCCAGAGCGGTGCTCATACATATTTACATAGTTGTCGAGCCTGATAGTGCAGTCGGTAACGGAAAGGACTTGAAACCAGGGGGTCAGTGGTTTGAATCCCAAGCTCTGCTCATTTCTTTCTAAGGATTGATGCTAGTCATTGCGACAGGATTCATTCCTCTCTTACTGCTGAGCTTTTTTTCGACGATGATTATAGATGTTAAAGCAGATATTGGCTTGGAACGAATAAATGTGGGAGTACTGGTAAAAAGATAATCTAGGAAAGCATGGGTAGGTGCACCAGCCGCCGCGATATAATTGAAAGAATGTCGAAAAAGGGGCGTTGAAGATCACAGCAACAAACAATTTTATAATTCGACATCGGCTTTTAACAAAATTTACTACGCTTTATTATATGTCCTCGTTTATAACGTCTAAACCCAAAACGTTTGGGTCAACACATGGAAGATGGAACATCTGAGTTAAAACATCCTGATCAAAGCGTTCATGAACGAGACGCCCAAGCCAAAATGTTCATGGTCTTCAGACCTGAATTCACACCTAAATGTTCACGGACAAAAGTCCAAGCCAAAACTTTCATTGCAAAATGTTCATAAACAAGTCATCCAGACCAAATCGTCGAGGCTAAAACATTCATGGATAAATTGTCCAAGCCGAAATTTCCATGACCATAACTCTAAGACAGTGCTCACCGTCTAAGCCAAAAATGTCAGTTCCACACATCCGTGGAAATGACCTTTTGCCGAAAATTTAAAACGTCCTTCCTGTTTATGTCTATACCTTTGATATAAGCCATCCATACCTTTGATATAAGTGCCTACTTATGAGCTTTTCTTTTTAGAAAAAGGATTACGTCTATACCATTTCTTCTCATAGAATACAAGAGTTGCCAAGAGAGAATGAACCATTGAAAACCAGACAAAAAGAATATGACGGATCCGTGACCAGGTAAATACATGTATTTGACTTGATCCGTGCTAATCTGGAGAGTATTGTGTCAATATAAAAGATTTCCCGCAGTGCAGTGTTCTAGTTAGAGAATCTTAGCAATGTAGGGTCGATAAAAAAACTCAGAAACAAATACTTACTTTTGCATCAATTGGTTACGCACAGAAGTCAGTACTTAGCTAAACTGGCTCCGAAATCAGGCGCAAATGAACATTTCTGACGATTGCGACTGCAAAGGCCACAGTAGCCTTTTGTGACTACTTCAACACTTTCTAGACCCATGATCACCCATCTGATACCACAGGTACTCTACCATTGCATGCATCATTGCGTGGCATGGACACGCAAGAAAAATATACCCTGCATTTGTATACTGTTGCAAATTTTTTATTATGTACAACTGATAAATATATAGTGACAGACTGAAAGGATCTTACATGACTAACGTATTTATGTGGTATCGTTCTTCTACACGAATTGAACGGAACCATGGTCTATATCCTAATCAACAGTGTTATAAAAATGATAATACATAAACACGAAAGTGAGATACAACAGGGTGTCCGAAAAGTAATGTAACACTTTTGTACGTTTACAATATAGCTTTTAATTTCAGATAAAGAGATAAAAATATATATACATGCAAATAAGATATGTAAGTTTTTTATGTGATAAGTTACATTCAAATTTTCATTACAATACATACTTTTACTCAGATTTCAAGTCAGAAGTACCTTTTTGCCATTGGCGTCATTTTAGTAATAAATGGTGCTTCTAATGTTACGGCCTTTTATGCTCTTTCCATGCCAAACACGTACAAAAAAAAAAAAACTGTCAACCACTTTAGCTCACAAATCAATCTTCTTGATTTCACGTCTCATTCTTTATAAGAACATGTCTGTGCTGTTTGGCTTGGGATTGTTGACCTTTGTCTTCAAATAACCCCGAAGAAAGAAGTCAAACGGGTTGAGGTCAGGACTGTGCACAGGCCAGGATATTGCACCATCTTTTACCTCCGGATTTCGTATTTTATTACCCCATCGGCGAACTTATCGTATAAAAAGTGTATACATCACAGTATTGTGTGTGCACGCCGTAGCACCATCCTGCATAATCCTTGGGTTTTGCAATTTCGGGGACAGCTTTCAAGTGCAGGAACATACTTGTTTTTTCAAAAGCGATAGATAGCACTGGAAATTAATCGTGTCGTTAAAGACATACAACACTGTGACATGACATTTCATACTATACAGTATACTCCACTGTACAGTGGTCTCTCTGTGAAACAGTGTAGTTGTTCATTTGCTCAAAACCGCATATTGTGTAACATCGGCTTTCATCATACGGATTTGGCTAAGACTCGGGTAATCCATAATCAATGCGGAGTACCAGCATCTATCGCCAGAGTATTAGCCGAATCTATAAGTTTTTCGGCGATGAAAGGCGATAATACAAGAATCTGCATTAGGCTGCCCTATCCTTAACAAACATGTCCAGACAACAGGAAGTGAGAGAACGTCATTATTTACTAAAATGGCGCCAAACATAGAAAGGTACTTTTTAAATGAAATGTGTATAAAAGTTGGTAATGTAATGAAAACTGAATGAAATTATCACACAAAATTGTCATATTTTAAATATATGTATGTATTAAAAGCCGTATTATAAATGTACAAAAGTGTTACCTTACTTTCCGGACACCCTGTATTTATCACATAAAAGGAATGACAGTCAAAAAACCTTTCGCATCACTATCTTTGGCCAATTGAACATGTATGAGCCCATCGTTCGAATGTGAAATGTGCCCGTTCACAAGTAGGAAGCCCCGTGGTATTTACGTCGAAAGTAGAATTTTAAAAAAATCTCGGAGACTTTAACCGAATTATTGCCCTTTTAAAAATTTGTTGACTTTTAGGGGTATTGCATGTAGTTTTCAAACAGGTAAATCGTAAAAGCTTTACAAGGTTTACGTCATAGGTGTTATAATGTTATTTTCCCGAAAAATGGCTAATATGAAATTAGGCACGTCCTGTAGTTAGTACACGTATATGTGCCTCCACATTTACGCTTATAAATAAGAGTAACGCCGATAATATACTATCGTATTGTCAAAAATGAGGAATGGGCTAATAACCAGCTGGTGGGGGTTTTTATGTGATAAAACATGATAGTTCGATGTCATAACTGTAAACCATAACCAAATGTCCTAACCCGCAAAGTTGATGGTCAAAGTATCCAAATCAAAGCCTCATAGCAAAATTTCTATGGCCAAAATTTTCATGTCTAAAACATCTAGACAGATGTCCGAACAAACAAGGTATAGATCGAAACAACCATGGCAGTACGGTTCGTGCCGAAACTTGCCTGAACGAAAAGTCCAGGCTAGAAACTTAAGACCAAAACATCCATGCAAAAACAACCGGGCTCAAACTGCCACGGTTAAAATGTTTAGACGGAAACTCTTAAGCCTGATTTAAGATGATTACCCACAGAACCTTCGGATAGAATGTCTCGACCAAAACGTCCATGAACAAAGCGTCTCGACCAAAACATGCCTGGACAAATAGTGCAGGCCCAAACTTCAAGACGGAAAGAATTACTGCTCCGTCGTCGGACACCGTTACTAAAAATAGCATCGCCTCTATATCATATGTAATACTTTTCATTTATGATATAGATGGGAATGTACGAGAGCCTACACGGGTCAAAATGAAGGTAAAACGTTTTTCAAAAACACGTAATAACGTGAATTTAAAACACGTAATAACGCAAAAAAAGTCGCACTCACGCGAAAAATCTCGTAATAATGTGTTTTAAAGCATGTCATAACGTGTTTAAAAATCATTGTAACGCGAAAAAATCTCGTTTTAACGTGAATTTAAAACACGCTATAACGAAAAAAAAAAAGTCGCAGTCGCACTAACGTGAAAAAATCTCGTAATAACGTGTTTTAAACACGTACTAACGCGTTTAAAAGTCGTAGTTACTCGAATCGAAAACTCGCAGTAACGCTTTTTTTTCTACTGTTTGCGTTACGATTGAGTCCCGTGAAGTTCAGTCGAATCTCCCAATGCAAATTTGTGTGTTTTGTTTGTGCATTACGCCGCTTTCAATGATATTTAGATCACATCACAGTTTTAAGTCTTTTATTCCCGATCTTCCTAGGATTCATCAATATAAGTCTGTAGTACATTAAGAAATGCTCATAATATCGATGTAGTTGGCTGTCGCACTGAGCTGTTTGCAAGTTCCTTTATTCCATAACAAATCCATAACATCGATTTCACTTTTCAAATCTCGCATTTTAGAACGTTTCGCTGCGCCACCTGTACCGCGACATTATCGTGTAGGACAGAGGAGACTATCTGTTTTATACACAAGACTCCGGAATAATTGTAGTAATTTGAACTTCGATCTTTATTCGAACCACATATCACCGTTCCCTACATGTAGTTGTGGATACATTGCTGAAGACGCCGAACACTTCCTTTTTCAGTGTCCTAATTTCACTGAACCGCGTATTAAATTGTTTCGAGAATTACGGCGTTTTCACCCACTTTCTCTACAGCTCCTACTATTTTGATCTGACAACCTCGATTATGGTGAAAATTCTTTTATATTTAAATCAGTTCAAAATTTTATAAGGGACACAAAGAGGTTTGATAAATAGTTTGCTATGCAGCACCAAAAACCCGATTTGCCCTCCTACCGACTGACACCAAGCTTTTCTCTCCCACCATTTAGATGTTCTTTCACAGGTAATATCTGTCATCTTTTTTTTCTTCTATTCAATATAATGTTACTATAGATATTCCCAACATGCTTTTAATGTCTTACAGTTTATTTATTGTCAGTTAAAAAAATCTTCTCTATACCTGGAACAAAACTGTCTTCAGTCATATTTTGTGAAAAAAAAAACTTATATTTAGGATATTCTCCTCTTTTTTTCTCTTTTGAAGACTGTTATACCATGTATGTTCAATAAGGGGATGGCCGAATCTAAGTTGCGAGAACTTGTGGCCAAACCCTTTTGTCTTATTTGTATTGTATGTAAAAATGTATTCTATGTAAGAATTCGTATATAATGACAATAAAATATGTTTAAACTAAAGTCTGTAGGTTCTATGTTCCCTGCTATCGAACGTAACTAGCGCCTGCAGTGGAGATCGAATCAAGGCTTCTCATTACAAGTTAATAATCCTGACCACTCAACCACGGAAGGTTTCCTAACGAAAGCCACATTATGAAAGAAACAGTGCAACTTCCATAATGTCTGGGTGTTATTCTTTTCTTTCTAATTTACTTCGTTTTCATGTTGTGCGAATAACTGGTAGTTATTGGCGAGTTATTGGTGAAAAAAAAAGACACCAGGAAAGTATGGATCAGTGCACTCCCGCCGCTAAATAACTGAAACAATTTTAGAGAGGATTTGAAACCTCAATTGAACAAACATTTTCAACAATCTTGTCAAGATCGATAATGATAGTGAAATTCTACGGTCATTGATTGAATCCATGTTCAATCTCCGCTGCCATTGCCAATTTCATCTGACAGTTGCAAGGCAAAGTAAAGATGCAGACCTAATACTTGTGAATCCTAGAAAGGTCATGAATAAGAAAGTGGTTGATGTGATGTGACTGAAATAACGCTGAAACCGACAAAAAACACAACGGATACAATTCAAGCTTTATTGGGAAATTCGAATGCATGTCAATGAACCTATTGCACATACATGTAAGCTGTTCTCATGTAATGTTGATAAAGTGAGAAAAATAAACGTTACTGCTTTCGTTTTCGATTCGCATTACTACGACTTTTAAACGCGTCATTACGTATTTAAAAAAAACGTTAATATTACGAGATTTTTTCATGTTAGTGCGACTTTTTTTGCATTATTACGTGTTTTAAATTCCCGTTATAACGAGGTTTTTTTTTTTTTTTTTTTTTTTTTTTTTTTTTGTTTTTTTCCGTTACTACGACTTTTAAACACGTTATTACGTGTTTTAAAACACGTTCTTACGAGATTTTCCGCGTTAGTGCGACTTTTTTTGCGTTATAACGTATTTTAAATTCACGTTATTACGTGTTTTTGAAAAAAACATTTTACCTGCATTTTGACCCTTGTAGGCTTTCGTAGGAAATGCGCCAATGTGATACTTTTGGTGAAAGTGTTCGATGATCGACCAATAAAAAATTTATTGACTAATAAAAAATTTATTGACCAATGGAGCTTCCAAGGCCTTTAGAAGGAACACATGCTTCTTTCGTAGCATATTCATTAAACCTCGAAAATTTTTGTACGAAATAGACTGTGCAATTCACATTTACCTCTTTTTCTTTCTCAGAATGAAAGAGTTGCAAAGAGAGAATGAACAACTGAAAACTAAACTTAAAGAATATGACAACGACATGACCAGGTAAATATTTCAATACAGTCCTGCTAATCTGGACGATATCGTGTCAACATGACCGATTCCAACCAGCCTAAGCGCTTTTTCAGAGACTTGCTACGCACAGTGCTCTGACGCTAGGCAAGTCAAAGTTTGGAAATGGAAAAAGAATATTGGCAAGGCATGATCGATATGAAATGTGAAACTGAAGCTTGTTAAAAATGAATGAATTGTTCATGGCTTAATTTTCATTTGATTGTCACCTTTAACACCAAATAATTCATAAACTGTATCCACATAGAACGTGAAATTGCATGCAATTATTACAATAAATTGTTTAGTTTCAGGAACTTGAAAGACGAACATGCTCAGCTGGAAAGTAAATTGTGAGTTATGAATAGCAGCCACTATCAAAATAACAGTTTTATCTACTTCACGTTACACTCTTACAATCCACAAAGAATAATAAAGGTTGTGATAAAAATATATTGTGGTTAAATGAAGACAATTAGACAGAAGCTTGATTTTTTTTTATCTCTTAAACACAATAAATTAGTCGGATTTCAGTCACTTGTATCATCAGTAATACATGTAGTTGTACAGTTGTTAGTAAAATAGTAAGCCACTCTGTTTGAGACATGAATAATATTATATAGCGCTCTCTCGCTCTCTCTCTCTCTCTCTCTCTCTCTCTCTATCTCTCTCTCTCATTAAATCGTAGACTTCATTTCAGTAACGAACTTCAGAAGAAAATGACAATAGCGGAAGACGAGAAACCACCCCTGGAAAGCGAACAAAGCGAGCAGAGAGCAGTGTAAGTTTTATAGAAAACTTAATATCGCTGTGAATTGATTAACCCGTTAAATAAACAAATATGACTTTTTACTACTTGCAGTTCATTGCTACTGGGCGCAAAATGGACAAAAAGACAGTATAACTGTCATTATAGCTTAGTCAACACGTTTTCATCCCCGGGCAATATCAATTCGTCCTTTTTATCCCTAGAAGACAATGATGACCATTCATTCCGAAACAGACGGTACACATGACTCTATTGAAAACTTTGTGGAAAATGGTTACCAGCTTTTTCTGCTTTTCCAACAATGTTTATATATTCTTCCAAAGACAAACCCTGTTATGTGAGTCGCATTCAATTCGTCGTCTGTGAATGCTTTCAAATTGGAGGAGTGTGAAATTTTATCACCCGGTAAGATTTTTGCCATCAAAGTGATCAATAAATGAATCCGTGGCGGTATTCACCGACCATTATCAATTGCATCCTGAATTTTATTCTGAATGGTTTTCAAAATTTCCAAGGAACATATTTTTAACTGACAACTGAAAGTGGTTTAGTCAATAAGAAATTGTGAAACGTTCCAAAAATAAAGTTAGACAGTAAAACGGTACTCTAGGGGACCGTTTTACTAAGGAAAGTCCCATATTTGTAGTTCAGTACTGGTTGCTGTGAAATCGGTTAATTTCACTGGTCGTAACCATTAATTATCAAACTTATAACCCATCATTATTTCCGGATAAACTACCGAAAAGAATGAAATAAAGTTGATATCATCACCAGAGGTGATACCATTTTTACAATGACGATATCATCTTTTGTAGAAAGTACTTTTTTCATATGAAATTAACAGATGAACTATAGGATTAACAGGTTTTTTGTAGATCATAGCAGAATCATTATCATTTCCCTAATTTCCTTTTTATAAATGTCGGGATGTATTATAATTGATCCACGCTAACTTCAAACTTGTATGGCAGTTAATTATAATAACATCGTCTCATTTCTTTTTCCTCTTTCTTTTGCGGATGGGTTACAATCTACTTTATTACCTGAAATATCGGGAATTATACCCAGAAGCTGTTAATAACTCCGTAAATAATGACCCCATAAATAAATGACAACACACGTTTGTTACCTCGACTGAAGAAAACATGGTGGCGATTTTCAAATATGACACGGGCATAGTGCATATCATTTTGGTTGTTTATGTCGAGTCTATGTTTCATACAACTGTTTCATAAGATGCAATTTTCAGCATCCAAGTCGATTTCTGTGCTTTGTTCTTTTAAAAGGTATTTATAGATAGAATAACCAGCTGCATTCGTGTAATATTAAACATGTTTCACTCGAATGGGTTGCTGGCCGGTCAAATACCTTCTTCTTCAAACTCGTTTTTCAACCATGTAGCATCCCATTCTACAGAACTCACAGAACGCAGACTATAACTTGACTGACTGAGTAAAACAACGCTGCGTCAGTTTAAGCTAATAAGAAAACCATCGTACTCCAGTATCATAAAATACATGCTGGCACGATCCTTAGTCCAATAGGTACTTCTTGTTTATGGGTAACCTCGACATGTGAAACGAAAACAGGTCGTTCGAAGTTTGATTTATTAGGATGAAAAAGATTGCTTTTTCAAATTAGTGTTAGCCCGTAAACTGCTAATTTGGCTTAATGAATTCCTGCCAAAGATTTTAAAACCTTTGTGCAAGAAACTTGTATCGGTATATCTAACCGCGACAAAATATTCTTTTGTAGACTCACCCTGGAATTTATTGACTCTACCTCGTACAATGTCCGCAAAATTACATCAAAAGTCTCATTACCTATTGATGAATTATTTTTTAAACTTCAGCAGTACTACAGCACCTGACAAAAAGAACGAACAAATAAAAGCTTTTACGAACCATGCCAACAAAGTGTATATTTTGTATTCTTATTTCCCCCAATGAAGTATACACCTTTTTTACCATGAAATTTGGCAAAAAAAACCGGACAATTTATATGTTGTTCATATAGCTAGGAGAGTGTGAGTGAAGGTGGGTGCCATGTACAAGGCTAGGCTTGCAGGTACACTGCATTTAGGTACATGTAGGTAAGACAGGGAATGGCAGGGAAGGCTTTGGGAGGTAAGAGGGAACATAAGACGAGAGAATAGGAGTTTGTTTGTAGTTTAAAGACTGAAAAATATCCCGTAATTAGCATAAGAACATTGCAATGGCTTTCAAAAGATGGCCTTGTCAAATAATTGATTTCTATACTCGCTTATCGCTCTGACCGATAATTCTATAACCAATAATTTATTGCCTCTCTAAATTTGGGTAATGATTGATATCTAGCAAGGCCTACTGATGTTTTATGTACTTACCACGGCCTCTACATAGACATATTATGATGTCTTGCTGCTAAGCATACTTTTGCAAATAGAAAAGAATGCGTAGAATTTCTACAATATGGAATAAAATGTAGTTCATATAGAAAATACTCTGTTCAAAACGGCCACACTTTGTTACTGTCAAATCGAACAAATACTGAAAGTATAAATGATAGAAAAGATAAATTGATCAAGTTATAGTCTGCGTCAATAATAATGTAGGCCTATTTCTTTGAATTTAATCACCCAACTAGAAGAGGAGAAGGATAAGCTCGAGAAACGCCGAAACCAAGTTGAACGGTGATGTATAAGTTTCATGATTCGCATAAACGGATATTATACTTGTGTTAAGTTTTTAAAAACTTAACGCCTTACAATTATTATATTAGCCACTTAACAGTGGCTGGTAAAATACATGTATACATATTTCCTGGACTACTTCCATTCTTAGCTAAACTGAATTCAACGTTTGTTCGTGATGACAGGGAGCCATTAAGACTGATATTTCTTTATTTCTGAAAATAAAAGAAAAATCATGTACGCTAATGATGCTTATCACCCAGCATATTAAGATTTGACATTATTTGTCTTTGTGGACAGTGTAAAACTGGATTAACCCTAAGGCTGCTCAGCGCGACTCAAGAACCTCTTGCTGGCAATATAGATCAAGGTCAGACTGCACAGAATGTGCAGTCTGATCTTACATCTACACTGTTAGATACGGAGATACACCCTCCCCCCCCCCCCAAAAAAAAACACCTTTGAAATAGCAAAATTTGGGTTTTTACTATAGGCTTTAAAATTTTATTTCATTTATTTATTAAACCTATTTACCAGGATAAGGGATAAACTGAACCCTGATCCGGAATTACTCGCCTGGATCTTCAGGTATTCTGTCCAAAAACAATGAAAACCAGAGGTGTTTTCTTGTCCCCTTTTTTCCCACTAAACCTGCTAAATCTGTGAAGAGAAACTTTCAAGCCAATAATAAAAACCCAAACTTTGCTATTTCAAAGTTATTTCTTGGGTAAACGTATCTACTTATCGGTTAGTCTACACTATCTGCAACGGTCCTTGAATCTCGTGAAGCAGTCTAAGTTTAACTTTCCTTCCACTTTTTCACTTTATTTATTATTTTATTTATTTTTTTATTTTTTATTTTTATTTATTTATTATTATTATTTTTTTTTTTTTTTTTTTTTTCTTCTTCTTCTTCTTTACTCTTGCTTGATTTTTTTGTTCTTTGAAAACAATTATTTTGTTAAGCGTTATTTGTATGGAACTTATCTTATGATTTTTTACAAACAGAGAAGATGAAAAAAAAGATCGAGCAGTATTGTTCTGATTCTATATTATGACGTTCTGTCATAGCAATTCATATTGCTAGGTTTTTCAAAATTAAACAATATTGAGTATAAGAATATATCGTGATTGCGGCCACAGATAGTATTTCCATTTGATCAGCATTTTTTATTTTTTTTACACAGTGCTAGGCCTATCTGTCTAGAATCTAATTTACCTTTGTTGTTGGTAATAAGGGGAATCCACTTATTGGATGTTACTCTTTCACAGAAAGCTGAATGAAGCAAATGATGAGATAAATAGATTAAAGTCTCGGCTTGCTGACACTACAAATTCAAACGATAAAGGAAACAGCATCAAGTAAGTGACGGTCAAGTTGAAAATATTCCTTTCAATCATTTTGATCATCGCACTGACAAAGTCGACATACAAATTGAAATAGGAAAGAAAATCCAGTCAAACCTCGATCGTGGTATTTGCTCTCTCTCTCTCTGTAGATGAGTGGCGCTGTGGCAAAAGAATAGAACTGAAAACTCTGGAATGCTTATCTATACGAGTTATACTCTGTGAAATGCAGCTTTAATGCTTCTGCAAAAAAGTATCGAGATTTATTTCAATCTGTTAATTTTCTGCATGTTCAAAGACGATTCTACCTCATGATTCAGTTGGCTGTATGTCAAAATGGATATTCTGGATCCATAACTATGCGATGACTTGCTTCCTATAATGCATCATGGAGATGGATTAACCATTTACCACACAACCCCCAAGTTTAACCGAACTTGATAAAATAGCTTTTAGAAAACGTTATGGGAAAAGAAAAAAATGCTAGTAAACAGCATTTTCTCCTTTTCTCAGAATGTTCTCTGTCCTTTCAAAGGCGATTTCTATCGTTTAGATAAGATTTAGGTTGTCCCCTGCAAAAGGATACGTCAAAAAATTGTCATCTGGTAAAGGATGAAACGCCCTTTTGCCACAGCGCCACTCATCTACAGAGAGAGAGAGAGAGAGAGAGAAAATTGGAAAAATGACATGAATATCTTTCATATGAAATAGGTTGCAGATTCTGCAAAAGAAAAAAAAAAAAACCACACACACACACACACACACACACACACACACACACACACACACACACTATTATTTCCTTCATAAAATGCATACTATTTCAGTTTTAAGATATATATATTATGGTCGTTATTATACCCAATGCACCGAATGTCTTCAACTTTAAGTTTCCTTAGCCTAACATAGAATAAGCAGTTGGAGGAACACCGAGAACAAGATGATCAGTAATATGTGAGTATAATGACTCAAATAATGCAGTCATTACCTCACATATTTACATTACCAAAACGAGATCTCCTGAAAATCTTTTGTCCGGTTACTTCATGACGACTGGGACATTTAATGGTTTAGCTAATCAGACATTGTGCTACTTTCCAATTTTGTAAAACTCTTGAGAATAAGACTAAAAATTTTCTTTAGAATGGTACGTGAATACGCACCAAGGACTTTTCATGTTCTCTAAAAATGAGTATCATACACAATTTTATTCATTATCCATCAGAATGTCAGGGGTAGTCCGACAGTTTTCATCAAGATCAAACAGAACTCTAAACAAATAAAAATTGGCCAACATGTTCATAAAATTACCTTCTGTGTCAGGTTTTGCAATATTTTTATTTTTTTAATGGAATATTATATTTTTCAATTAATTTATCATTGTAAATGTCGAAATTATTGTCTACTTTGTCGATTGGTACAGCAAAATATTATGTTTACAAAGACTGTGCACATAGACAAAAGTACATTTGTTTATACTATTTACTACTTTTGGAAAACTATGACGCTAGAGTTATTTGCAAAAATTGAAATACGGATCAAAACAAAATGAAAAACTAATGGTATATTTCAGCTTTTGATTTTCAACACTTTTTGTTGACTTGCAGAGAGCTTACTGAGACAAAGGAACAGTTAAAGGATCTAAAATCTAAATTTGAAAAGAAGGAACAATCGTACGAGGATGAAAAGAGAGAAAAGGAAAGGTCAGTCATTTTCTATTGTAACGCTTTTTTTTCCTTTATTTCCTCCAATTATGAAGAGTTTATAATACAATGCAGCATACAATAACACAATACAATACAAGCAAACAAGCATAATGAAAGAAAAAAAAATAAATGCGAAAATTGGCAGTGTTGCCGAAATTGAGCGTGCGTGCGTGCGTGTGTGTGTGGTAGAGAGGATGAGAGAGAGAGAGAGAGAGAGAGAGAGAGAGAGAAACAAATCAGTTACAAACATACAATACAACTATACAATACAGGATGACAAGAATATAATAAATGAATTAGAATATTTGATATTTGTTATTATAGCGGATGCAATATATTCCTAGCAACCGTACTAAAACACTTTCCCGAAACGAAACAGAAAGAATTAAACAGATGCTTGGAAACGTGAAGTGCTCAAATTTAGTAATGTTTTATTTCTTTCTTTAGATAAAAATAGAAAGACTTTAAACATTAACGGGCAAAAAAACTACAAACGGATACTTTTAGGAGGGGAAAAAATTGAATTTCAGTGAATGAGTAATTAAATGCTACATATACAGCATTACTAAATAAGGGAAAAAAATAAGAATGGCTGCTTATAGCAACACCAAATACGATCAAGAATCGCAATACAGACAGATAAAAAATATCCATACAGTGGGTACTAGTAAGTCTATCATTAAATGCTTGATACAGGCCAAACAATGCTCTTACATACTGCATGTCATTCAAAGAACGTAAAAAATCAGCTATTGTTTGGTTACAAATATTTGAAATTTCATTGTAAAATATACGTCTGCACCCATACACTAAAGGACATCTAGTTAGAATGTGTTGGGTCCGGCTAACAGGAATATCGCTTTGACCACATCGTCTGCAATTAAATTCAAAATAAGATAAATGAGCAACCAGTTGCGCGGTAGCAAAGCAAGCATGTAACATTAATTGATTACATCTTGCAAAGTGCCAAATAGGACAAAAACTGAACTCAGTCTGTATTTCCCTGTAAATTGAAAACTGATACGAGGAGGTTCTGACGTTCCACTCGTGGATACAGTAGTTTAAAACTTTCGAAGCTATTGACCGCTTCCAGGCGCACTTACTTGGAAAGACGCCTGTATTAAGATAACTCTGCAAAACGTAGTACAGATTATATTTATGCAGTAAGTTTACAACATCTGGTAAAAAGCCGGTAGAAGATAAACCGTTTACGAAAGCGCAGAGACGCAATACAAATAGTTGCATTACAGCACAATTTCCTTCTAACCGACAAAGTTGTCCAAGAAATAACAATTTTCTTTTATCAATTTCAGCTTCAATAGGAAAAGCACTTAACATACCGAGCACAATATCTGTCCTGGATCGTAAATGTAAACTTTGGACGTGTTTAAGACAAAAGCCTATGTGTCCTTTCCAAAACTAGCCGGTCATTTTCCGATAACGGGTTAAGCATTTCTGAGCCGAAAAGGGCACGTGGAAGTACAATAGATTTATAAACGCGGTAACTTGTTAATGGGTTAAGACCGTTTCTATGAATACCGTCTTTAACCAGGCCAAAGAAAGTGTCCCTTAATTTTCTATCGAGGCATTTAACATCATAAGAAATTTTATTATATTTATTGCAGACTATGCCTAGATGACTATACTCCTCCTTTTCCATTATTTTCATGTGACCCATAGACCAGTTATGGGGGCGTTTTTTAAAGGAGTACTTCGACCCGTTAAAGGTCACAATGACAGATTTATGGGCATTATACTGATACCTCCACTGACATGCATAACGATAACAAATATTTATCATGGACTGAAGCGATTTGCTGGACAGAGCGAGAAGAGTCATGTCGTCTGCAAATGACGGGGCGCAAAAGTCTCTGTCCTGTATTCTTAGACCCAAATTGCTATCTTTTAACTGTACAGTTAGAGAATTAATGTGAAAAAGATACAAAAACGGTGACCAGACCCCTCCCTGTTTTGTACCCTGCAAGACCGGAAACCAGTCTGTCTACAGACCAGAATAAAGTACACAACTATACATATTAGAATGCATAGCGATAACAGTTTTTCGTAACTTCGAGGAAACACCCACCTCGTGAAGCTTGAAAAAAAGTCCATCATGCCATACACGATCAAAAGCTTGTCGTGCATCTAAAAAGCAAGCAAACAACTTGGTATTTGCTTCATTACAAAAATGAATGCTTTCCCTCAAAATAAAACTAGTCATAGTACTACTCATGTTTGGTTGAAATCCACCCTGCAGTTCATGTAAAGGTGTATTGATAGAAGATTAAAGACGAGCAAGTAACACTTTTTCATACAATTTCAAAACTGAAGAAGATAAAGTAATAGCTCTATAGCTGTTCGGGTCGTTTTTTGGTTTCCGCCCTCCCTTGTGTAAGGTAATTATTTACCAAGTTTAAGAGCAACTGGAACATAAGCATTGCAAAACATCAAATCAAATAACTAAGTGCTCGTTACAAATACGGCCCATTCCACACGCTTTGCCTAATTTTAGCGAAGAAAGCGCATTTACGACTTCGTCAAAAGAAATATGGTCATTGTCAACTGCAATAGGCCGTTCTTTGATTGTTTTGATACATTGAGAAACTGTGTCAAAATAACAAGAGTCATATTCATCGTGTTCAGTGTCTGAATACAAAAATGCAAAATGGTCACTCCATGCTTTACATATACATTCTGGATCACGGTAAACAACATCATTAAAAATGAGCTCACTAGTAGTGCTTTGCTTGTTCGACTTTTTTCTCTGATTAAAGAGTCTCCAGAACAAAGGGCTATCTACTTCTGAGGCACTGTCTATATCACTATTCAGCTTCTGCAAGTAGCAGAATGCATGTTGTTTTAAGTTTTTAAAAGCTTAACGCCTTACAATTATTATATAAGCCACTTAACAGTGGCTGATAAAATACATGTATACATATTTCCTGGACTACTTCC
The DNA here is from genome assembly GCA_946811185.2 of Hippopus hippopus. NCBI lineage: Eukaryota > Metazoa > Mollusca > Bivalvia > Cardiida > Cardiidae > Hippopus > Hippopus hippopus. The sequence goes on from OX328100.1 coordinate 47,705,097, forward strand.
ATTCTTAGCTAAACTGAATTCAACGTTTGTTCGTGATGACAGGGAGCCATTAAGACTGATATTTCTTTATTTCTGAAAATAAAAGAAAAATCATGTACGCTAATGATGCTTAGCACCCAGCATATTAAGATTTGACATTATTTGTCTTTGTGGACAGTGTAAAACTGGATTAACCCTAAGGCTGCTCAGCGCGACTCAAGAACCTCTTGCTGAAAGTATAGATCAAGGTCAGACTGCACAGAATGTGCAGTCTGATCTTACATCTACACTGTTAGATACGGAGATACACAACCCCCAAAAAAAAACCAAAAAAAAAAAAAAAAAACAAACCTTTGAAATAGCAAAATTTGGGTTTTTACTATAGGCTTTAAAATTTTATTTCATTTATTTATTAAACCTATTTATCAGATAAGGGGTAAACTGAACGCTGATCCGGAATTACTCGCCTGGATCTTCAGGTATTCTGTCCAAAAACAATGAAAACCAGAGGGTTTTTTTTGTCCCCTTTTTTCCCACTAAACCTGCTAAATCTGTGAAGAGAAACTTTAAAGCCAATAATAAAAACCCAAACTTTGCTATTTCAAAGTTATTTCTTGGATAAAAGTATCTACTTATAGGTTAGTCTACACTATCTGCAACGGTCCTTGAATCGCGCTAAGCAGTCTAAGTTTATCTTTCCTTCCACTTTTTCACTTTATTTATTTCTTTTTTCATTTTTTTTCTTCTTTACTCTTGCTTGATTTTTTTTTTTTTTTGTTCTTTGAAAACAACTGTTTTGTTAAGCCTTATTTGTATGGAACTTATCTTATGACTTTTTACAAACAGAGAAGATGGCAAAAAAGATCGGGCAGTATAAGCTTTTATCTTTTTGGGGCATATTCTGACGAAGTATTGTTCTGATTCTATATTATGACGTTCTGTCATAGCAATTCATATTGCTAGGTTTTTCAAAATTAAACAATATTGAGTATAAGAATATGTCATGATTGCGGCCACAGATAGTATTTCCATTTGATCAGCATTTTTTATTTTTTTTAAACAGTGCTAGGCCTATCTGTCTTGAATCTAATTTACCTTTGTCGTTGGTAATAAGGGGAATCCATTTATTGGATGTTACTCTTTCACAGAAAGCTGAATGAAGTAAATGATGAGATAAAAATATTAAAGTCTCGGCTTGCTGACACTACAAATTTAAACGATAAAGGAAACAGCATAAAGTAGGTGACGGTCAAGTTGAAAATATTCCTTTCAATCATTTTGATCATCGCACTGACAAATTCGACATACAAATTGAAATAAGAAAGAAAATCTAGTCAAACCTCTCTACCTCTCTCTCTCTCTCTCTCTCTCTCTCTCTGTGTAGATGAGTGGCGCTGTGGCAAAAGAATAGAACTAAAAACCCTGGAATGCTTATCTATAAATACGAGTTATACTCTGTGAAATGCAGCTTTAATGCGTCTGCAAAAAAGTATCGAGATTTATTTCTATCTGTTAATTTTCTGCATGTTCAAAGACCATTCTACCTCATGATTCAGTTGGCTGTATGTCAAAATGGATATTCTGGATCCATAATTATACGATGACTTGCTTCCTATAATGCATCATGGAGATGGATTAACCATTTACTACACAAACCCAAGTTTTAACGAACTTGATAAAATAACTTTCAGAAAATGTTACGGGAAAAGGAAAAAATGCTAGAAAGCAGCATTTTCTCCTTTTCTCAGAATGTTCTCTGTCCTTTCAAAGGCGATTTCTATCGTTTAGATAACATTTAGTTTGTTCTCTGCAAATGGATGCGTCAAAAATTTGTCATCTGGTAAAGGATTAAATCCTCTTTTGCCACAGCGCCACTCATCTACAGAGTGAGAGAGAGAAAATTGGAAAAATGACTGAATGTCTTTCACATAAATAGGTTGCAGATTCTCCAAAAAAAAAAAAAACACTATTATTTCCTTCATAAAATGCATACTATTTCAGTTTTAAGATATATGTATTATGGTCATTATTATACCCAATGCATCGAATGTCTTCAACTTTAAGTGTCCTTAGCCTAACATAGAATAAGCAGTTGGAGGAACAACGAGAACAAGATGATCAGTAATATGTGAGTATAATGACTCAAATAATGCAGTCATTACCTCACATATTTACATTACCAAAACGAGATCTCCTGAAAATCTTTTGTCCGGTCACTTCATGACGACTGGGACATTTAATGGTTTAGCTAATCAGACATTGTGCTACTTTCCAATTTTGTAAAACTTTTGAGAATAAGACTAAAAATTTTCTTTAGAATGGTACGTGAATACGCACCAAGGACTTTTCATGTTCTCTAAAAATGAATATCATACACAATTTTATTCATTATCCATCAGAATGTCAGAAGTAGTCCGACAGTTTTCATCAAGATCAAATAGAACTCTGAACAAATAAAAATTGGCCAACATGTTCATAAAATTACCTTCTGTGTCAGGTTTTGCAATATTTTTATTTTTTTAATGGAATATTATATTTTTCAATTAATTTATCATTGTAAATGTCGAAATTATTGTCTACTTTGTCGATTGGTACAGCAAAATATTATGTTTACAAAGACTGTGCACATAGACAAAAGTACATTTGTTTATACTATTTACTACTTTTGGAAAACTATGACGCTAGAGTTATTTGCAAAAACTGAAATACGGATCAAAACAAAATGAAAAACTAATGATATATTTCAGCTTTTGATTTTCAACACTTTTTGTTGACTTGCAGAGAGCTTACTGAGACAAAGGAACAGCTAAAGGATCTAAAATCTAAATTTGAAAAGAAGGAACAATCGTACGAGGATGAAAAGAGAGAAAAAGAAAGGTCAGTCATTTCCTATTGTAGCCCAGTCGGTTCAAAAAATAATTCCTGTTTGCTGTGTTGACATTACAGATCATAGCCAAACTGCACAAATCATTCAGCCTATCATCTTGCCTGCAGTGGACGTATTCACCAACCAGAAATCCTAATATTATCCTAATTCGTAACTCAACGAATAGCCATCCGACTTATTAAAACATAAAACCTCTTCCAGCAGTATATTAAACCTGTGACTTATTTTTGCAAAGTACCCTAGTGTCTTATCGTTGTTTTGGTTCCCATTTTTGGTCAATTTATAGTTATGAACGTGTGAAGCTGGGGAAACCAACCATAGCATGTTCCGAGATTAGTAGTACTACGCCATTTCAAAGGAAGATACCGTGATACCGTCATTATTGCTAAGACGTATACGCGTGGAAAGTTTTATGGTTGTCATGTTTAATAACAATAAGAAATGCAGCGAAAGTTATTTCGATTCAACGAAATTGTCAAAATATTCCGATTTATTCCCTCTATAAATTTTGTCATTCCTAATGTCTCAAAGCTATCTTGTTGCTGATGAAAACATTTCAAAGCGAACTGTATCAGTAAACAAGGATACGAACGGTATCTAGGCTAAATGTGATGTTTGTGATTCGTTTTATGTGATAAATGGAATCTCACATTCGTGTTTATGTTTCATAATTTTTATAAAACTCGTTGACTAAAATGTATATAACACTCGCCAGGACTCTTGCCATATGATTTTCATCAATTTGTTTGATAGAAAAGATATTACAGAAACACTAATCTAAGATTCTCTTGTAATCAATAAAACCTCATCCAGCAGTGTATTTAATCCATGACTGATTATTGATAATACGCCATTGTATTATCATTTTTAGTATATACTGATCGATCTGTAGTTATGAGCGCGTGAAACTAGAGAACATAAACGATCCTTGTGCCACATTTTGTTCTTCGAAATAACATCACCAATTAGTATTATTTGGAAACACTAACGACAGTTTATTTGATTTCACACTTATCCAACTTTTTAATTTCAATCAGTGTTCATATTGAAGTATGATTGCTAGTGATTTCTTGGAAACTGTAGTTTGCGTTTAATGACAGATACTCAAATGTTGCTACAATTATATCTTTACGGGTTAATTGTTTCGTATTTGTTATCTTTTAAGGACTGAAACAGAACTTAACGACAAAATACAATCGTTGGGTGACTCGCTAGAGAGACTGCAAAAGGAACTGACGGAAGAAAAAAAGAATAACAAAAAGTGAGTGAAATTACTAATATCTCCATCTAATGTTATCTTAATTGTCTCTGGGTGTACACTTTATTTGTATGAATGTTAGGATTTTTCTATGAAGTCTCTAAGACATTTTTTGAATGGTATTGAACACCTCTTTTGACGCTTTGTGCGTTATATCACTGCATCAACTCGTGTATTTATGATGCTTCCTGAGTTACACGTGCTAGGACTCCGCAATGCCTTTCTCAAGGACAACCCAAGTTGATCCTGAAACACTGCAGGAGCAGTTTGGAGTTTGTAGAATAAATGTGACATGGAGAGTCTTTCAGCTGTCTCCAAGTAGATCCACATTAATTTGTCATACTGTTCACGCAATACATGTATATAAGTTATATAAACTCTTGTTTTAAAAAATCTGGTAGTAATGGCACGTTATATAATTAATCTGATGTTTACGAAAGGGCACAATTTTTTTATTATTAATACAGACTACAAGAAGAGGTATCAAAAAAGAGAACTGAGAGGGAAAAAGAACTCTCAGACGAGATTGAGAACCTGAAATCAAGGTGGGTATGAACCAATATCTGATAGTTCCACATTTATACTACCATCTTTTTCGCAACCTATCTTTTAGATATTGGCATTGCGACAGAAGGCAAAAAAGCTTAGGTCGTTTACATTTTCGAAATAAATTATGTACAGAATTAAATGGCATGTGAATCTTTCATTGAACATTTTGCTCATTTTTCTTTCAATTTTTGCTTTTCAGATTTGTGTCATATCGGCAGGATCCTATTTTATATTGTTTCATGTAGAATTGCTTTCATGTCAATCGAAGCAAATAGCTTATTAAATTATGCAATTACTTTATACGCTTAGGGATGAAAAAGTAGAATGTGTTTCTTACATTAAAGTATGCTCATTTCATCCTCATTGCATTAGACTCAGTGAATTGGCCGGTGCTAAACTGATGACCAACAATCCGAATGTAGCTGACCTGAGTGACAGCAACAGACCTACAAAACTGGCCGAGCAGTATTCAGAATTATATGACAGCGAATGGACTAATGTGTATGAATATCTCGAGAGCACCGGGCTACCAGAGGTCAAAATCATTCAGACTCTCCGTGGAATACTTGTGGTAACACACTTGTTTGTAAAACCTTTATCCATTGTGTAACCACATGGCCAAATCGAGGGGTTACAGACAAAAGGGGGTATCTGCATTTTTTCAAAACATTCGGGAAATTGAAAAAAAAACAAAAAAAAAAACTTTGAATCGTTCCAATAAAAATTAGGGTTTTCATCAATTAAAGTGATATTTGGGAATGTTGTAGTGCATAATTATATCATTTAATTACAAGTCAACACAGTCTGATAAAGTCCCTTGTTTTACACATAAATGGGCAAGAAGGGAGATAATCCCTTTTACTGGTCATGATTCGGGTGGCAAATTGTATGTATTCTAATGGTAGAGGGAGGTCCATTGATAAACTGAGTGACATAGTTGAATGAAAAGGGTTATACTTAACCCATACTTCCTTTACCCCATTTGTTTAGTGACATTTTGAAGAGCGATATGAAGGGAAAAATTGGACATAGTTGAATGAAAAGGGTTATACTTAACACATACTTCCTTTACCCCATTTGTTAAGTGACATTTTGAAGAGCGATATGAAGGGAAAAATTGGACATTAAATTCTTTCAACATTTGCACATGTTTAAAAACCACAAAAAGTCAATTCCAATTTGGAAAAAGAGGTGCATGTACCTAGAAATTCATATTTCACTTATAACTCTGGCACTGTGTAATTTAAATATAGGAATTATAACACTTTAACCGGGACAATTAGGTATCTTCTTTGGAATGCACAATCAGAATAACTATCAGATTTATTTTATGATCTCAGAAAGCGCCTGTCACACATGTACATGTAATGAGATGTGTATGACTGCCCAACAACTAGAAAAGACGAAACTGTCCTTTTGTTTTCACTTCATTCACTTTTTACAAACAGAAATTGATGCTAAATATAGATTCATCACGATTAGTGTTTCTGAAGTTTGTATAAACAAGAGCATAAATACAGGAAGAAGAATATCACAAGTCATAGGGCAGACATTTTTTAAAGGTTCATAAATGTTAGCATCGTAAATGCAGCATTTAGTCATTTTGTAGACAGTGTAAACTAGACTGTAAAGAGCACACTGTTCTGATCCTTAATCTATACTGTACAATATTTTGTTGTAGACATAGTCTAATCCCTAACACTACCGTAGTGATTTGAATACATTCCACATGAATGTAACCCAGCGCACATACACCAAAACCATTCTAAATATTGGTGTGGCTATTGATTCAGGCATATTCTTATTTTAACTCTAAATGACAAATATTTAGACTGGTCCAAATTCAAAGCATTTTCTACAAGTTAAAGGTGGCTCAAATGACAAAATTTGTCCTTGATAAAAAAAAAACATTGCGAGAAAAGAAGAAATGCTGATTATCAGCATTTTCTCCTATCCGAAACTGTTTTCTAAAGCCTTCTTCCCCAGGATCATTATGAATCGGAATTGTGTGCTAATGGGTTTACAGAATGTATTTTCTTCTAGCTTTCAAATATCAGAATAGGCCTTATATGAGAATTTCTCATGTTTAAGCATAAACAAGAGCGGTTTGTTTTCTTTTTCCGCAGTATTTAAATAAAAAAGTGATATTTGATAATTGATTATCACCCGCAACAACAGAAGAAGAAATGAATATTCTCAAAGAACATGATACATCAACTACGTACTCTGTGTTCTGTGGTATTTGTTCATATTTACTAGCTACTTTTTCAGATATCCCCTTTTACTGCTACATTTTTAGATACCACAAACAATATATAGCGAAAATGGTGGTATATGCACATGCAACCCCTTTTACTACGCAATGTAAACTCATTTTGCAGATATCACTTAATACTTTTGTTCTTAACTTTAAAAGTATTCATCATTTTAAAGCTGAGGTATTTTTTACACATGATAGATCTATCTACAAATAATTCAATATTAGTTTTTTTCATGAACATTGGCGAGTTCAGATTGGCTGAAATTTTTTTTTTCATAGCTCCATGAAAAAAAATCAGCAGTGCCGGAACTACTTTTGAAGTCAAACTAATGTAAACAAACATGTATACGAGATTTCATAATGTTTTTTCGTTCTGATTTTATATCGAGTCCGAATTTCAAATTGCTAGCTGAATTTATTTTTTCTGAATACTGGAAAAAAAATCCAACAGTAAATTCAAAGAGAGAGCTGAAAACTCATTGTTACTCTGCTGGGTTAAAACAATCTTATTTTCAACTTTAGCGTATTGAACTTCTAATAATAAATCCACTCAAGCTGCATATTATGTTCAATACCATAATGACGTCATGAATTACGTCATTTTTACGTCATGAAGGAGCAGTTTTACCGCGCTATGAAATATCAATGAAAAGGACAGTAAATAAATACGCAATGTTGGATCTACAAAAAAAAGAGCAGGTAGAATTATTTTAAAAGTGCATATTTGTTGCCTGTGAAATTGAATTATAAGGAATGAAGAGATTTTTTTTTTCATGGAGGTATGAATAAAAAAACCTAATCACACTTTTGTATGAAACCACTTCTTCGCGGTTTCATACAAAAGTGTGATTAGGTTTTTTTTTCATACCCCCATGGAAACAAAAAAAAATTCTCTTCAGTCCTTAAATAATACCTGTGTTCATGCAAAAAAGTGAATTTTGACCAAAAGTGTAAATACTCCCTTTTACCAGTAACCCCTTAAAATTTTAGACCTTTCCATCTTAAAGACATTCACAGCCGACAATTCAAATGTTTTTCACATGATTTGTCATTTAATATCTAGAAATATTGTGGAAAAAGGAGAAAATGTTGGTTAACAGCATCTTATTCTTCCCCAAAATGTTTTTGAAAGCTTTCTTCCTAAGGATGGTTTCGACACAGGCATGTGAGGTAAAGGAATAAAAACTAATTTCCAACTGAAAGAATTTGCTGCAATCCTCCTGGAAAAGACATCCTAAACACTCCGATAGTTAAAAATAGGGCGTTAACTATCGGTAAGAGAGATTGACTGACCTGCAATTTCTAAGTTCTGAGTTCAGGCCACTGTAACGGATTTTTTGGTTATGTGTCTTTTTCTTTACAATGAGATTCAACAAAACTGGTCATGTCCTTATGTGATTACTCTACCTAATATCAAATTTCTTCAAACAGTTTTTTTTTTTGTGAAAATAAACCTTAATGTAGCGTAAAAACAGCGTCATACTTGTCAAAAAGCGATGTTGAAAGACTAGGAAATTTCTTCTTAAGTGCTTTGTACCTTTACACGTAGCTCTTCTCAGTATTTCATTGCAAATTTCCCATCCATTAAAACATAAATGTTGACTATTCTTTGGAGCCCACAATCCTCATACATCATCGGCGCCCTAATGCAGCAACCTACAAACACTGGCTTTCTGTTTGCCCTTTTTTTTCCGTAAGTGATCCTCCTACGAGTCTGCACAGGCTTACCTGGGTCGATACTTTTTGCACTTTGCCCGTAGAAGTTGAAGTAATTGACGTAGTTTATACAGTAAAATAACTAAGATTAAAAACTTACTTGTTAATATTATCTTAACTTTACAGAACAGTTTCAAATTTTGTACAGAGGTATCCAAGGAACAGACAAAACAACTTAAACTTGCTCTAACCACTCTACCACGAGTACAGAATGGAGAACCAATCTCAGATGATTCTGTAAGCATTAACTTTTATATAGATTTTTTCATATGTCTCTGCTGATCCATAATTGTGGTAAGAATTACTTAAAACCTATTAAAATTGCACAAAATTCAGGCAAATTTGACAGAAGACAAGTAAGCATTTTTTTTTTTTGGGGGGGGGGGGGAACCCTGATTGTTTTATGTAGTGAGGTTACATAAATTCGCATACCAAGATGTGCATGTTTCGATTTGTTTAGACGCATAGTTTTAAATCTTAATCAAATTTGTATTAATTCTTTATCAGGCAACAAAATCTTAAAATCATCTACATTGAAAGTATTTGCAAACAGCAATTTATACGGGGCTGATTTCATGGATTTTGTGTTAGAAAGAGCAGAAAACACCAGAAAATGCAGGTAACCAGTATTTTCTTTTTTTCCCTATATGTTTTCAAAAGCCTTGCTTTCTCAGGGTCGTTACAACACTTGATTGCTCGGTAGAGGGTTATGAATGATTGATTGATTATATGGTGTTTAACGCCGTTTTCAATATTATTTCAGTTACATCGCGGCCGCCAGTGTACCTATCCATGCTTTCCTGGGGTTTCTTTCCTAGTACGCCGCAAAATATTTTTTCCAAGCCACTGACTGCTTTTCCACATAAACATTGGCGAGACAATGGTCAGCGGTGAGAGAGGAATGAATCCTGTCGCATTGACTTTCATCAATCCTTGGAAAGAGATTGGCCGAGCCGGGAATCGAACCACCGACCCCCTATTCTCAAGTCCTGTACGCTACCGACTGAGCTACTGGGGCTCGGCGGTAGACGGTTATGATCCTATCATGAACGAAACAGCTTTTTCAACAGTACATTATCATGTACATGTAGGTTTGAATTCATTTCCCTAGTCTGATGCAAGTACAGGCTAGATCATGTAAAATAATTGAAAACCTTTAGAAACAAAACTAGACTGTTTGAAGTAAATTTAAACATTTCCATGTTTCTTTAAGGTGAATATTATAAGTCCCTTAACTTTACTTATACTGTTTCGTGATTTTGAAGAATATCTCGTTTTGTTGGGTGTTACAGTAACCCATGGAGAGGTAAGGACAACTTCAGGGTTTTTTTTTTTTAAGACAATTTAGATCAAAATCGAAATGCTTCTGTAGACACTGATCTTGGATCTAGACCATTGGCTATTTGTAAATTATTGTGTCAATAACAACCTTGGGATTGCACTTTTAGAGTCTATGTCCATTTTATTCATTAAGCCCTTAAAGAATAAGTACATGTACATGTATATATTCTATGATATTCTATCAGATCGTCCCTACCAAGTTACGACAATTAAGAGAACTCAGAAAGGCATTTGCAGCTGATATGATTGATGGCGTTTTTCAAGTAAGATTCGTTTTTTTTTTTTTTGTATTTGTAATTGTATAGTCAGAATGCATACATGTATACGCAGAATAATTGGTTAGTTTGGTTTAAGTTTGAGATGGCAAAGCAATAATCTGATATTAGGATGATAATTTTAAAAGACTGTAGAACAATCATGGCTATGGTCGAAATGTTATGATGGTTATGACACTGTACTTACAAGCCGAAAATAAACATTTTTGCCATAAGTTGAAAAATAGCTAACGCAATTAACGAAATGGTGGCCAAGACTGAAATCTGTTTAAAAGGTAAAGAAAGCGATACGTCATTCTTACATCTTTACCTCTAAGAACGCAAGCCTATTTTTAAAATTTAGACAGGTTGTTGTTACCAAATGGACTTTTACCTATTTCTAATTTTGCAGTAATCAATGTACCAAGTAAAAGCGTTTCTCTTTGTAAAGTTGATCTAAAGTTGTGACACAGATCCAGTCTGAATAGAAATTAGAAGTTGAACTAATTTTCAATGTTTTTGGTGCCCAGTGTGGTTAAATGGATTGTAGAATTGTTAGTAAAGCGATCTCAATCAATATATACGTTTGTCTGTTTTCTTCGCCAAAGGTTTCAATTAAGATTTGGTCTTTGATGGCGCTAAGAAGCGGGCTTAGAAGCAGTGTATACGCAGTAGAGGAATCTATTCACACTGATTACATTAGATTACAAGAAACATGACACACGGTGTTTTTACAACCAATTAGTAGATTTATGATCTCAATGCTGGCAAAGACCTGGTGCAAACCAGCTGCTCTTTTTAGGCTTGAAGGCGATTAATCCGAACATTGCTTGTAGACTAATTGTACATGGCCAATGTATGGCTCTAGTCTTCATACATGTGTAATCCGTACACAAATTTACACTAAGTCTTGTTTGTCGGGAAAGCGACCAGTCCAAATGTAGTATCGTGTTCCAGTGCGGATATATGTTCTAAAATTTTGAAAAGATCACAATAAAAATGCCAGTCAATCCACGAATATCATCAACTCTGAATTGGCGATAAATTTCAAATACTTAAAAGACATAGTTTAAATGGGCCAAATTGGACATTCTTCTTGTTAAATAGAACGAAGTTTTACAGCATATCATGAAACAAGAAGTTCTATCGAGTAAGAGCCAGATCTAGCCTGAAGAGCGCATTTGACTTGTACCAGGTCTTTACTAGCTTTGAAATCTCTTTATCGTTTGTATGAAGACCGTGTCTCACATTTCTGTTAAATTGCATAAGTTTACGTATCGGATATTAATTACAATTTTATGTGCAATGTTTCTCTTGATAAAATGAATGGATTGTATAGAATGTTCCGTATATTTCCTTAACAAATGCCTCTTATCTCCAAGCCCATGTCAAAGGTTTTATCGCAACAGAAACATATGGCAAAATTGACGGATAAATAAGGAGTGATAACGCAAAATAAAATGAAATCAAGAAACATCCTCCCTATTTAAAATTCGGGTACATGGGTTGAACATGAAAATTTCGTGCTATATATTTACTTTCAGTTTTTGTTAGATCTATGTCGCAATATCGGTTTAAGTTTACTGACAGAAACGCTTTTTTTTTTGCTAATAGATAACTACATAGGGCCTACATAAGAGATGGTAATTTCTGTTTGGTGACAAACTGTCTGACCTCTAAAACAAGGCCCGACAAGTTTTTAGAGGTAGGGGTATAAGCATGGTGTAACGTTCTGTGCAAGCAATTTTATTTTTATTTATGTTGTCTCCTTTTTCTTTCCTGGTTCTGGAAAAGAGGTGAAACCGGATATTACATGCCCGTTTGTAGAGGGTTGGACTAAAACTCTAAACGAATTTGGAATTAGATAATTTTTTAAATAATATGACCTTAAACAAGTTCCGCTCGTTCTTTTACCATGGAACGAGCAAATTTATCATCTATTAGTGAATGGCGAAACCACTAGTGAAAATATTGAATCGGTGATAGTATACACAGCTTAACATACATGTAGCTTACCCATAGACTTATGTAACTTTTGATAAAGCATTGTACTTTTTACGTCTCGAAGCCGGAGAGAAGACGTGTACAAAAGTAACAGTGCAAGATGAGCCATGCTCTGTGAAAAGGTGCAGAGGGTATCGACTAAGGTCAGCCTGGGCAGTCCGAGCAAGCTGACCGGGGTCGATACATTTCGCTATTCGTAAAGTTTCTGCTTGCCTAAGTACTTGCTTCACTGTCCAGGGTTTTTTTTTTTTTATAATAGATCTAATTCTCATTTTTTTTTTTTTTGTAGTTGTTGTGTACGACAAATTCACTAAAGTGATCGATTTTTACCATTTACAGTCTTACAAGAAAGAAAAGAAGCCAAAAGACATAGATAAAGCTCAGGTTAGGGAGTACACACACAAATGTATTACACTCAGCTGGTTAATGAGCGTCCAGGATCCGCCTGTTGTCATCAACACTGAGAACCATACAGGAAACTTCGATTCCAATATCTTTAGAACGTACACAAAAACTGGCGCCCAGATTGACTATGTTGTGTGGCCACCCTTGTACCTTCATGACGGCGGTCCCATGTTGTTTAAAGGTGTTGCTCAGGGAAAGTAAATCAGAACTGATGTCTTATGCTTCAGACACAATAGGCCTGATCTCCTGTCGAATCTAATGTTTCTGAAACCACGCTGGTCTACTATACGCATTTAAAACGTTGCTTATTTTTCGGCAACAACGTTTTGTTTGGCCATTTTAAGTTCTGGTTGCGATTGCATAAATTGTCCGCGTGCGCGTGCGCCAGAGATGTATGTATGTATGTACCTATGTTTTGACGTACATATACATATGTATTTGTGTATCATTGTGTAATCATGGTTTGCGACATCAAGAATCAGTACTTGTAAATTTAATAAAAAGAAAGGAAGGAAATAAAAAACAATTACTTGCATTTGTTGCTTTATCACTTCTTTTTTTTTATTTCAGAAGTAAAATCTAATTTTGTGCACTTAGTCTGAATGTTGATTCTTGATTCTCATATTTAGATATAGAGTAGATCTATACATTTTCTTTTTTCATGAAAATATTACCGGTGATGTTCACCAGATGAAATACTTTTCGATCTTTCACTATACAGAAAAAAGATATTCTATTTATTTAATGCTTCTAACCCCTTTTTTTGTTTGGACTTTATCAAAACTCAGTACAGTTGCTTTCGATAATTCTCAATAGCGTACCTCCTCCACATAAGAACGTAATACAATAATATGAAAAATGCAAAGCCTCAATACGAGCAACATGAATGATTTGTAAAACAAATATCTAACGAATATAAAACGACTGAAGACTTAGATTCTAGATCTTGAAATCAAGGGGTTTTGAGTTGGAATTCCGGCTTTGCTAAAACGAATTTTGAGCGTTGTTAAAATTAGAAAGCATACTTCTTGCGTGGATGTATACCGGTACATGTGAAAAATGGCGAACGGTTCCGGATTCCCTCAACAAAATTAAGACAGTTCCTCGGCATTTTTGTTCATTTATATCCAGAAAAAATAACTTTGAGTGATTTGATATCGGTTCACGTGCTTTTAGAGAAATTTTACAGGGACGTTTCCTCACTGCATGTAGATCTTGATCTATAACAGAGAGAAAAACAAGAAAAGACAGAATGGAAGAAATTCACGTCACATTTTCACACTGCATGTAAAAAGGAGAAGGGGAAAAAACTTCACTTTTTATAGACCTATATAAATATAGTTCCATGGAACGCTGCTGTTTTTCTGCAATACCACCAGTGGCTTCTATCGCTATGGAAACATGTGACCGCCACATTTTCAAGGGTTTAGTTGGTGATTAAGGTCGACTGGATTGTTTCCATTGCTACCCGGTGCTACTTTAGCGACATCTGATCATTCTCAGACATGATTTACGTCACATGTGATCTCTCCATCTTTAGAGAACCATGATGTTTTTTCGACTATGATTTTTAACACTTCGACATTATTTCACTTGTAGATCTGTCAATGGCGGCATTTTTGTCCTCGAGTTTCTTTAAAATGAAAGTGCGTTGATCGCTAAAATCAGATTACTTATAGCTTTCATTTTTCATCCAATCTGCTTACTTACACGTCCATCGTTGAAACATTGATCAGTACAGAGAGAGAGAGAGAGAGAGAGCGGAATTCTGTGGCAATGATTAGATCTATCAACAATCCTAGGACAGAAATTTGCTGAGTTATCGGATAGATACCCAACTTATGATAAAAAAAAAAAAAAACAACAACAACAAACAAACTTTTAGATCTATGAAAAAGCTTCTAACGTTATAAGATTTGAATAAATATATTTTAGCCATGTTACGGTAAAAGAAGGTTTAATGCATCTTCGTGATGTATGATACAAAGAAGTCATCACATAATTTTAGATCCACTAGTCCATTTTGTATCGTAACTGACTGAATCACGAGGCATGCATACTGGTCCTTTGACAGGCAGAAAATTGATCAAAAGATCTGGCATAGAGTTTTGATCCAGGTCAGCTTGCGCGGACTGCACAGGCAGACCTGGGTTGATAGTTTTTGCACATGCATTAAGCCTCCCTTTCACGGGTCATAAATCCGACTTTTTCTGTAAATGGTATTTTGAAACTAATGGCCGAGCCAAAGTAGCCCAGTCGGTAGGATAGGCCTATAGGACTCAAGAAGAGGTAGTCGCTGGTTCGATCATCAGCTCGGCCAATTTCTTTCCAAGGATTGATGATAGTCATTGCGACAGGTCTCATTCATCTCTCAGCGCTGATCAATCATTGTTTCGACGATGTCTTTGTGGAAAAGCAGCCAGTGGCTTGGAGAGAAAATAGTGCAAAGTAATGGTAAAAGAAACTCCAGGAAAGCATGGATAGGTGCTAGACACCATACAATCAGTCAATCATAACGAGCGACAGCGACTTACTGGCGAAGCCCGTAACGAGCGAAGCTGGTTTTGCGGTACCGTTCTAGATTTTTAAAAATAAAATTCCGACTTCTTTCTGAATTTTAGTCTCAATCTAGAAGGGGATGACTAAAAATTGAGTGTCTTCCGGCTGGTCGCACAGCGTCACACGTATAACAATCTTTCGGACAATTACCTGATTCGTCAAAAAAGATAATATAACCAGCATTTTCTCCTATTCCCACAATGTTTTCTACCCTTTCCATCACAAATCTAGTAACTCCAGCTTCTTACTTTGTTTACTGCAAATGCTTTCAATTAAGAGAAGACTAAAATTTTGTCATTTGTTAAACGGTTAAGGATTAAATTTACCGCTCATTCTTTTTGTTTTTAGAAAATAGGCAATAATATTTCATTACGTTCCCTCACTTTCAATTCTATGGACTGAGATTGCCGCTGATTTTTCTCAACTTCACTGTTATGACACATCTTATTAATTTGTTTCTGTTTAAAAATATTGTAATAAATGGTGAAAATGCTCGTTGTACTACAAAGAAGCTTCCTTTTTTGCTGGAGGAAGAAGCGGGTTGAATGGAGACCACCGCTTTGTTTTTGTATCCGGCCTCATCGTCGAATTCGGACCGGTGAGTTATTAACCGTTGTATCAAAATATCTAAAAGCGATCTAGACATAGAACTTTCTGTCTTCTAATACATGTATATGGAAAGACATCATAGCAATATCCGTTTTCCAGTTACTTGCTCTAAATTCTGTATGAACAGATTTGAAGCCCAGCATCCCCAAAAGGAAAGTGAAATTCGTTTTCCAAGAGACAGATTTTTTTAAAAGATATTTCAGCAACAACATTAAGTAAAACATAATGACTATCTGAACTATGTAAATATTCAAAGAATGACACATTTATAATGCGAAAAGAACATTGGATGGGCTTTTTGGGCTTTATTGTTACTTTAAAATTAGAACGTTCATTCTAATGATGAATGAAATAGCAGTAAGTCCTACTTTAAAAGTGCTATCTTTGATCGGTATCAGGGTCCGCATTCACTACATAATCTCAAGAACGTTCTTAGTCTAATTCTCCAAGATTTTCTAAATTTGAAAGTAACACCACTTCTGATTGGCTAAACCAGGGATCCTATATATATGATCCCTGGCTAAACCATATGGTTTAGCCAATCCGAAGTTGTGTTACTTCAAATTTAGAAAATTCTTAAGAATACGCTCATAAGACCAAGAACAGTCTTTAGAGTGGTTGATGAATACGAACCCTGGAGTCTGGGTGGGAAACTTAAAACCAACGACGATGCAAGCACAAGCTTAATCTTTTCTATGAAATGGTACAAAGGCTTTCCCAAAATTATCTTAAAACTCTTTTTCCACCTACAGTTGGCAGTTCTTACTCTACTTGGAGAAACATTGCTTGTGAAACTATCTTGTATAACAGTTCATTTTTGCCACCTGTGATTAATGATTGGAATTCCTTACCAGATGAAATTAATCGCGCAAAATCATTATCATATTTTAGATACCGTTTAAACGTAGACAAGACAAATTTATGATGCATAGCATCATAGAAGCCGCAATCTTTTGGTGGACAATTTCAAAAATATTGGCTCTTGAGAAATTGTGATTACATTTTTTGTATCTGTTTTTACCCCCACCCCCCCACCCCCACCAGCGGAAAATCATGACAAATGGTACTAAAATGCAAGGAAAAAAGAAACAGAAAATAATATGTACATGTATTCTAATTCTTAAAAAAAAAAGAAGTTTAGCGAGGAATCTTAAATAATCTTGTTATTATATTATTATTATAAAGTGATGTTTATTTGGGGAAAAAAAAAAGCACGTAAAAGCATCGGATTTTTTAAATTTCTACTCGAAATTTGAAAATGGAGAAATTGCGCATTCAAATACCGCATTTTCCATTTATTTAATGATTTTAGAAAGGAAACTTCTATAGCGGCATTAAAGGCAATACTACAGAATTATTTAAGTTACTAATTATTCAATGTGATATTAAGATCGTTATTCACATATGATGTTTACATGTATTTACAATTTTTATCAGTGATCTCTTCTTTGTGTTTCTTTTTTTTTTTTTTACAACAAAAAAGAAAAAAAAAGAAAGAGAGAGAAAAAAAGAAAATATTCGACAACTTTTTTCTAAAAGATGATCTTCGAGCTTGTCAAAAGTATCTTAGCATGCTTGTAACACAGTGAATCTTTACATTTCTACTCTAGAAACAAAAACTTTTGCATGGCATCTCCAAAATTATTCTGATCATAGAGTTGGCACAAACCACGTTTCTTTTATTCCTGAAATGACAGCCACACACACACACACACACACACACACACACACACACAAAAACAACATTTTTTAAGTCTTTAAAGATCTGGATCTATTAAACCACAACATAATTATTACTATACATATTTCGTTTAATAAACAGTAGTTTGAACCATTTTCTGCATAGGCCTTGTAGATACCTAGTGTAAAACTTCTAATGTAAATTTCAAGAGCTTTTCTAAACCTTTGACCAGCAGCGACGTAAAAAGTTGTATATTCACAGTAATAGGTTCTGTAATAAATTTAACCCTTCGACTACACAACGAAATAAATACACTGAGTAAGGAAAACAAACAAGATTTTCTTTTACGTTAACGAAATATCTTATAGAATATTAAAAAAATATTACACGGGCTATGTGCTGTCTGATCTTCATATATTTCCGTCATTTTCGAGCAGCTTCAACCTTTAGAGCACCAGGCACCACCATGATAATTACTGTAGTCACTGTACATCACGATCCATACGTCATGATTCAAGCAGGCCTGGTTTCAAGGGTTCTGTAGATCAATACCGTACCGTACAGCACGTACAGTCTGATCATAACAGCTTCGACACACAATACAGTAAATGCTAAATTTTGCAGGTCTCATAAGGTAGATGTTTCGTGTAACAAAAATCCATTGGGCTAATGTGTAGACGAAGGGAAGAAAAGGGGTTATCTTTTCGCAAGTATTCTATAAATAGCTGATGTGGACGCCTCTTGTGTAGGGAGGTAACCAGTCTATACCTTGATCAAAGGTTAACCGCCGTTTTATCCTTTACAAATTAAGATTGGACGAAAAACTTGTACATAAAATTGCTTCTGATTATCATATTCTAAGATGCTCTCTATATCATAATCATCATTATTTTGTTTTGTAAAAAAGCAGACAAATGCGAAAACCATTGAGAGATGGGAAAGCTTGTGATAAACGGAAAGCATAACAACTTCGTTTGGGAAAATAGACGGAATCCTATATGTTTGAAAACTTCGGGGGACTAGCCAATTAAAGGATGTTTATCTTTCTGTATTTTTTATTGTTATTTGGGAATGAACTATATATTGCAAGAAAACCAGGTTTTTTGAATTTCATGTAGGTCTCTTGGAATACTTAAGAAAGAGTCATGTGGAGTAATTCTGTCACAAAAACACAACATTATTAGAAATTTTACAAAAATTATGACCTATCGAATAATTACTGATCATCTACATGGTAAATAGCTTAGGTACATTCCTACTGGAAGCCGCTTTCGAGCGGCTTCCAATAAACCTAGTCCACGGAGGCTTTTCTTTTTTGGTGACAAGAAAACTCAAATTATACATGCCGAATTACACAAAATAAAAATGTTGCAATCGCCACTTTGTACATGCAGTACAGTGGAATCGACCCAACACTGCTTTTTAGAGTGTCATTTTATTGACAACCAATCTAAGTATGTATCAATGGTATACCAAGACTTACATTTCGAACCATTCTATTTTGGGACGAAAATCTTAATCTGTTTGATAACCAAAGAATATAGATAACGTCGGACATCCGGGCATTTTCAGTGATCACGTGATAGCAACAAGGGCCGAGGTGAAAACAAACGCAATCTTGTATAGTTATTTGGTCACATTTTGGAAATGAAATTCACTGTAAAAGCGATAAATATGCCCAAAATCGGCCGTGCCGGTAGTTGCATCAATTATCACTTTCGAAGAGACAAAAAATGTCAATTTATCAATTTTCCGGTATCCCAAAGAAAGAAGAGTTATTACACAAGCGCTGTCTCCTGTTGGGTGTTTTGATAAAAGCTTTGAATGCATACTACGTTATTAACCCCCGAGAAAGAAATAATTTCTAGCAAACTGCTTTGGATTAACAAGACAAGAATTAGAAAATTAATGAATTGCAATCTGCAGTTAAATCAGGGCTCCATAATAATGCATTTGAAAACAAAAAGTGTTCGGACAGCCAAATTTATGCATCTTTTGAGTTCAGAAATTAGAATGGACTTACCCTATCATTTTTAATAATTCCAAATCCTACATTTTTACAAATGATGAACTGAAAATTCAACGGCACAGACACATTATTGTGACACGTGTGTATGTTAGTCTGTACTTAGCAAACGAGTACTCTGTGTCACCCACAACGGCAGTGATATACCGAGATCAAAAGAACACCCAGCTAACCCTTTACCAGCTTTTCAATGAAAACAGTTATAGCACATATTTCTTCCCTCAAAATGAAACTTGAACTACCATTTTATAAGGAATGGACAGTTTAAAATATGAACTGACTTTCGTTGTTACGATAGTCATCGATTAACAGGGATGCAAAAATTGCAACTTAGAAGAATTGATATTTTCTGAGTTCGGGATTTTCTCAAGAAACTCAAACTTTAAAGCGTTCCAGCTTTCAGTAAATGGTCTGTCGCTGTCTCTTTGCACGCAATGAAACTCTTTTTTTGTTATTACAAAAAATTATCACCACTTTAACCCTTTACAAAAAAAAAAAGACTTCTCCAAGTTGAAAACATTTGCAGACTTCAATTTCATATGGCTCAACTAATGAAACTTGCATTCAATTGAGTAGAAAACATCGTGGGAAAAGAAGAAAATGCTGGTTACCATTACTTTCTCCCCTTCCAACAATGTTTTCAAAAGATTTTTTTTGTACAGATATTCGTGATAGAAGAAGGTTTACCAAGTAGCATTTATTTAAATTCCTTTGTCATCTTGGTAATAATTGAATCTGTGCCAAACGAATCTATTCCAACCATCTCTTTTTAACGGCAACTGGCGGTTTGGATCCTTAGGCCGGTTTGCTTACATCCCAACAAAAAGATTTTTTTTTTTGTTGTGTGTGTGGGTAAACAACCACTTGTTTAATCAGTTCGATTGTGATGGTCATCTGGAAGTTTCTGTAGCCATTATACAGGTGCCTTCAATTGAAATCCTCACCCTTTTGTGTTTCGGCGTAGCTGAATGCGCTGGCCTTTGACCTACTTTTTGGTGTTAAAACCTACATTCGAATGAATAACTAAAAATTTGCGATTGGTCAAAAATATGGACATGTCTATTCTGCGGGCCCCTGAAGATCTATTGACGAGAAAATCTACGCCGTCTATTTTTTAAAAGATATTTCTTGTTTGTTATTTTTCCCCTGCCTTTTTTCTAAATTTACTGACTTTGTAATTAGTAGGTCGATTAATTCTAATAACCGTTATCCGAAATTTGGAGAAGATCTTTAGTTTTATGCTTTTCTTCAGTGTATTTGTCATATGACTATTAATTGTCTTTTGTAAACTTGTATCTCATACTGGTGAATACAATATGTTTAATTAAAATGAGGCCTATTAGATTTCTTTACCTACGCAAATGGACAATTTTTGACCGTGGCCGTTTTGACACTCCCATCACACACTCAGTGTACTTTGATTTAAAGAAAGTGGTAAACTCAGCTTTTCGGACTTCTGAAAACGAAAGTGAAAGTCGTTTTCCAACAGACGGAAGGAGCGAACGGTAAATATTAGTCTATAGATTATCTCACAAAAATGCTGCTTTTTCATAGTCTTTGATAGAACGGGGTGCAAGAGAATCTGCCTTCAGCCGAAACTCACATAAGAGAAGAAAATGTAAGATGGTCAAGATTTTAATCCTCAAACGATCGGCAAATTTATGAAATGTGTCTAGCGTACAAATAAGCTAAATGTATGTTTTCAAATCCTGAAATAGGTCAACAGCCTTTCAAACTACCTGTTGTCATTCGATATTAGTAGAATACAATAACAACAAAACACCACTATTCGTAATCTAGATGCGGTGTAGATAGTTTTCTATGTACATGTTTATGTACGCACATCATCTGGACTGGGGTGGAGTAGAGATCCATGTATGAATACTATGATGTAGCTGGGGATTTACAGTAGTTTCGGTCTCTGGCATGTTGTGCAAAAAAGGACACTTAGAGTAAAGGGATTGGAGTTTTCGGTAATTTTAAAGCTTGTTACACAGCCATGAAAAATATATGTGATCTTTTTAAATTTTTAATTTTTATATTTTAAATGTTCCCAAGATATTTTGTCAACTTTTTTTCTGAGTAGTTTTGAGTTTGATAAGGAGGTCATTAAATGTGATTTATTCTAAGCCTCTGGTGGATGAAAGCTAGTGTAGGACTATAAGAACCAGGCAAAGGCGTGGTAAGTAAACAGGGTAGACAATAAAATTAACATTTTGAAAAGGGAGAAAATGTTGGTCATCTACATTTTTGTCATTTTTCCACAATGTTTTCAGAAGGCGTTTCTTTTTGTATAAGGTCATCATTGTTTGGAAGAGGGTTATTGCACAACAGATTTCGATATATATAGATCTATATATATTTGGACTCCTGGACAGTAAGGATAAAAAATACAAGTTTGATAAAAACAATAATGCCCACATCCAGGATTTGGACTGCACTATCTTCTGTCATGAAGGAGTGAATATTTGCATGGAGAAGGTGTGACAGACACAAACATCATCGAAGTATGGTAGAGGTCACCAGTGTCCTTGATCTCTTTAATAGAGAAGACTATGGGAGCAATCACATCATAGTTGTTAAGGTATGGAATTATAGTTTGTTGCAGAATAATGTTGTTTTGCATCTGTCAGTATCTTACAAAAATATTTCACCCTTTATTATACACCACAAGTTAAAACGACCCTGGGAAAGAAGCAAAAAAAAAAAAACATTGAGGAAGAGGAGAAAATGCTGCTAAGCAGCATTTTCTCCTATTCTCATGTTTTATCTATTTTCAAAAGCTAATTTAGCCACTAAAGTAGTATTTGATTTGTCATCTGCAATTGAGGCCTAACAAGAATATATCTGTATTCAGGGTTTGGGTCCTGTAGATAGGGTAAAGGTAGTTAGGAATTTCTTTTTTTCCCCAGAAACTTTTTACATGGACCATGTACCTAAATCACACCCAACAGATTTGTTTTTTTTAATCGTAGCGTTAAAAGTTTAGGGTCGGCAGCATTTTCTAGGTAGGGTCTGGAAACCCTGAACACAGATATTTTTTGATAGGCCTGATTTCAATTTGGACAAGTCTAAATTTTTGTTGTGTGGTAAAGGGTTAACTCTTTACCAGACAATTAAATTTTTTACTTGTTTAAACTGAAATA
Source organism: Hippopus hippopus (assembly GCA_946811185.2). NCBI lineage: Eukaryota > Metazoa > Mollusca > Bivalvia > Cardiida > Cardiidae > Hippopus > Hippopus hippopus. The sequence continues at coordinate 47,727,771 of OX328100.1, forward strand.
TTTGCAGATCTATATCAAATTAACTCTTTACTTTTTCAAAGTTCCAGATAAGAGGGGGTGATGGTATTCTAAATCCATTATTTCTCTTTCAAACCCTATGTTGTGGGTACTCATTAGAATCATCTCGTTGAGACGATTCTAATGAGCACCCATAACATAGGGTTTGGTGCAGAATAATTAATATTTTTAATATCAAAATCCAAATCACTTCCTCTATCTGGAGCTCTGCCTTTTTCTTTAAGTTTTAACAACCCTGAATGAGAAGGCAACTTTTGAAAACATTGTGAGTAAAGGAGAACATTCTGGGAACCAGAAAATGTGCAGTCTGTTTTTTGATCTTTACTGTCCCCTAAACTGAGACATTCTAGACAAAAGTAAGGTTATAGTTTGAATTATTTTGGTCTTAGCCGAGCCCCGGTAGCTCAATCGGTAGCGTGCAGGACTTGAGAACATGGGGTCCAGGGTTCGATCCCTGGCTACGAACTCTGGCTCGGCCAATTTTTTTCCGAGGATTGATGATAGTCACTGCAACAGGATTCATTCCTCTCCCACCGCTGGCCATTGTTTCGACGATGATTATGTGGGAAAGCAGCCAGTGGCTTGGAAAGAAAATTGTGTGAAGTACTGGAAAAAGAGACTCCAGGAACGCATGGATAGGTGCACTGGCCTTCGCGATATAACTGAAATAATGTTGAAAACGGTGTTAAACACCATACAATACAATAACAATATTTTGGTCTTATTTCTAGTCTGAAAGTGTTGGATTTATTTTGCCCTCTAAGTGTTAACTACAATATACCTAAAGGGGAACTCACACAACAGGGACAAGTAGCCCTGACATACTTTTGAGTCAGTTGCATCCCTTTTTCATTGAAAAAGCAAAGTCAGTCAAGGCTTGGCATCCTCATGCTGTGTTCTTATTAACTTCAAAGTGCTGAATAAACCCAAGGTACATTTTCAGTTTAGAATAAAACCCAGAATTTTGTGATTGCTTTTTGTCTGCAGTGTTTCAGAAAAGCAGCCGACGTAGATCAAAGATCACACTTCACATTTTGTGTGGTCTGATCTTGATCTACGCTGGCCATAAAGGTAACTATAGTAGTGAAATGTGCTTTAACCCTTTTCTACACAATGACAACTTTTAACGACCCTTGAAAAGAAGCCTTTAGAAAACATTGTGGGAAAAGGAGAAAATGCTGGTAACCAGCATTTTCTCCTTTTCCCACAATGTTTTCTACCCTATCGAAGAAAAATCGCACCATTTTAGCTACATTTAAATTGTCATCTGCAAATGCTTTCGATTTTGACAGGGCAAAAATTTTGTTGTCTGGTAAAGGGTTGAGGGTTAACAAGATAAGCAGTATAGGATGATAACATTGGTCCTTTTTTTTTGTTTTCAGAATTTACATTATTCGCTTTATTTTCATTCAAGAATCTCCCGGATAAAACACATCTTGATGGAATTCAAAATTATCTTGAGGTTGTAACACGGAAAGGATTGCAGTCAGTCTGTACTAGAAGTGGACTAGGTCAAACAAATGTTCTTGTAGCTGTGCTAGATGAGGCAATTACAGGTAATATGGCTTTGATCTCTTCTTATTACATCCCTTAAAAAATAATGACTTCTTAGATATACTGCAAATAAGTCTAACTGTATACATGCCTGTCAGCTGCCTGCCTGCCTGCCTGCAAGTCTAGTGACAAGCAAAATAGATATCAAACTGTTTCACACTCCTCCCTCCTCCCAATCAGGTAGGGGAGGAGGTGTTGTTTGCTAGTAGCCAGCATATTGTCCTTTCTCCATAACTTTTTCTACTCTTTCAGGTACAAATCTCATTATTTTAGCTGCTTTTATTATGTCGTCTGCAAATGCTTTCAAGATTGACTTGTGTATTTTTGTTTGTTTGGTAAGAGTAATGTTGAGTCCTAGGAGTTCTGATTTTGATTCATTTTGCAGTGGTTTAACCCTTCAAGCGCCTTTCACAAACATGGCTGTCTATACAGGCAGTGTAGATTAAGATCAGAGTGCACAAAACATGCAGTCTGATCTTTGATCTGCACTGTACGCTTTGTTAAGACAGTCTTGACAAAGGCAACCTTGAAATTCCAATAATTTATGGTAGGTCTGATTTCCAGACTGAAATGTCTGTGGGGTTTATTTGGTGCTCTTTGGCTTACCTCTTTCCTTACTGTAGATGACACAAAAAGCTTTTGTGAGCAGTGTAGATAAAATCAGACTGCACAGAATGTCTACTTCTTTATTCTAGATTATGACCAAACTGGTTCTCCATTTTGCAGCAAAAGTGTATAAGTAGCCTTTCAAAAATATGTAACTTTATTTATTTAGTAGTGAAAGAGTTAACTCCAGCATTCATCAATTCTCAAAACTGTTATACCATAGATCTACTTTCTTGTTGGCATCAGACAGTATTGATGGACTGGAAGAGGATGTAACCCTTACCACACAATTCTGAGTTTTAACGACCCTGAGGAAGAAGCCATTTGAAAACAATGTGGGAAAAGGAGAAAATGCTGGTTACCAGCATTTTCTCCTTTTTCCACAATGGTTTCTATCCATCCATAGGCAAATTCCTTGTTTTAATTCATATTTATTTTGTTATTTCTTTTATTTATTTGACTTATTTTTTATTAGTTTTTTTGTTATTGTTTTTTATTTATTTTCTGCAAAAGCTTTCAGGAAGTCTTGAATTTTGTGGTTTGGTAGAGTCTTAAAGTATTATTTGTTGCTTTTCCTTTGAGGAAAATTAACGTAAAAAACGAAAATCATTAGTTGAGTTGACCTATAGTGAATCAAATCTCCTATGCACATATGGCCCGCAACATGCGAAAAGGGGTGTTCACACATTTGTGTAAAGTGTCGTCTCGGAAAAGGGCTGCGCATTCCGTGCAGACTAATCCAAGACAACACTTTACGACTACATTCGATTTTGTATTACAGCAGACTTGCGCAAAAGAGAAAATTGCATTAGAACAGAAAGTGTTGTCTTGGATCAGCCTGCGCAGACTGCGCAGGCTGATCCGGGATGACACTTTATGCAAATGTCTGAATGCCCCTTTTCTCGTGTTGCAGGCCATATATAGTCCAAGTCTCATGAAACTTAAACAATATGTTAATTTCTAAATATGGTTTTTGACACACAGCAAGAGATATACTCTTTACTGATTTATTTGTGACACTTTGATTTTTTAACAGATAAATGGGCAGAAAAGTAGAGTTTTTGCAGACCACAGATACTTTTATGTTTTTATGCCAGTTTTGTGTGAAACTTGTAATTGTAAAGTTATTTAAAAGTCATGATTAATATGAAAGAAAGTCTGAATGTCATCACACACTGGAGTGATTGTTATCATCCCCCACAAAAATATAGAGGGATTAATTGATTGATTGAATGGCGGTTGACACCGCTTCCAAATTTATGTCAGTCTTATTATGCCAATAGCTCACATGTTCATGAACATCTTGGGTTTCACTATTACTAGGCTAGGGCTTTGAATTATCTTGCCCAAGGACACTCCCAGAAAAACCCAGTTGTTCCAATGAGGCTTAATGTGACCTGGTTGTTGTGGGTTTGATATCCAGTTGAGGCAAAATTTCTTTCAGGTGATTTTTTGCCTCACCCCACTGATGCAAGTGAGAAAAGTAGTCTGTGACTTGGAGAGAAAGTTGTGTCAGTACTGGTGTAAGAAAGCCAGGAAACACATGCGTAGGTGAACTGACCGCTGTGATATAATTTAAGCTGTTAAAACGGGGCAAGACTCCAATACAATCAATCAATCCAACAAGGTTTGAAGCCTGGGGTCCTTGGTTACATGTGCTACACTCTACCACTGAGCCATGCAAGACCATGATATAAGGAGGGATATTGTTTTTGTGATGCCTGTCCATCCTTCAGTCTGTCTGTTAATCTGTCTGTCAAGCTGTCTGTCCATTGCACACCAAAGTGTTCCCCCTATAGTAGCCCATACTTATACCATCACAGCTGTTATACATTTTCAATGGTCTCATCAAAACTGTTTTTATTTTGCCACAGACATTAATGAAATACAAAACAAATTGTTTGAGGGAAGGAGTATCCAGTTTGAATACCTTGGTGATGTATCAGGTATCCTGGTTATTGATGTTGGAGCTGTATCAGAAGAGACTGTTGAACTTTATTTTGAAAATCCTCGACGATCAGGAGGAAAAGAGGACACGGTACATGGAGTTGAGATTCATACAACCCATGAGACCAGAGCTGCTGTCATCCTAATGAATGATGTTGAAGGTCGAGTTACTTTACTCCATTTGAATCCTTTACCAGACAATCTTCAGTTTTTATGACCTAGAGGAAGGAAGCTTTTGAAGACATTGAGGGAAAAGAAGAACAATTTGGTAACCATTTCCCATAATGTTTCCCACTCTTCTAAAGACCAGTCCCATGATTTAAGGCAAATCTAATGTCTGCAAATACTTTAAATTTGATGATTCTACTGTTTAGAAGGAAGATATTCTAGGACATAAAATAAACTATAAAGTCAAGTGTAATCAAGCCATAAACAGTCAAGAAAAAAAATGTGTAGATACAAAAATAGTTCCAAATGATAACACACAGAGCTTTTACTCTTGTAGACAATAATACCCCCTTGACTTTTGAATACATGTGTGTATCTCACTTCCTTTTTCTTGTCATCATTTGACACCCTTTAGTGATAAAGGAGCATTTAAGCAGATTTTGACCCAAATATTTTGAGTGTATGAGAGTTGATATTACGTAAGGAAAAATCAGAAGGGGATGACTCTTTTCTATTAGTTGGGGGAAAATAAAGAAAAGTTGTGAAAAAAATGCCTGAGATGGGACTTAAAACCATGACCATCAAAACATAGTTGGCAACTCTACCAGCTCAGCCATGGAGGAAACTGATAGGTCAGTGTGTCAAAAAATTTATATATCCCTTGTCACGCAATAACAGCTACATTGTTACTAGTGGAATAAAATATATATCTAGTAAAAATTTTTTAAAAAACTCGTAATTCCCCTAATTTTCTACATGTATTTCTATCTATCTTTTTATTTAAAGACCATCTTTAAACACATATGAAAATTAGCAGGTTTTTTTTTTATTTTCTTAATAAAACTTGCAACAAAGAATGTGGTTTAATGTCCTTTTAAGAGATTTTAGTGCATGTCTAGGATACTATTACTCTGCTAAAAAAAAAACATGAAAAAAAAAGTAAAAGTAGCGCCTGTTTTCTACCCCTGCTTACACCTAAACAATCGATGTTATTTAGACATATTAACTGTTATCATCTGGTTTTTTTTTTATCTTTAGGAATGAAAAATTGTGGGGATAAGGAGAAAATGCTGATGAATAGCATTTTCACCTTAGCTCACAATGTGTTCAGCCTTTTCAAACACAAATCTGATCTTGTAAGCATTCGTTGTTTACAAATGCTTTAAATTTGGACAAGTTTAATCATTCTAAAGTGTTGCCTATCGTATATGCTTTTCTTACAGCTATAAGAGGCATTTTATCAAGACCAGACCATAAGATCAGTGGCCAGACATTTGTGATTGAACCCTACTTTCCAAAATTTCATGATTATTTGCTGGAACACATAAAGAATGCAAACCAAAGACAAAAGGGTAGGAATTAATGACTTTTCTATTAAATCGCCTCATAAGTCTTTGTTTTGCATGATAGTTTACATACGTATATGTCGTATTATTTGTATTTACAAGCAAATTCATCTGTTGAGTTATAAATTTTGCTTTTCAATGTTTTTACCGAACAATCCTATGTTTTTATGACCTTAATGAAAAAGGCTTTTGAAGGCAATCTGACAAAAGGAGAAATGCAGGTAACCAGCATTTTTTCTTTTTCCCTTAATGTGTTCTTCTGGTTCACAGATGAATAGCGTAGTTTTGAATTTGCTTTCTACAAATGCCTTCAAATTTAAAAGTCACAATTTGACCTTTGTTGGTAAAGATCAATCACAACAAATGCTGAGAACTTACAGAAATAAACTGCATTTGTGTGGTAAACAGTGTAGATCAAATATAAAACAGGGTCCTGTGTGGCTCAGTGGTAAAGTGTGGGACTTGTAACCTGGAGGCCCCAAGTTTGAGCCCCAAATGATCTGCTTGGTAATTCGTGGGAGTTTCCTTGGACAAGACATTTCAGAGCGGTAGCCTAGTGCTCGTAAAACCCAGGAAATACATGAATATGTGAGCAGTTGCTGTGATATGACTTAAGTAATGTTGAAAGCGGCGTAAAACACCATTTAATCATTTAATCAATCAGTTGTTTCAAGCTATTTTTTTGTAGTCATACAAGTATTTAGTATGGTAGGCAACAGGTCTATTCACTTGCTCCTGCCTATATCTTGGATATTAGTTTTGAATACTGCTTACTCTTACTGTCAGCTCAGCCCTACCTTTGCTTGGATTTTTGGTAGTGAATAATTGAATTCTACACATTCTTTTTGTCAGCTGGGTTCTACCAATTGCTTTGAAGTTTAAACATATTTATTTTACATCGATTGAGAAACAAGTTCTTACAACTTATACTAATCTCTCTCGATTCTGCTTCCTGGGAACTACACCAGTACTTGCACCGAATGTGTGGGCCAATGCAAAATCCCAAAGTTGACACCCGCTCCCAGGTTTCGAACTTGGGACCTTTTGGTTACGAGGCTGACACTCTACCTCACAACCACGGACAGCACACCTACATGTATTGCTTTGATATGGATAGTGAAGACCCCCAGCCCTTTTGATCAGCTAGATACTACATTTACTGTATTTTCTGGACAATAAGCTGCTGCACTGTATTTGCTCAACCCTTTTATTTAAACCATTATAGAAATAAAAAATAACATATGGCCGCTCTGGCACATAGGCCAGGGCCAGTGCACTTGTTTACTGTGCACTGTCATCCATCTATAGACAGATGTAGCGGTATGTTTATTATAATAAACACTTTCATGAAATAAATTTAGCTTTGTTTTTGCATTTTTTTTTTTTTTTTAGTCCCCTACCGGCAAAGCCGAAGGGGACTTTAGGTTTGCACTCCGTCCGTCAGTCTGTCAGTCTGTCTGTCCGTCAATCCAGCAAATCAGTTTTCCGGACTTTTTTTCTAAACGCTGGCAGATATCGAGCTAATTTTTGGTGTGTAAGTCAACCACCATTAGTTACATATCAAGTTCAAGTTTCGTTCCGGTCCACTGATTTTTGACAAAATTACGGGCCTTTGACTTAGAAATTTTCAAGGAAAAAACAGTTTTCTGGACTTTCTTCCTATACGCTGGTAGATTTTGAGCTCATTTCTGGTGTGCAAGTCAACAACCATGAGTTACAGATCAAGTTCGAGTTTTGTTCCGGTCCACTTATTTTTTATGAAATTACCGGCCTTGGACTTAGAAAATTTCACTGAAAAACAGTTTTCCGGACTTTTTTTCTAAGCGCTGGTAGATATTGAGCTCATTTTTGGTGTGCAAGTCAACAACCATGAGTTACAGATCAAGTTTGAGTTTTGTTCCGGTCCACTGATTTTTGACGAAATTACTGGCCTTGGACTTAGAAAATTTCACTGAAAAAACAGTTTTCCGGACTTTTTTTCGAAACGCTGGTAGATATTGAGCTCATTTTTGGTGTGTAAGTCAACAACCATGAGTTACAGATCAAGTTTGAGTTTTGTTCTGGTCCACTGATTTTTGATGAAATTACGGGCCTTGGACTTGGAATTTTTCACCCAAAAAAACAGTTTTCCGGACTTTTTTTCTAAACGCTGGCAGATATTGAGCTGATTTTCGGTGTGTAAGTCAACCACCATGAGCTACAGATCAAGTTTGAGTTTTGTTCTGGTCCACTGATTTTTTAAGAAATTACGGGCCTTGTACTCAGAAAATTTCACAGAAAAAACAGTTTTCCCGACTTTTTTACTTATAATGCACATGTTTGGTATGTAGGTACCTGTCATTGATACCGATCTTCTGTGGGTTATATGTCCAAGGTCAAGGTCAAAAATTTTAACCCTTATCATGAAAACTTATCCTCAACACTTTTCATAGTCATTTCTCTGTATATTTTTTAAGTACTTAAGTTATAACATTTTACATGGTAAGCTTGTATCTCTCATTGGTACAAACCTGCTGATGATAAGGTCAAGGTCATCTCACAAGGTAAAGGTCATATTTCTGAAAATTTGCTTTTACGGGCGCATTTGTGTTTCACAAACACATCTTGTCTCAGTAAAACTTCTTCAATGAACTTACTTTAACAAGGAAAATGCTTATATATATGGCTTTCATTAAAGCATTGCATACAAAGACAGACAGGATGCTTATAATTCTGAAAGGGGGTCAAATACGTTCTTTCTCCTCCACAGAGTTTCACAAACTATACCTGCCAGCGATATATACGGCCGGTAGGGGACTCAGTATTGCTATGCAATACTATCAGAATGCTTGTTTTATTCCATTTAAGTGATTTCCCCTTCTGGAGATCAAATAACTCTGAGGGCTTGAGACCGTTATCATTCCTTTATCCCTCTCGAATATTTTGAGGAACTTTGAAATTGTCACTTCCATTGATTAATTGACAGTACACACCAAACAACACCTTTAATTACATTCACATTTAACCACTGATTGGTACCAACTGATATCATCAATCAACAGGTTTGAAAATCAGTCTTGGTCACGAGTTTTAACAAATTCGTAAATTTGTAAGCGGATTAATTAATCTACCAACTAATGATAGGTATTAGTGTTTGAAAAATACTTTAGGGACCTGAACCAAATGGTGCCAAGATCGAAAATCATGAACTAGTTTCCATTTATTTTCAGTTTTACAGAAAATGCTTTATAGATCATTTAGAAAAATAAAATTAATGTATAAGCCGCTTTAGATCATATGCCTACTTTTTTAACGAATAGGCCACAGCCTATTGTCCGTAAAATATGGTACCTTGTATCTTGGCAATCAAAGCTTGAAACCGTTTTGTAAGCTTGGTCCTTCTTGTAGCTAGGATATTGGTAGTGAAGGCTCAACTCCTTTGTGTTGGCTGGTCATACCTGTATCTTGGATCACTCCTTTCAGTCATAATAGTTTTACCGGAAGCTTGGATATTTGCATTAGTTCTTTACCACACATTCCTGAATTTTAACGACCCTGAGGAAGAAAAACTTTAGAAAACATTGTGGGAAAAGGAAAAAAATGCTGGTATTTTCTCCTTTTCCCACAAGTTTTTCTACCCTGTTTAAAACAAAAATCAATTTTTGAGCAACATTTAAGTTGTAGATCTAGTATGCAAATACTTTCAGTTTGGGCAAGTCTACATTTTGCACATGTGGTAAATGCTTAAAGCATTTATTCTTTTGTGTCAGCTGGGCTCATCCTGTATCCTGGGTTTGTTTTTTCCGTCTTTATATACCAACTATCCTCAGAATGTCCTTAGTCCTATTCTCCAACATTTTCTAGATTTGAAAGTAACACAACTTCTGATTGACTACACCAAATGGTTTAGCCATTCAGAAGATTGGTTACTGTCAAATTTAGACACTTGTGGAGAATAAGACCAAATAATTTTCTTTTGGCCCTTCATATTCACAGCGAAGGCTTGAAGCCATTATGTCAGCTCAGGCCAATCTTAAGTTTTACCTGAAGGCAAAGCTCAACTCCTTAAGTTGGGTCCAACCTGTAGCTTGAAAGTAGGTAGTGAAGGCTGCACTTTGGTCAGCTAGATGCTGCCTATACATGTAGATTAGATACTGGAGGTGAAGGCTCCACCCATTTGTGTTAGGTTGGTGCTACCTGAGGCTTGGATATTGGTAGAAAAGGCTCTAGTGTGTCAGCTAAGTACTATATGATATATGAGTCCTGCTCTGTGAAAAGAGGTCTTAATGCATCTGCAAAAGCTATCGACCCAAGTCAGCCTGTGCTGCCCGCACAGGCTAACCTGGGTTGAAACTTTTTGCTATAGTTCAATTTTCTGCATGTCAAGGGAGAGATGTACCTCATGATTCAGTAGGTTGTGAGACAAAAATGGAATTTATAGATCCATGATGATGTGATGGCTTGCTTAGTATCATGCATCACGGATATGTATTAAACCTCCTTATGCCAGAGGATGGCTCATATATATATATTCGACTCTTGTGTGTCAGCTAGATACTTCATGTAAGTTGGATATTTGTAGTGCAGACTTCTACCATTTAGTGAGCTGGGTTCTACGTGTAGCTTGGATACTGGTAGCTAAGGCTTTACACAGCAAGGTTCTACCTGAAGCTTGAATGGTGGTAGTGTAGGCTCCACTCCTTTGTGTTGGTTGAATTCTGCTGGAGCTTGGATATTAGTAGCAAATGCATCAGTCCTTTGTGTCAGCCTGGCTCTGACATGTAGCATGGATATTAGTCGTGGATGCTCGACTGTGTGCCAGCAGGGTTTTTAACCTAATGCCTAGATATTTACAGCAAAGGAGTCTGTCCTTTTTGTCAGGTGGGACCTGGCTGTGGGTTGGAATTTGATAGTGAAGGTGCCAGCCTTTGTACAAGCTTTGCCGTACCTGTAGATTGGGTATGTGTGAAGGTACAACACATTTTTGTTAGCTTGAATCCTGCAGCTTTGATATTGACAGCGAAGGCTGCACACTTTTGTATCATCTAAATCAACATGTACCTGCAGATTGATTGTTGATAGTAAAGGCTCTGTATCGTTTTATCTGGGTCCTACCTGTTGCTTAGAAATGAAGGCACCACATTCTTTGTGTGAGCTAGGTCTTACTTGTAGCTTGGATATTGGTGTGTAGGCTCAAGTTACTTTGCAACAGTTGTAGATAAAGGTCGGACTGTCCCATGTTTTGCAAGGTACTTTTGCAAAAGCAGTGTTGAAATTCATATATTTCGGTGGGCACTGTTTTACAGACTGTTTCGAATAGTTTGCACTTTGAAGGGCAATTTGGTACCACAGGACACATCTTTTTCATAAACACAGATGCAGGGAACAAAAATTTTAATACAATTTAATATACTGTAATAATGGCAGCATTTGCCAAAATAGGAAAAGAAGAAAATAGTGGTTACTAACCTTTTTAAACATTTTCTCATACAAGGTTGTAAATACATGGTTTCCAATGTTAAATGAAGGGATGAAAAACATTGTTATTGGCTAGTCATAAAGTATGGAATGTATTTACCAAAAGTAAAACTTCTCTATTTATTGCGGTACATGTATTTACTGAAATATAGATTTTCTTTATGCTTTAATGACCCTGATAGAGGAGGCTTTTGAGTTAGGGTTATGACAAGACTACAACTATGTCGTGGGATAAAGATCTAAGCTACTATCTGTCCTCAGAGACAGTTTTGTTGACTGTACACTCCCTCTTGAATTTACCTAGGTGAACACTTGCATGTAAAGCATCTGTAAGAGGCAACCATTGATTAGTTCACAATGATGGGCTATGAATATGAGTTTGACTGGTTCAACTGAAAATTTCGTTCCTGGCCATGCAATGGAAGGGAGAAATATAGTATTAGGTTTGCCTTCTCAATGCCATACCTAGTCATAGAGATGAATTGTCCAAGTAGGTAAATATTGATGTTGTAGAACAAATAATATTAAGTAATTGCTCTATGAAATTTACAGAATACGGTATTTGCAAAATCTTATCAGGTGCATGTATCCCAAGTATTTAATTGACTAAGATCAATATTCTAAGGAGGCATCCAGTGCTTCATTTGATTGTGTAAATAGACTCAAAAGCAACTCATCTGCAGATCTGTGCATGAGATTTATGACTAAAATTCAAACTTGATATTTTTGTTTCCAATCTTTTGCCAGGAAAAATTACTGATAGCAGACCAATGATTTCAACCAATGCCACACAACTAGCCACACAAGCAACATCAAATTCAGAATCTCCGGAAGTATTTGAAAATTCTTTTGCTGATGGAGCATTGAAAACCGCAGAAAATGTACAAAATAAAGCTATCTTTAATCCACCAGTTTTACAAAAAGAATTCACCAGCATATCTGCTCCTGTGGACAAGCAACTTCCACTACCCTCACCTAGCAACGAAAAGATACTAGTTCCATCATCCACACCAAATAACAACACGTTACGTTTGTTCATTGATGATCATGAAGAAACACCTACACCAACACGTACAGATCTATCCTTGAAACACAAACAAGAACATACTGCTGGATTGTCAACTGATGATAATTCACAAGCCAAAGGAAGATTGACTACTCACACAAGATTTTGCAATCAGGATACATTTACCTCGAAAGAGCAAATTCAACAAACTGTGGTAAACCTGCAAAACATTAACCATACCAAGGTGATTTTACTTAAAATTGGAGGTGTTCAGCGGCAGTGTAAAAGAAAAAATATGAATGTAGATATTTCTTTGCAAGAAAGACCACCTTCTGTGATTTTGAAAGGCATTGATAGGAATGAACTGTCCATTGTTGAAGATAGAATTAATGAGATGCTTTCTTGTGTAAAGCAGAAATCTGTGAAAGTGAGTCCAAAAGAAAAAGTATATTATTTAGGCAAACCAGCAATCAAGGATTTCCTCAGAAACAAATCCAGAGAACAGAAAGTTTCAGTTGTATTTGAAATGAACGTGGAAAAAATGGAGTTGACATTATATGCATATCATTTCAAAGCAATAGAGAGAGGAGAGCAACTTTTAAATCAATCCTTTACCAAAGAAACTATCAGTCTTACAAAAGCCGAGGTCCAAGTTTTGCATTCTCAGGAATGGCATGATTTTAAGGATAAACAAAATTCTAAGTTGACCATTCTATATGAGATAGATGAAAAGATAATCATTGAGTCTACACTGACAAAGGAGAATATTGCAGACACTTGTAAAGCTGTTATTGACTTTTTCAAATCTTTTACACCCAGACATAAAGCTGTGATGGAATTAAATGGAGGGCAGGCTAAATACTTCCAGACCTATTGCCAAAAGGATCTAGAAGAATTTCTAAGGTATTATATTGCAATACTTTCACCCAGAACAAAACATGATTCTGATACTTGATATTACCAAACTTATTGTCCTTTTTTTGACAAACCTGAATCTACTGGCTTTTTAACCTACTTTTTAGTAAAATTAAGTCAAACTAGAAATAGGTGTGTCAGAAACACGGATGCCGCCGCTAAAGTGTATTGGTCACAGATATGTCATATCAGATAATCAATAGGTATTACAGAAAATTGTTGTTTTGGATAACAGCTTAGACAGGGTTAAGAAGGTTTTTTATATACATAGCCAAGCAGATAAAATTATTCATACCTGATAACAGAATTGAGGACTGGTCCAAGTTGAAAGCAATATGCAGACAATAAATTATATGGTTTGTATTGCATTCGGTAGAAAACTATGTGAGAAAAAGAAGAAAATGCTGGTTTTGAGCATTAACTTCTTTTTATTCAGCATTTTCCTTAATCTTTCAACTGAGAGTTACTTATACTCAGGATTATGAAGATCTTAACTTGAGGAATGAGAGTCAGAAATATAGCAATAATAATTACTTTGTTGGACTTCCTCTATGAGACAGGAACAAATTGGATCGAATATTATCACACTGGACTATAGTTGAAGGGTAGGTTGCAGCCTCTGATTCGAGAACAGTTCAGGTTGGGTTAAAAACTAGGTCACTAGGTCAAATCTTAGAAAAACCTTGTGTATGCTCTAAAGGCCACATTCTCAATCCAGTACTCTTGAAAGTTGGTTAGAATGTTTTTCTTGATGATATCTCTGAAGAGTTTGAAAATTGGTAACATCCGGTCAAAAATTAGGTCACTGGGTCAAATTTTTGAAAAATCTTGTATACAATCTAGAGGCCACATTTTCAGTCCAAAGCCAAGCCCCGGTAGCTCAGTGCGTAGTGTGCAGGACTTGAGAACACGGGGTCCAGTGTTCGATCCCTGGCTCGGCCAGTTTCTTTCCGAGGATTGATGGTAGTCACTGCGACAGGATTCATTCCTCTCCCACCGCTGACCATTGTCTCGATGATGATTATGTCGGAAAGCAGCCAGTGGCTTGGAAAGAAAATTGTGTGGAGTACTGGTAAAAGAGACTCCAGGAAAGCATAGATAGGTGCACTGGCTGCCACCATATAACTGAAATAATGTTGAAAACGGTGTTAAACACCATACAATCAATCAATCAGTTCAGTCCAAAAGTTATGAAACTTGATCAGAATGTTATGCTTGCTAACATCTTGCATGAGATTGAAAATGGGTTATGTCGAATCAAAAACTAGGTCATCATGTCAGAGTTTTAAAAAAAATCTTGTATACGTTCCAGAGGTCACATTTTCTGTCAAATTTTATCAAATTTAGTCAGAATATTTTAATTGGTGATTAATAAGAAGAGATTGAAAATGGGTCACTTTGGGTCAAAAAGTAGGTAGCCATATCAGATCTTGGAAAAATCTTGTGTACATCCTAGAAGCCACATTTTATGTCAAATACTCATGAAAGGTAGTATGAATCTTTGTTTTGATAATATCTACAACAAATTGTAAAATGGGCTATGTTTGGCTTAAAAGTAGTCCAATGAGACAAATTCTAGAAAAAGCTTTTGTGCACGCTAGAGGCCAAATTTTCAAGTCTGTTTGATACTTACAAAAGCTTGTTAGACTGTTTGTCATAATATCTTGGATGGGATTTGAAATAGATCATGTTTGGTCAAAAGGCTCAGGTGAGCGACTCCAGGGCCATCATGGCCCCCTTGTTTTATTATTTGTCTTTATACTGAATCACCAAAATGATTTTACATATCCACTTTCCACTTCCTCTTATGCCATCCACCTTTTTTAAAGATATCACTTGCTTGTTATTCAGCTTCATATTTACCAAAATTTTCTTGATTTCTGAAAAAGAATGAGATTTTTTCCTAAATTCTATACCTACTAGGATAGATAGATAGGTAGCTAAATACATACATACATACATACATAGTATTGTCGTACATAAAGAATATCTAACAAAGTTGGGAGAATTGATAATTATCAAGCCTTGGCCAGCCAATTATCAATTCTCATAACCAAGCTAGATATTTAGTTTTTGTATTTGAATCGGTAATCAAATTTTTAACTCCACTGGCCAAAGGCCAGCGGGCTTATGTCATGGCCTGGTGTCCGTCATGCGTCCATGCGTGCATGCGTTAACTTTTATTTCAAACATCTTCTCTGAAACTACCCATCCAATTTTGATGAAACTTCACAGAAATGATCCTGCCATTGTCGTCTTCAGAATTTGTTGAAAGAGTTTGGTTCCTTCAAAAACTCTGCCAAGTTTCTTCAAATTATAGTCCTGGGGTCAAGTTTGGCCCCGCCCTGGGGCTCACAATTTTTTCATGGGCTTATATAGTGAAAACTTCAGGAATCTTCCTGTACCTAGCCATAAGGCCTAGGGCTACCAAACTTGGCATGTAGTTTTATATTGTGGGCCTCTACCAAGGGTGCCTAAAGTATAGCCTAGGGTCAAATTTGGCCCCGTCCCAGGGGTCACAAGTTTTACATAGACTTATATAGGGAAAACTTTAAAAAACTTCTCTTGCTTAATCAGAAGGCCCCACCCCAGGGGTCGCAGATTTTACATGGGCTTATACAGTGAAAACTTTAGAACCATAAGATCTAGCCCTATTTCAGGTGTTTCATTTTTTTCAGGGCCTTTTATTGATGAAATTTTGGAAATCTTCTTGTTTGTAACCACAAATTCTAGACCTGTATTATTTGGTATGGGACTCTATGTTGTGGACCTCTATCAGGATTCAAGTAACTATAGCCCTGTGGTCAAAATGGTTTTCCGTGGGGTCATAACTTTCACAAAGGATTTTATAGAGAAAATTTTGTGTCTTCTTGTTTGAAACCTATTAGCCAAGTATTGTAATGTTTGGTTTGTAGGGTTTTCACATATTAGCCAGTGGAGCGATACAGGGCCATGATGGCCCTCTTGTTATTTCATCCTTGACCCTGGTGATGGTGAATTTAACATTTAACTGGTAGGCTGTTATAATGCTACAACATAATTACATTGTTTTAACCCTTAACCACGCAATACCGTGTTTAAGCAGCCCTGAGGAAGGACAAATTTCAAAAACATTTTGTGAAAAGGAGAAAATGCTGGTGACCAGTATTCTTTCCTTCTCTCGCAACGTTTTCTACCCTTTCCAAGTCAAATTTCAATTATTAAGTCATGTTTATGTCGTGGTCTACATATGCTATGAATTTTGACGAGTCTAAAATTTTGTCATTTTGTAAAGGCTTAATCTAGTGTCTAGTTGTAAAGCTTCTGCTATGAATAGAAGCTGGGTAAGGGGGTAAAAGAATTTTAGGCTGTGTGACAAAGCAGATGAATGATGTCAATCTGGAGGAAAACCCATTTTTTGCAGTTTAATCCTAGTTTTGCTAGGATATTTTACAAAGAAATTTACGTTGTTTATTTCATGATTTTCGGTACTTTGTCGAGAAATAAGGGTGGAATATTGTTTGATATTTCTTAGTTACGACCAGTGAAAAATATTGATTTTATTTTCTAACTCTTCAAAGTGAAGGTGGAAACAGTAGTTCCCACACAATAGTTACCTAGGTAAACAGCATGTGCCATTCAACTAGATGGAAATATGACATAATTTACCCTATATTTCTCATGCTTTACGTAATTTTATAATGCATTGTTATGTGGAGGGAGTATGCCTCAGGGAATTACCGAAAACAACTGTACTGGATTTTTATGTCAGTCCCCCAAAAAAAGGGTTAGAAGCATGAAATAGATAGAATAATTGTTTTTTCGGTGAAAGGTTGAAATTTATTTCATCTCGTGAACAGCAATGGTAATATTTTCACTCATGGCTGCTATTACTGATGATTTTCACTCAGTATGATAAATTTCGATCTTCCACCCCCAAAAAAATTCCTCTATATATGATCACAAAACTAATGACTCCCATTGAGAAAATTCTAGTTATGAGGTATTGACATACCCCCAACCCGTTAGCAATCCTGATATGTTCTTGTGTTGTATACTTATAATAGACAATTAATGCAAACCATGCCTTATTCTTCCACAAAAATGCAAACAGTTTTGAGAAAAAAATGCCTTTAAGTTTATCTTCAGAAAAAAAGAAGCCAGAATATCTATTGAGAAGAGAAAACAAGGTGGTCCAATGAAGCTGACATTGACTGTTGAGGGTCAAGCAAGTTGTATTGAAGAGGTGAAGAAGAGAATAAAACAGATTTGGCATGAAAAAATAGACTTTGACAAACTACATTTAGCAGGCAAGGGTATTATGTCAGAAGATGTACATGTCTGTTGCAGGCAGTATTTTAACTCTTTACCAAACGACAAGAATTTGGACCAAACCAAATTGAAAGCATTTGCAGACGACTGTAAATGTAGCTCAGTGGATGATTTCTGTTCTTGATAGAGTAGGAGACATTGTGGGAAAAGGAGAAAAATGCTAATTACCAGCATTTTCTCCTTTTCCCACAAAGTTTTCAAAAGGCTTCCTAAGGGGTCATTAAAACTCGGGATTGTGTGGTGAAGAGTTAGACCATAGGGTGCAAAGCGGGACTCAAGGGCCTTTTGCAAACAGTGAAGATCAAGATCAGACTGTACAGAACATGCAGTCTAATCTGTATTCTTTGATAAGGAGATATTTTTCCTGAAAAAATTGCTATGAAACAGCAACATTTGGGTTTTTACAATCTGTTTCAGTGTTTCATTTCATTTATTTAGTAGATTACTGTTAAGGGTTAACAATGACGAGGACAGGTAGATGGTCTCCCTCTCATATCTGAGGTTCAAGGTTCAGTCTCATGAAAAGCGGAGTCAGTCTTTGGGATATGCTAGTTGGTTATTGTGTGTTTTTCTCTGTAGGTGTCTTTATCAAAATGAACTTACTACCTCGTCATACAATTTTGCTGCAGACAAATTGTAGGAGACAGCGGTTAAGGGATACAGCTTTGGCATCTGTCATCAGAGGTGACATGATTGAATCCCATGATATGCGGGGTCAACTTTTGAATCCATCCACATCAAGGCGCAAATACTGGTTAAGTTTCCAGTAAGCAAGCATTGGAAGTGATTAATAGAAGGTTGTTAGGAATTGTTTCACAACTGATGTAAAATAGAATTAATGAAATGTATTAATTGAAGACACATAAAAAAGTAGATAACCATTTATATACAGAATAAGTTGATAAAACGATGATCTACATATCACTGATGAGCCTTTTTGTTTTTTGCCACAATGTTTCCAAAAGTAATTATTTTTATAGATTTCTCAGGCTTTTCTAATAACTTGTAGAAGGAGATGTCTGGCTAATTATGAGGAGTATGGATGGAGAGATTGGTCGAAGGTTTTTCCGACAGTTTCAACTGGAGATTAAATGTGTGATAGAAGTTACAAAAGAAGGAGAGATACAGCCACCTCCTTTGATAATAAAAAAGTTAGTAAAAGGCTTGCTTTCAGTCTTCCATTAACATTAACACTTCAAACACTAAGTCAAATTGATGGTTAATAGTCAAAAGAATAACAGCTCTATAATCACCAACTATTCTTAATTTTGTTTTAAGCCTTATTCTAGATTTAGTAAGTAACACAACTTCTGATTGGCTATACCATTTGGTTAAGCCAGTCAGAAGTTGTGTTACTTTCAAATTTAGACAATTTTTGAGAACAAGACTATTAATGTTCGTAAACTGGGCTATACAGTTTTAATGCTGTAAATCAACATTCCTTATTACAATTTGATGTACTTTTTCTTTGCAGTTGTATAAGCCATACAATTAATTTCAATAAAAGGTGCAACTTTGGGCGTTTATATAACAGCATGGCCGTTTTCTTAATCAGTAACATCATCAATTTTCATTACATTAGATATGACATCATCATACTTATTTGAATACAGATCCATATATGGATGTGTGGTTTTGATCGTGTGACCTTCCCACAAACCTTTTCAAAACTGGCATGAAATGTAAAAAGGTCTAAAAGGCGTGATGTAGCCCATTACGGAATACAAGGGAAAATATTTTTTCTTACTTTTTTATTTTTTATTTTCTGATGGTTATGCTTCTGTGCTTTGGTTTGCAAAAAGAGAAAATATAGAAAGTCTAAATAGGTTGAACTATGTGTAAGTACAGTCAACTACATGCGGCTGCGAGCAAGGTGGCTATGGTCAGTTAGACTACTTATAAACTACATCCCAACTATGGTAAATTAGTTTCAAGCAAGGTGGCAATGGTCAGTTAGACTACTTATAAACTACATCCCAACTATGGTAAATTAGTGTCAACTGCATTAAGCTACGGTAAAGCCTGCTCTGTACGGGTAAGCTACAGTAATTGTACTTTTCGAAGTTGACGTGCCAACATTGCTGATTGGTTATTCTGCCATGCTGCCATGAGTTCAAACGACGTTCATTACTATGTTTTACTATGGCTAATAACATGTAACTACGTTTCACTACGACAAACTTAAGTCATTCCCTAATATGGTCAACTACACAAGATGTGACCAAGATGTGAATTTTATATAATTCTGTAAAATAATTTTTGAAGGTTGTTGAGATTATAAAATTCTGAATAGCACCCATTAAGAACGGTTGGTGAATATAGACCATGTTCGTTGTGATTTCAAGGCTGTTTGGCAGAACTTTTCAAAGTACTGCAGACTATCTGGATCAAACATCAAACTGCATGTTCACTGCAGAACTAGAAAATTTGTGTTTGCATATTTCAGGTGATGAATTAATGAAATGGACAATTCAACTAGGAAAACAGAAAACATTTCAATTTCAGGAACTGCAAATTCAAAGAATGATTAATGATATTCCCAGTCTGAATCCCTCACACAATATCGGATTGGGTAAACCAAAGAAAAGACTGACCAAAACACTAGTTCTTACCTTGAACGCTGTTACCCTACGTTTACCATGAGATTTTGTTTGTTTTTTTCTCCATTTACCAAGTTTAGTTTAGTCTCATTGCGGTACCTCACGGTGTCCATGACAAGCCGTGGAGGGAACCCTACCTTTACACCATGCTCCCAACAGCCACGTTTCTGCCAACCGTGGACAAAACGGGATTGACGTAATACAACGCAGAGGAACGAGATAAGCAAACTTGCCAGATTGTGATTGCCGAGGTTGCCGCTCGCCAGATTTTTTGAAAAAAATTGCAACGGCAGTCCCGGTGCTGATGAGAAACCTAACAGACTGTAGTGGAACAGGTTGATTGTTGCGTTCTACTACGGCTTGATCAATACCCGTGAAAAAAGGGCGTCCATGTCCAAACACGGATCGTCTCCGAGTCTTATTACGGCTTGTTACGTGCTGGTAAGTTTTGATGCGATCAACTTTGCTTATCCAGTTCCTCTGCGTTGTATTGCATCAATCCCGTTTTGTCCACGGTTATCAGAAACGGGGCTGCCATGGCTGCCAGGAACTTGGTGTAAATGTAGGATTAGTGCAAGTATTTATGATTCCTGGGCAGCATGTTGAGGTAAAAAATTAAATGACCATTTATAATAGAGCAAAAGTAAAGAAGACAACAATGTAACGGTTTGAAGTTGCAAAATTATGATATGTGGGAAGACGATTAAAAAATCTTCAGTGTTTGTAATTTAATATTTAACCAAACAGTCCCAAGTTTTAAGAACCTTGAGGAAGTGCTCCTTTGTATACATTGTTGAGGAGAAAATGCCGGTAAAAAGAACCTTCTCCTTTTCCCCGAATGTATTCTACTCTTGCAGAGAGAAAACCCAACATTTGAGCAACCTTTAATTTGTCGTCTGCAAATTCTTTGGATTTAGAGCAGTTACTTATTTTTTCCGTTATTTAAAGGTTTAAATTGCAATAATCAGTGATTAAGCACAGTAATGAAAGAAATGTAAAGTATTTACTTGCATGTAGACGCGCCTTTTTTTTTTGTAAACCATTACAATCCCTAGATATGTTTACTTTTTAGCTCACCTGAGCACGAAGTGCTCAAGGTGAGCTTTTGTGATCGTGCTGTGTCTGTCGTCCGTCGTGTAGTGTGCGTCGTGCGTCATCAACTTTTACCTTGTGTACGCTCTAGAGGCCACATTTTCAGTCAGATACTCATGAAACTTGATCAGAATGTTTTTCTTGATGATGACTCGGGACGACTTTTAAAAAATGGGTCAGGTCGGATTGAAAAAACTAGGTCAAATCTTAGAAAAACTTTGTGTACGCTCTAGAGGCCACATTTTCAATCCAAAACTCTTGAAAGTTGGTCAGAATGTTTGATTTGATATTATCTCGGACGAGTTCGAAAATGGGTCATGTCGGATCAAAAACTAGGTCACTAGGTCAAATCTTAAATAAACCTTGTGTACGCTCCAGAAGCCACATTTTCAGTTCAAAACTCTTGAAAGTTAGTCAGAATGTTTGTCTTGATAATATTATGGACGAGTCCGAAAATAGGTCATATCTGGTAAAAAACTAGGTCACTAGGTCAAATCTTAGAAAAACCTTTAGTACGGTCTAGAGGCCACATTTTCAGTCAGATACTCATGATATATGTTCAGAATGTTTGTCTTGATGATATCTCGGACAAGTTTGAAAATGGGTCAGGTCCGATCAAAAACTAGGACACTAGGTCAAATCTTAGAAAAACCTTGTGTACGCTCTAGAGGCCACATTTTCAGTCCAAAACTCTTGAAAGTTTGTCAGAATGTTTGTCTTGATAATATCTGAGACGAGTTCGAAAATGGGTCATGTCGGATAAAAAACTAGGTCAATAATTCAGATCTTAGAAAAACATTATGTACGCTTTAGAGGCCACATTTTCAGTCCAAAACTCTTGAAAGTTAGTCAGAATGTTTGTCTTGATAATATTTCGGACGTGTTCGAAAATGGGTTGGGTCGGGTCAAAAACTAGGTCACTAGGTCAAATCTTAGAAAAACCTTTTGAATGGTCTAGAGGCCACATTTGCAGTCAGATACTCATGAAAGTTAGTCAGAATGTTTGTCTTGATGATTTTTTGGACGAGGTAGAAAATGGATCAGGTCGGGTCAAAAACTAGTTCACTATGTCAAATCTTAGAAAAACCTTTTGTACGCTCTACAGGCCACATTTTTGGCTCAAAACTGTTGAAAGTTGGTCAGAATGTTTGTCTTGATGATATCTCGGGCGACTTCGAAAATGGGTCATGTCCGGTCTAAAACTAGGTCACTAGGTCAAATCTTAGAAAAACCTCTTGCACACTCTAGAGGCCACATTTTCAGTCAGATATACATGAAACTTGGTCAGAATGTTTGTCTTTATGACATCTCGGACGAGTTCGAAAATGGGTCATGTCTGGTCAAAAAATAGTCACTAGGTCATATCTCAGAAAAACCTTGTGTACGCTCTAGAGGGCACATTTTCAGTCCAAAACTTTTGAAATTTTGTCAGAATTTTTACTTGAAGATATCTTGGACAAGTTTGAAAATGGGTAATGTCGGGCAAAAAACTAGGTCACTAGGTCAAATCTTAGAAAAACCTTGTGCACACTCTAGAGGCCACATTTTCAGTCAGATACTCATGAAACTTGGTCAGAATGTTTTTCTTTATGATATCTCGGACGAGTTTGAAAATGGGTCATGTCTGGTCAAAAAATAGTCACTTGGTCATATCTCAGAAAAACCTTGCGTACGCTCTAGAGGACACATTTTCAGTC
Source organism: Hippopus hippopus (assembly GCA_946811185.2). Taxonomy (NCBI): domain Eukaryota; kingdom Metazoa; phylum Mollusca; class Bivalvia; order Cardiida; family Cardiidae; genus Hippopus; species Hippopus hippopus. The sequence goes on from OX328100.1 coordinate 47,750,488, forward strand.
CAAAACTTTTGAAATTTCGTCAGAATTTTTTCTTGGTGATATCTCGGACAAGTTTGAAAATGGATAATGTCGGGCAAAAAACTAGGTCACTAGGTCAAATCTTAAAAAAAAAAAAAAAAAAAAAAAAAAATATTAAAAAAAAAACTTGTGTACGCTCTAGAGGTCACATTTTCAGTCCCAATTTCTTGAAAGTTGGTCAGAATGTTTGACTTGATGATATATCTCGGACGAGTTAAAAAAACGTTCATGTTGGGTCAAAAACTATGTCACTAGGTCAAATCTTAGAAAAACCTTATTTATGCTCTAGAGGCCACATTTTCAGTCCAAAACTCATGAAATTTGGTCAGAATGTTTGTCTTGATGACATCTCAGACGACTTCGCAAATCGGTCATGTTGGGTCAAAAACTAGGTCAATAGGTCAAATCTTAGAAAAACCCTGTGTATACTCTATAGGCCACATTTTCTGTCCAATACTTATGAAAGGTGGTCAGGATCTTTGTTTTGATAAAATCTACAATGGGAAAATTGGCTATGGTTGGCTAAAAAGTAGGTCATTGAGAAAAATTCTAGAAAAAGCTTGTGTACATGCTAGAGGCCAAATTTTCAGTCCAATAATTATGAAAGCTTAGTAGATTGTTTGTCATGATATCTCAAAAGAGATTGAAAATTGGTTATGTTTGGTCAAAAGACTCAGGTGAGCGACTTTAGGGCCATCATGGCCCTCTCGTTGGTGATTTGCAAGTGACATTAATGTTTCCCAAATGATATACATATCAGATCACCCGTCCTGTGTATTGCTGTCCTGTCCCAAGTGTGCAATATTTTCAATTTTACAGCAAACTTTGTGCTACAGTTTTTTACCCGGTTCATTTTTTTTTTCTTTTTTTCAATTTCAGAAGCAGGCAGAGTCAAGATATCACTCCTATTTACTCTAGGAAGCCCGTCATTGATACTAAGTCTGATTCCAGTGATGATACTGAAGATGAGCTCGAATTATTTAAAAAAAATCAAATAAATTTCACATCAGAGTCAGACAATACTGAGGGTACACCAATCTTATCAAGTGAGAGAGAATCTTCAAGATTTCAGAATATCTTCTTATATCAAGGTGGAATGGTATGTTGTAAATTTTGAATATCCTAGCCCCTTTGGGCTAACAGTGAACAGGTTGAACCGTGTGGTTGCTCACTGTCTACAGCCTGTTTTCAGTCTTTATGCCACTGGTTTCAAAGCTCTCATTTCTCAACGAAACCATTTTTCCAATTGTCCTAAAGTTCTGTGTACAGCCTCCCTTTGTTGAGAGGGAAACATTGTAAGAATAATTTTGGTCATGTGACCAACATCGTGGCCAGTGCTGAAATATAGAGAAAAGACAATTAGAAAAATATCTACTTCTCTTCCTCCCAAGTAGATGAAGATTGCACCCAAAGTTGGCTGTGATAATCAGAACATGACGGACTACACAGATATATACATGAGCATAAGAAAAAAGATATCATCAGTAGCTACAAGTCCCACAACTTAGATATTCAATACCTAGCAGTATCTTTTGATGCTTGTTAAAAAATGTTCAAATTTGCCTTTGCCGTGGAAATTACTTGGCCATGTTTTGTACACATAGATATGTATGGAATAAAACTAATTCTTTTCTGAAATCACTTGTCCCAGAGTTTTGATATTTGTGTTTTCGCATCAGCTGGCTGTCTGTTGTTTAAATTTGTTCAATGGTTATAGAATGATCATATTTCTTTGCCGGGGGTCAAATGTTATGCATGGATTTTTATTCAGGGAAATGAAATATAAAAAATCTTATACTAAGTATTTGACAAGACGTGTACAGTATTGATACATAATTATATTCGGTATGTGGCATCATCTTGGTTCCCTTTATCAGAGTTATTTTCAATGTATAAATATAGCAAAGATGTTTCAGGATTTACATATTTTACATGAGCTGTTTTGAAAAAAAATTCAATATTCATTCCTGTTTAAAAAAAATTGAAAAACAATTGGAGTGTATATGCGATATGTAGCCTCATCCAAGAAATCTCATTGTTCAAATAATGTTCCTTTGGTCAAAGATGGCTCTGCTCAAAGGCCACATACATAGACAGAATCATGGTAAGGTATTTGAATCTTTTTAGTCTGAAACTAATGACATTTTGATTGCCACATCACTTAACAATCATCTGATAAAAGGTTTTACTATTACAAACCTGTCAGATAGACATATACAACTTCGTAGTATTACAGGTTGACTGCATAGCCATCGTTGCATCTAGAGTGCGGGATTAAATAAAAAAACTCCCGCAAAAAACGAAATTCGTTTTCGCACCAAATCCAGCACTAAAACGAATTGGCCTGCAAAAATTGCATGACCATGCACATCATAATGGGGGAAAAGAGAGAAAAAACGACTTCGGAGGAATAGATTTTAACAAAATTTGCCTGGGTCACCCCCAAGAATCATTCGAAACTTAAATCGTAGACTGTCGGGTTATTTTGATCACGTCAATAGACGCTTGTCATCTGTGTTATGCAGACGTAAAGCCTCACTGCAGGGCCTGCGCTGTCGATCACCAGTGGCACCGAATGAGACAATTTAGGAAAATGTGTCCAAAAATGACGCACTCGCAAATCTACAGGCAACAAGTGATGTCTTAAGGCTACTAATTTTTGAAAGATAATAACTCCGTCAAAAACAGTGAATATTAAGTATGACGGACTACACGTCACCGTTTATCACAACTTAATGGAAAGCAAGATAATGATGTCAGTCCACTTATCTATGGTAAAATGACATGTTTCGAAGTGACCTGCAATCCTTATTGACAAATTCTTGCAATATCATGCGGAAACACTTACAAAAAAATAACTGACGTGAAAAAAAGATCGATGCAAAAAACCGCGAAAACCTGTAAAACAACAAATGTCAGTTTGACATCGTCTGATCAGAGGCATTTCAGCTTTGGTAGTGGATTTAAGTAATAACTTTACATAGATATCTGTATGAAATAATAGATGGAAGCTAAAATCTCTGTCTAATACTGAGGTAAACATTTCCGCGAATTTATGAAATGAAAATGTTGAGCAACGTAGGATAGATAGGGTAGGATGGGGGTTAGTCCATTTGTTTAACAGTGATAGTACTGAAACTAGTGTTAAAGAAGACGTTACAGGACATTCATACAAACAAAAAAGACTGGAATAAAATAACCATATAATGCATATGATCTTTATTATTTTTCCAACGACAAAAACAAATAATACATTAACCCTTTACCACATCATTGGAACCACCATGAAATTTATCCCCCCTCTTTACACCTAAATGGGAGGGGCGTGCCCCGGTTTTTCTGAAGATGATGGGGGACAGGCCCCCCCCATTTGAAAATTTCTAGATGCAACCCTGCATAGCAAAGTTTTTTCAAAGTTTTCTTGTGATTGATAAAACTGGCTCTTTTTTCAATTGTTTAGCTAACCGGAGCTACATATCCGTCGATTGAATCGCCTGTCCTCCTTTGATAATTCAAACTATTTATCTATTGAAACTACTGTTTTAACACAAGCGAAATTCTATACTTATATTTCTTAGGATGTGGGCAGTGAGCAGAAATTATTCAGACCTGCCAAAAATAGAACCGTAAAACATAATAAAATGGACCTTTGTTGCCAAAGGACCAAATATTTCACATGACTTGTAGTGTGATCCATGGGGCAGGGTTATCTGTGACAACAGGGGAAAAAGTTTTGATTTAGGAAAATGTTCAAAAAATCTTGAGATGCAAAGGTCAAGGGTACTAGTATTTAAATTTATCTTGTGTTATCATATGATAAGCTTTGTCTGAATATTAGTCAAATTACACAAATCTGTGGCCATGACTGAGGGTCGGATATGAGTTTACATTCAGTTCTAAAGTTAAATAAGTTCACTTGTATGAAACTTTAAGGGAAAGATTTTTTTATTTTTGTATGTAGCATCATGGTACAATTTGCGATATGCAGACTATTGTTGAAAAGAATATCTCACCGCAGATAACCTTGATCTATATTTTCTGCAAAAAGACATGGAATTGTGCCGATGGAATTACACATTCCTTTTTTATCTGTTATAGAATAAACGTGCAGCGCTTGCAAAGGCCACAAAGATGTCATTGATTGAATCTCCACAGAGGCAATTCGGGTTAGTAATCAACAGGTTTAAGTGGATACTAAATTTTTTTTTGCAGCAGTATGTTACACTATTGGCTTTTGCAAATGAAGGGAGTCTGGGTCTAAAGTTTGAAGAAAAAAAATGGAAAAAGAGAAACCTGCATTATACCTTAATATTTACTGTGTTCAAAATACATGAGCTATGCTCTAGCAAAAGGGAGCTAATGAATCTCCATGATGCATGATACCAGGCAAGTCATCACGTAATTAAGGATCCATTCCATAAAGTCTATTTTGGCTAACAACTAATTGAATCAAGAGGATATTCCAAAAATTGACCTGTAACAAAAATTTTCTGAACAGATCAGTCTGCACAGGCTGACCTTGGTTGATACTTTTTGCAGATGTATTAAGTCCCTTTTTCACAGAGCAAAACTCAGTGTCATGTGCTGTCTGTTTTACGGTCAACTATATTCAGACATCAGATGATGTAGGATCTTAAAATCCTAGGTGACCGTTGAGAATTTCTGAATGCAACAAAAAGTTTTCTAGATTTAAATGTACACAAGCAGAACTACTGTAACATTTTAACCATTATACTGCTAAATAAGTGAAATGAAACTTTGAAGCCGATAATAAAAACCTAAACTTTGTTATTTCAAAGGTAATTTTGGGGGGAAACTATGTCCATATCGGAAAATGTAGATAAAGATCAAACTGCACGTTATTTGCAGTATGAACTTGATCAACACTGTCCACAAAAGTTCAATGAGTTGTGCTTAGCAGCCTAAGGGTTAATATCTACAATAACATGTCAAATTACTATTACTGTTGCAATAGCCCATTAGGGAATACAAGGAAAAATATTTTTTCTTGCTTTTTTAATTTCTTATCTACTGATGGTTATGTTTTCTTTGCTTTGGTTTGCAAAAAGGCTAAGTAGATTGAACTATTTGTAAGTACAGTCAACTACATGCAACTGCAAGCAAGGTGGCTATGGTCAATTCGGGTACAGCTACGTCTGACCAAAAGCTACTATGTTACACTAATATCTAAACTACGTCCCAACTTTGGTAAATTAGTGTCAGCTGCGTTAAGCTACGGAGAAGCCTGCTCAGTATGGGTAAGCTACAGTAATTGTACTTTTGGAAGTTGATGTGCCAACATTACTGATTGCTTATTCTGCCATGCTGCCTAGGAAGAAACGATGTTCTCCCAAAACTACGGTCAACTACAGTACACACTTCTGTAAAGTAGGGTCAATCACGATTTACTAAGGTCAACTATATTCAGACTATAGTCACAGTAGGGTCAAAATATTGTAGTTAACCATAACCGATTTTTGAACATGTTGAAAAACTATCTGCGTATGACAGGCAAACCATGAGTTCAAACTACGTTCATTACTATGTTTTACTATGGTTATCTACATGTAAATACGTTTCACTACGGAGAACTTAAGTCATCCCCCAATATAGTCAACTACTCAAGATGTGATTATTGTTTTACATGTATATAATTCAGTAAAGTCATTTTTGAAGTTTGTTGAGATTATAAAATCTGAATAGCTCCCTTCAAGAATGGTTGGTGTATATAGACCCTATTCGTTATGATTTCAAGGCTGTTTGGCAAAATATTTCAAAATACTGCAGATCATAGTGGATCAAAAATCAGACTGCATGTTCACTGCAGAACTTAAAAAATTATGTTTGCATATTTAAAGTGATGAATTAATGATATGGACTTTTCAACTAGGAAAACAGAAAACATTTCAGTTTCAAGAATGTTTGCTTAAACTGCAAATTCAAAGAATGATTAATGATATTGGCAGTCTGATCCCTCACACAATATCGGATAGGGTAAATCAAAGAAAGGACTTACCAAACCAGTAGTTTTTACCTTGAACGCTGTAAGTAAAAGTATTTATGACTCCCCAGCATGTTGAGGTAAAAATTAAATGACCATTCATGATAGATCAAAAGTAAAGAACACCACAATATAACAGTTTGAAGTCGTAAAATCTAATTATGGTATGTGGGAAAACAATTAAAAATCTTCAGTGTTTGTACCCTGATATTTTACCGAACAGTCCCAAGTTTAAGAACCTTGAGGAAGAGCTCCTTTGTATACATTGTGAAGAAGGAGAAAATGCCGGTAAAAAGAACCTTCTCATTTTCCCCCGATGTATTCTACCCTTGCAAAGAGAAACCCCCCCCCCCCCATTTGCGCCACCTTTAATTTGTCGTCTGCAAATTCTTTGGATTTAGAGCAGTTACTTATTTTGCTGTTTTTTAAAGGTTTAAATTGCAATAATCAATGATAATGCACAGTAATGAAAGAAATGTAAAGTATATACTTGCATGTTGACGAGCTTTTTTTTTTGTTGTAAAACATTACAATTCCTAAACATGTTTACTTTTTGGTGATTTGCAAGTGACATTAATGTTTCCCAAATGATATACATATCAGATCACCCGTCCTGTGTATTGCTGCCCTGTCCCAAGTGTGCATTATTTTCAATTTTACGGCAAACTACAATTTTTTACCCAGTTCATTTTTCTTTTCAATTTCAGAGGCAGGCAGAGTCAAGATACCACTCCTATTTACTCTAGGAAGCCAATCATAAACACTAAGTCTGATTCCAGTGAGGATACTGAAGATGAGCTCGAAGTATTTAAACAACATCAAATAAATTTCACATCAGAATCAGACAATACTGAGGGTACACCAATCTTATCAAGTGAGAGAGAATCTTCAAGATTTCAGAATATCTTCTTACATCAAGGCGGAATGGTATGTTGTAAATTTTAAATATCCTAGCCCCTTTGAGCTCACAGTGAACAGTTTAAACCGTGTGATTGCTCACTGTCTACAGTCTGCTTTCAATCTTTATGCCACTGGTTTCAAAGCTCTCCTTTCTCAACGAAACCATTTTTCCAATTGTCCTAAAGTTCTGTGTACAACCTCCCTTGGTTGAGAGGGAAACATTGTGAGAACAATTTTGGTCATGTGACCAACATTGTTGCCTATGCCGAAATACAGAGAAAAGACAATCAGAAAAATATCTACTTCTCGTCCTCCTAAGTAGATGAAGATTGCACCCAAAGTTGGCTGTGATAATCAGAACATGACGGACTACACAGATATATACATGAGCATAAGAAAAAAGATATCATCAGTAGCTACAAGTCCCACAACTTAGATATTTAATACCTAGCAGTATCTTTTGATGCTTGTTAAAAAATGTTCGAATTTGCCTTTGCCGTGGAAATTACTTAGCCATATTTTGTACACATAGATATGTATGGAATAAAAGATCGATGCAAAAAACCGCGAAACCCATGACACAACAGATGTCAGTTTGACATCGTCTGATCAGAGGCACGTCAGACTGTCTTTTCAGCTTTGGTAGTGGATTTAAGTAGTAAATTTACATAAATATCTGTATGAAATAATAGATGGAAGCTAAAATCTCTGTCTAATACCGAGGTAAAAATTTCGGTGAATTTATGAAATGAAAATGTTTAACAACGTAGGATAGATAGGAGAGGATGGGGGTTAGTCCTCTTGTCTAAGAGTGATAGTACTGAAACAAGTGTTAAAGAAGAAGTTACAGGACATTCATACAAACAAAGAAGACTAGAATAAAATAACCCTTTAATGCATATGATCTTTATTATTTTCCCAAAGACAAAAACAAATACTGCATTAACCCTTAACCACATTATTGGAACTGCCATTAAATTTGTCCCTCCCCCTCTTTACACTTGAATGGGGGGACGTGCCCCGGTTTTTCTGAAGATGATGGGGGACAGCCCCCCCCCCCATTTGAAAATTTCTAGATGCAACTCTGCATAGCAAAGTTTTTTCAAAGTTTTCTTGTGATTAAAAAAACTGGCTCTTTTTTTTCAATTGTTTAGCTAACCGGAGCATTATTTATCCATTGAAACTACTGTTTTAACACAAGCAAACTTCTATACTCAAAGTTCTTAGGATGTGGGCAAAAATAGAACCTTTAAACATCATAGTATGGACCTTTGTTGCCCAAGGACGAAATGTCTCGCATGACTTGTAGTGAGATCCATGGGACAGGGTTATCTATGACAACAGGGGAAAAAAGTTTGATTTAGGAAAATGTTTAAAAAATCTTGTTTGAGATTCAAAGGTCTAGGGTACTAATATTTATATTTATCTTTTGTTATCATAGGATGAGCTTTGTCTGAATATTAGTCAAATTACACAAATCTGTGGCCATGACTTAGTGTCACAAACGAGTTTACATTCAGTTTTAAAGTTGAATTAGTTCACTTGTATGAAACTTAAAGGGTAAGATTATTTTATTTTTGTATGTAGCATCATGGTACAATTTGCGAATTGCAGACTATTGTTGAAAAGAATATCTCAACACAGATAACCTTGATCTATATTATCTGTGAAAGGACATGAAATTGTTCCCACGGAATTACATTTTCATTTTTTATCTGTTATAGGATGAACGTGCAGCGCTTGCAAAGGCCACAAAGATGTCATTGATTAATTCTCCACAGAGGCAATTCGGGTTAGTAATTAACAGGTTTAAGTGGATACTAAAATTTTTTTTGCAGCAGTATGTTACACTATTGGCTTTTGCAAATGAAGGGAGTCAAAATCATTTCTGGGTCTAAATTTTGAAAGAAAAAAAAAATGGAAAAAGAGAAACCTGCATTATGCCTGAATATTTACTGTGTTCAAAATACATGAGCTATGCTCTAGCAAAAGGGAGCTAATAAATCTCCATGATGCATGATACCAGGCAAGTCATCACGTAATTAAGGATCCATTCCATAAAGTCTGTTTTGGCTAACAACTAACTGAATCAAGAGGTAAACTGATCCTTGGATATGCCAAAAATTGACCTACAGTAAAACCTCGATAATTCAAAGCTCCCAAGGGGACGAGCAAACTATTCGAATTATCGCGGTTTTCGAATTATCCAAAATGTCCGTGAAAAAAATGAATTTCGTTCAAGATCGGCAAGTAAAGTTAACGTCTACTACCCTCCCCCTCCGAGCAATAAATCCGAGTTTTTGTTCCCTTTTTTCATAATATTCAAAGAATATCATATCAAAAGGGTTATTTTCTCTAAATGCAGCGAATCTAACCATAGGAGTTCTTGGAAATAAGTCACGTTAATATTCCTTTCATCCTGTGAGGTTTTGGCGGTCCTACTAAATACCACAAAGACACCCTAAACACCACAAAGACACACAAAGACGCACAAAGACACACAAAGACACCACAAAGACGCACAAAGACACACAAAGACACCACAAAGACGTAAAAAGATGTAAAAAAAAAATTATTAATTTTTTGAGTTGTTTGCATTATGCTAGGTTAAAAAAAATGACAAAATCGCGCAGACACACATGTAGGTCCGAGCATCCGCCGGATCATTTCCTGCAACTAATTTTCCTGTTAATCATTTAATCTCTGGTAATTTAAAAGCCTTGTCCTCTTTTGATGCCCTTTATCAAGTCGGCACCGTAAAAATTTTGTTTATTAGTAAATCGTAGTTTGTTCATGGTTTGTTCTTTGACCATAATTAACTGGACAATCTCATTTCGTATGGCTAACAGTTTGACAACTTATTGTAATATATTGACCGATTAGTAAAGTTCAAGATGAAAGAGAATAAAGCGAAATTAAATTTAATGAGATTCATTGAGTCTTAATGAAAGAGAGGCATGTCGGTATATAATGGAACGTTTAGCTGGAACCTGTAAAAAGTAAAATTTGGGGATGAGTGATATGTTTTAATTCTTGTTTTGGATCATTTATTTACTCGTGATATCCAATTCTGATTAAAGAATACTAATTACATTCTATAAACAAACTTTTCATATACAGACTTAGACCTCCTTATCGGGTAACCAGTACTCAGTGCACATTTTTTCACCAGTAACTGACAACTGCCTTCATTATTTTCATAGATTTATTCTTTATTACTCCCGTTTACAAATAACTCGAAATGGAGAAATGTTCAAGAACAATACAGTAACCAAAGGAACGTTCGGTACTTTTAACCCTTTACCACACAATTCAGAGTTTTAACGATCCTAAGACAAAGACAGCCTTTGAAAACAATGTGGAAAAAATAGAAAATGCTGGTTACTAGCATTTTCTCCTATCTTCACAATGTTCTCTACGATTCAGATACTAATTTCATGATTTGAGCAACACTTGATTTGTCTTCTCCGAATTTGAGTCTGGAGGAGTCTGATATTTTTGTCGTTTTGTAAATAGCTTACAAGCTTTGCAGTGCAGAATAAGATAAAAAGAAAACGGTAGATGATAAATTGTCAACTTTACCTTTAAATATGCAAAATTGAACTTTATAGAATGTTTTCAAGAAATATGCAAGCAAGTAGATATCGTCATCATCATTGAGAGCAGTGTAAGTATCATCATCATCATCATCATCATTATCATCATCAATCATTCATCATGGTGTTTAAATAGAGGAAATATTTGGTATACATGTATATGAAATCAGCAGAACAAGTAGAAAAATATCCGCCTGATCCTACAGATGTTCTAACCCACGCGCGTATTTGCATGATTTTGTCCACTTTTTTACCCTAGCATAATGCAAACAATTCAAAAAAACCAACTTCTTTCTTTTTTTTTTTACATGTTTGAACGTCTTTGTGGTGTCTTTGTGGTGTCTTTGTGCGTCTTTGTGGTGTCTTTGTGTGTCTTTGTGCGTCTTTGTGTGTCTTTGTGGTGTTTAGGGTGTCTTTGTGGTATTTAGTAGGACCCGGTTTTGGAAAGGTCGGTACTCTAGTTTTTCTTTCAAATTCGTAAAATTTGCCCTGTTGTATTCGACCCTATAAACTGTCACCCCACGGGAAAGAAAGCTCATTATTATTTTTTGACCTAAGAAAACAGCAGAAGGTAGGATATAATATGGTATCAAAAATATTTAAGCCTACACGTGTATGGATTTAAGTTCCTCGGATACCGATGTTTCAATGAAATATCTTTGAATATCGTGATTTGAAAAGTGCTGAAAACGATCGAAGAACGAAGGCGGGAAAACCCGATGCTAAAAATAGACACGAAAAATGATAAAAAATGAGACATCCTCCGATCACAAATAGTTCAAACTGTCTTTTTAGCGTCAAAATTGACTTTGAACATGTGATGTACGCACATACGTAAAAAGAATGAAGTTGGGGATAAAATCAGTTGTCTAATCAGGAATGAAATACTCGAGTGATTTTAGAGAATGAAATATCAAACAACATAATCGAAGGATGGGTTGGTAGAAGCAAACATGTCAAACTTAACATAATTAACCTCTTATTATCAAATCAAGGTTAACTCCTTTTCAAAATCGTATTGTAGTATGAATCTCCGGTAGTAATTGTCATAGATTGTAAAACTTACACTACACCGTGGACGGGCCGACGCCGAAAATTCCTTTGCTTGGAAAGGTGTGAAAACAATTAATTGAGAGGTGAGAAAATAATGTGTTCGAATTAACAATCAATTTAAAGAGGCAAATTGATGACAGGGACCAGCACATGTGTTCGAATTTTCAGATTATCGAGACTCGAAATTACCGATCTATATAGTGGAGTTTTTGCCGGGACTATGGAAATTCCCCGAAAAATACGGGGTCCTCGAATGTTCGAGATTGGAAATATCGAGATTTTACTGTATAACAAAAATTTTCTGAACAGATCAATCTGCGCAGGCTGACCTTGGTTGATACTTTTTGCAGATGTATTAAGTCCCTTTTTCACAGAGCAAAACTCAGTGTCATGTGCTGTCTGTTTTACGGTCAACTATATTCAGACATCAGATGATGTAGGATCTTAAAATCCTAGGTGACCGTTGAGAATTTCTGAATGCAACAAAAAGTTTTCTAGATTTAAATGTACACAAGCAGAACTACTGTAACATTTTAACCCTTATACTGCTAAATAAGTGAAATGAAACTTTGAAGCCGATAATAAAAACCTAAACTTTGTTATTTCAAAGGTAATTTTGGGGGGAAACTATGTCCATATCGGAAAATGTAGATAAAGATCAAACTGCACGTCCTTTGCAGTATGAACTTGATACACACTGTCCACAAAAGTTCAATGAGTTGTGCTTAGCAGCCTAAGGGTTAATATCTACAATAACATGTCAAATTACTATTACTGTTGCAAAAAATCTTTTTGATTCTGTCAGCGTTGAATCTATTATCGCTTTCATAAAGGAGATTGGCATTTACAATAAACTTTGATATTTACTCTTCAGTTTCTTACCCATCTTTTTACATTCTTTACACACCTGTATATTAGATATCTTGTCAGCTGATTCACAGTCTTATCTTTTTTAATCTAAAACTTTTGAGTAGGCAGGGAATGCCCAGCCACTCAATATCATATTTTATACATATTATAAATGACACATATTTCTTCTTCATTTAAAGACTTCTTACTATCAATCCAACATTTTGTTCAAACCTTGTTATCACATTCTTAACTCTGTCATTTAAAACTGTTGAGTTGATGGGGATTGCTCTGTCACTCAAAGTCCTTTATACATATTAAGATCACACATAATTCTTCTTAATTCATCTCTTACTATTATAAATGTATTCAAACCTTTTTCAGTTTAAAATCCCACCTTTACTATCTTTTAACACAGATATGCGCGCTAAATGACCAAAGCTGTCGATGCGCCATAAAACAACTTTCATTCATTCATTATTACTGTTGCAAAGATAATGCTACGTCACGTTGCTGTTATTTCAACCTAGTTACATACTGCAATGAGAAGTGTTTGGTATTTTCAACAAACTCAATCTCCCATTTATGTTCGAACCTGTAGAGATTTTTGCTGACTTCTGGTACCCAATATTCATGTCCCTGTTGACTAAAATATTTAGACATATTACAGCATATTTTGACAGAATGTTCTTCACGTATATTTATAGATTTCGTTAAAATTTTCATGCCTTTTTTTTTTTTTTTTTTTTTTTGGGGGGGGGGGTCTTACTTCAATAAATATCATCCATAATCACCAAGCGTAATATTGCAGGCAGTATTTAGAGGTGAATTCCTGGCTGTTTAGATGCAAATAGATTTACCCTATTTGATTTTTATCTAACCCCCCAATCTCTGAGCAGTAGAAGAGAACTGAGGTGACTTCAGTATCAGAAAAAATGTTAAAAATTTTTTTGTGTGACGATGGCAACCCATTTGTAAATAAAATTACGGACAACCTTGATTTCGTTCGTCATCTAGACCAACAATCATTCCAACCCAAATGCCCGCCATTTCAAATAACTTTGCTTTTGAATTCTTAGAATTGATCTCCATCTGCCACTGGCTACAAAATGTATCAAGGACAATGAGTTGTGTTTGAAGGTAAACCAGTGTTTCACTAGTGAAAGCAAACTCATTTGAAAACAGTGGTGAAAGATTTCTAATATGACTTGGTTAATTTGGATTCCTTTTGACCTGGAATTATGTAATGCAGAATCTACATCATTTATCGTAATACAGAAAATAAAAAAAGAAATTGGCTCATTTTACAGCCTTGGTTCAACCTTTATGGACAAGTAAAGGATTCAGATAATGCACTACAACATTTGTCTTTGATACATGCTTTTAAAAGTTTGTAAATACTCATACTGTTTTAAGTAAATTTTTCGTTTAAGCTTAGATGTCCTTAGACTGAAAATACTTTTGATCTATTTTATGAAATCAAAGTCATTTTCGAAATCAATGAAGACAAAAATAAGTCTTTTTTTTTTTAGCTCACCTGACCACAACGTGCTCAAGGGGAGCTCTTAGGATAACCCTGTGTCCGTCGTCAACAATTCTTCAAACATCTTCTCCTCCTAAACCGCTGGGCCAATTTGGACCAAACTTTGCTGGAATGTTCCTTGGGAGGTCCTCTTTAAAAACTGTTCACAGAATTTGATTCCATCAAAAACTCTGGTTGCCATGGCAACCAAATGGAATTTTCTAAGAAACTCTTTAAAAATTTTCTCCTCTGAAACCGCTGGTCAGATTTTGAAATAATTTCACAGAAATGTTCCTTGGGTGACCCTTTTCAAAAATTGTTCGCGAAATTTTGATCCGTTGAAAAACATGGCCGTGGTGGGGGGGGGGGAATCTTTGCACTCTTGTGATGTCAACAATTCTTTTAGCATCTTCTCCTCCTAAACCACTGGGCCAATTGAGACCAAACTTGGCAGGAATGTTCCTTGGGAGGTCCTCATTAAAATTGTTTACAGAATTTAATTCCACCAAAAACTCTGGTTGCCATGGCAACCAAACGGAATTTTCTAAGAAATTCTTTAAAAATTTCCTCCTCTGAAACCGCTGGTCAGATTTTGAAATAATTTCACAGAAATGTTCCTTGGGAGACCCTTTTCAAAAAGTGTTCGCGAAATTTTGTTCCGTTCAAAAACATGGCCGTTGGGGGGGACTCTTTGCACCCGTATGGTGTCAACAATTCTTAAAACATTTTCTCCTCCTAAACCGCTTGGCCAATTTGGACCAAACTTGGCTGGAATGTTCCTTGGGAGGTCGTCTTTATAAGTTGTGCACAGAATTTGATTCAATCAAAACTCTGGTTGCCATGGCATCCAAATGGAATTTTCTAAGAAATTCTTTAAAAATCTTCTCATCTGAAAGCACTGGTCAGATTTTGAAAAAAAATTCACAGAGATGCTCTTTGGGTGACCCTTTTCAAAAATGTTCGCAACATTTTGATCCGTCGAAAAACATGGCTGTGGTGGGGGGGGGGAATCTTTGCACTCGTGTTGTGTCAACAATTCTTTAAACATCTTTTTCTCCGAAACCGCTGGGCCAATTTGGACCAAACTTGGCTGGCACGTTCTTTGGGAGGTCCTTTTTTAAAAGTTCACAGAATTTGGTTCCATCAAAAACTCTGGTTGCCATGGCAACCAAATGGAATTCTCTAAAATATTCTTTAAAAGTCTTCTCCTCTGAAACCGCTTGTCAGATTTTGAAATAATTTCACAGAAATGTTTCTTGGGTGACCCTTTCCAAAATTTGTTCGCGAAATTTTGATCCGTTGAAAAACATGGCCGTGGAGGAGGGGGGGGGGACTCTTTGCACTGTATGGACTTAAAGAAATTCTTTGAAATTCTTCTTCTCTTAAACCATTGGTCAGATTTTGAAATAATTTCACAGAAATGTTCCTTGGGTGCCCCTTTTGAAAAACTGTCCGCGAAATTTTGATCCGTCAAGAAACATGGCTGTGGTGATGGGGGGCTATTTGCACTATATGTACATGAAATTCTTAAAAATTCTTCTTCTCAGAAACCACTTGTCAGATTTTAAAATAATTTCACAGAAATGATCCTTATATTATGCCCCTTTTTTAGCTTGGCTGTTTTCGAAGAAAAAACATAGAGGTATTGTCATAGCCCTGGTGTTGTCGTCTGCGATGTTGTCGTTGAGTGCAAAATATTTGACATGTCTTTATATCTCGGCTTCCACTCAACACATGTACTTGAAACTTGGAATAATTGTTCACTAGTGAAAGAGCAAACCATAGAACAAGAGTAGGTAACTCTAAAATTATTTTGTCCAAATAATGCCCCTTTTTCGACTTAGAATTTAAACTTACTTTCCAGCACCCAACAGCCAGTCGTTGGCACCTGCATGCAGTGCTCTAGTTTGACTTAATATTTTTAGCCTCCATCGGTCATGTGCTCTTGTTCAAGAAATGGTCCTTGGGTGACCTATCCCAAAATTTATTTGCAGAATTCTGATTCGTCAAAAACATGGCTGTGGTGATGATTGTAGGGGTGATGACAGATTTTGAAATGATTTTTACAGGCGACCTTTTCAAAATTGCTTAGCAAAATAATGATTTTGTTTC
Organism: Hippopus hippopus; assembly: GCA_946811185.2. Taxonomy (NCBI): domain Eukaryota; kingdom Metazoa; phylum Mollusca; class Bivalvia; order Cardiida; family Cardiidae; genus Hippopus; species Hippopus hippopus. The sequence continues at coordinate 47,766,539 of OX328100.1, forward strand.
CAAAATTTCAATACTTAAAAAAAAAATTGGTTATGGTTCTCTCAAAAATTCAGGTGAGCGATCCAAGGCTATCTTGGCCCTCCTGTTTAATATTACTGAAATATATCTCGCATACTTATTAAAATATATGCCAAAATTCAGCTTACCCTATTTATCCTATTTAAGCTCACCTAACCACAGAGTGCACAAGATGAGCTTTTGTAATAGTGCTGTGTCGGTTAGCCGTGCATTGTCTGTTGTATGCTGTAAACTTTTAGCTTGTGAAGCCTCTAGAGGACACATTTTCGATCCGATACTCATGAAACTTGGTCAGAAGGTTTGTCTTGATGATATCTCAGACGAATATGGAAATTGGTCATGTTGAGTCAAAAGCTAGGTGACTAGGTCACATCTTAGAAAAATCTTGTGTACACTCTAGAGGCCACATTTTTAGTCCAGTACTCATGAAAGTTAGTCAAATTTTTTTGTCTTGATGATATCACGGACGAGTTTGGATTGGGTCATGTCGGGTCAAGAACTAGGTCACTAGGGCAAATCTTAGAAATATCTTATGTACACTCTAGAAACCACATTTTCTGTACAATACTTTTGAAAATTTGTCAGATTGTTTGTCTTGAAGACATGTTATTTGATTTTGAAAATAGGTTACATTGGGTCAAAAACTAGGTCACCAGGTCAAATCTTTGAAAAACCTTGTGTACGCTCTAGAGGCCACATTTTAATGAAAGCTGGTCAGAATGATTTTCTTGGTGATATCTTGGACTATTTAGAAAATGGCTCATGTTGGATCAAATACTAGGTCATCAGGTCAAATCTTTGAAAAGCCTTTTGTACGCTCTAGAGGCCACATTTTCAGTCTGATACTCAAGAAAGGTGGTCAGAACGTTTGTCATGATGATATCATGGATATGCCAGAAAATGGGTCATGTCTGATCAAAAACTAGGTCACTGGATCAAGTCTTCGAAAAACCATGTGTATGCTCTTGAGCCCACATTTACAGTGCAATCTCTTGAAATTTGCTCAGAATGTTTGTCTTGATAATATTGTGGATGAGTTAAAAAATGGGTCTTGTTGGATCAAAAAATGGGTCACCTGGTAAAATCTTCCGAAACCTCGTGTAAGCTCTAGTGCCTCATTTTCAGTCTAATACCAATGAAAGTTTGTCAGAATGTTTCTTTTGATAGTATCTTGGACAGGTTTGAAAGTGGGTCATGTCGGGTCTAAAACTAGGTCACTAGGTCAAATCTTAGAAAAACCTCATTTACACTCTAGAGGCCATGTTTTCAGTATGATTCTCTTGATATCTTTTAGGAGTTTGAAAATGTGTCACATTGGGTCAAAAGCCAGGTCAGCAGTTTAAATCTCTGAAAAACCTTGTTCATGTCTAGAGGCTGCATTTTCAGTCCGATAATCTTAAAACTTTGTTAGAATGTTTATCTTGATATCATTCTTGGATGGCTTTTAAAATGGGTCATGTTGGATTAAAGACTAGGTCACCAGGTCAAATCTTGAAAAAAAACCTTGTGAACACTCTACAGGCCACATTTTCTCTCAAATACTCATGGAAGGTGGTCAGAATGTTTGCCTGGATAATTTCTACAAGTTTGAATATAGGCAGTGTTGAGCTAAAAAGTAGGTTACCGAGATAATTCCTGAAAAAAGCTTCTTTACACTCTAGAGGCCATATCTTAAGTCCAATACAAATGGAAGTTTGTCAGAATGTTTGTCATTAAATCTCAGAAGAGATTCGAAATGGATTATGTATGGTCAAAGGCTCAGGTTAACAACCTCAGGGCCATCATGGCCCTCTTGATTGAGCTTCCCATGTTTTAAGCCTAAGTTCTATATTTTTGACCAAATTCCTATATTTTTGAAAATGCAGATTACTTGAATTTTGAATATAGTTATACGTCTTTTGCTGAAATCAGTGTCTATGAAGTGAAAACCAGTTTAAGTAACTTCAGAAATTATGATTTTGGTCTTAATGGTTCCAACGTTTTTTGTTAGAAGAATGAAAAAAAAAAAAAAACTGATTGATAAAGAAAGGAATTTGAAAAAGAAAAAAAAAGCATGCTGCAGAAAAGTTGGTAAAAAAAGGTAATGAAGAAATTGCAACTGCTTTCAGAAAGTGTTTCTGTTAGGCTAGAATTTTAGCGTATCTTTTACTTCTAGGCTGGAATTTTTGAGTATCTCCCATTTTCTTTGAAAATTTCCACTATTGTATAACATAATGGGCATCAATGCCGTTACCAAAATCATTTGAGTAAGAGTTACCAGTTAACTGAAGAAAAGTACTTGTCAAGTTTTTTTCCATTCAGAAAGATTGGATGCGTTTCCATATTGGCTGTGTTAGCCCATTTTGTATTAAAACAGAACTGACTTTTTCAAAGCTGAATTTATTCTTTCCACAAAATAATACTAAGCTGGGTTCCAGTGCAGTCTTGCAGAGAGTTCTAAAATGTGGTCCTTTTAGTTTCAGTGAGGTAAACAGTTTTTAACCGAAAATATATAACTTCTGCTTGGTAATTATTTAAAGGTTTTTTTTTTTTTTTCATTTGAATTAGTTATGCAGCAAAACATCCAAAAGCACATGTATATCAAGTTGTTTTAATAGTCTTATTTAAAAAAAAGGTTTGTTCTGTTACATGTAGCCACTACACATTTACTATCTATTTGGCTGTCACCTTTTTCTATGAAATCTTTTAAATTGAAATTGGCTTGCAAGCATTGATTTCAAGATTTTCTCTTTAAAGCTTGGAGTACAAGCATTTGTAATATTTTGCTGTCAAAAGTCCTTTTATTTGTCATGAAAAGTTCACTTGTCAACATTCTGATATTTTCCCTCTTTTTAGCTCACCTGAGCACGAAGTGCTCAAGGTGAGCTTTTTTGATCGTGCTGTGTCCGTCGTCCGTCGTCCGTCGTGCGTCGTCAAAATTACCATGTGTACTCTCTAGAGGCCACATTTTCAGTCCGATACTCCTGAAACTTGCTTAGAATGTTTGTCTTGATGATAGCTCGGACGAGTTCGACAATGGGTCATGTCGGGTCAAAAACTAGGTCACTAGGTCAAATCTTAGAAAAAACCTTGTGTACGCTCTAGAGGCCACTTTTTCAGTCCAAAACTCTTGAAAGTTGGTCAGAATGTTTGTCTTGATGATATCTCGGACGTGTGTGAAAATGGGTTATGTCGGTTCAAAAACTAGGTCACTAGGTCAAATCTTTAAAAAACCTTGTGTATGCTCTAGAGGCTACATTTTCAGTCCAAACTTCTTCAAAGTTGGTCAGAATGTTTGTCTTGATAATATCTCAGACGAGTTCGAAAATTGGTCAGGTCGGGTCAAAAACTAGGTCACCAGGTCAAATCTTAGAGAAACCTTGTGTACGCTCTAGAGGCCACATTTTCAGTCCGATACTCATGAAACTCGGTCAGAATGTTTGTCTTGATGATATCTCAAACGAGTTTGAAAATGGGTAATGTCAGGTCAAAAACTAGGTCAATAGGTCAAATCTAAGAAAAACCTTGTGTATGTTCTAGAGGCCACATTTTCAGTCAGATACCCATGAAACTTGGTCAGAATATTTGTCTTGATAATGTCTCAGATGAGTTCGAAAATGGGTCATGTTGGATCAAAAACTAGGTAACTAGGTCAAATCTTAGAAAAACCTTGTGTATGCTCTAAAGGCCACATTTTCAGTCCAAAACTCTTGAAAGTTGGTCAGAATGTTTGTCTTGATGATATCTAGGACAAGTTCGTAAATGGGTCATGTCGGGTTAAAAACTAGGTCACTAGGTCAAATCATATAAAAACCTTGTGTAAGCTCTGGAGGCCACATTTTCAGTCCGATACTCATGAAACTTGGTCAGAATGTTTGTCTTGATGATTTCTCAGACGAGTTTGAAAATGGGTCATGTCAGGTTAAAAACTAGCTCACTAGGTCAAATCTTAGAAAAACCTTGTGTACGGTCTAGTGGCCACATTTTCAGTCTGAGACTCATGAAACTTAGTCAGAATGTTTGTCCTGATGACATCGCAGACGAGTTCCAAAATTGGTCATATCAGGTCAAAAACTAGGTCACTAGGTCAAATCTTAGAAAGACCTTGTGTACACTCTAGAGGCTACATTTTCAGTCCACAACTCTTGAAAGTTGGTCAGAATGTTTGTCTTGATGATATCTACAATAGGAAAATGGGCTATGTTTGGCTAAAAAGTAGGTCACTGAGAGAAATTCTAGAAAAAGCTTGTGTACAAGCTAGAGGCAAAATTTTCAGTCCAATAATTACGAAAGCTTGATAGAATGTTTGTCATAATATCTCGAAAGAGATTAAAAATGGGTCATGTTTGGTCAAAAGACTCAGGTGAGTGACTTCAGGGCCATCATGGCCCTCTTGTTCATATATTGTTTGCCTGGAACTCCTTTTTTTCTGTAGCAGCAGAACTATATACTCTGCACCAAAAGCTGCTGGGCAGCCTTATATACATACCTTTAAATGTAAATGGTTAATTTGACAGAAAATATTTTACAGATTTTGTTTTCCTTTTCCAATGATGCTCATGCTGCAACATACGCTAATCATTTCTTTATGCATGTTTCTTTTTAACTCTCAATTGAACACTCATGACTCATATTACATGTTTATGTACATGTGCCACTGTACATGTCACTCTTCAACTTATTACTCAATTTAGCCTCGAAATAAGGCTTTTAACTTATGTGAACAACAAAGGTGCAGATCAGGCTTACTGTGTGGATGAGCTTTTAAGTTATCCACTGCCTAGATAGTATAAAATATGTTTGTTGCTTAATATTTTAATAAAAGTACATGTATCGTATTCTGGTTGTCATGTTAAACAATAAAACACATGCTATCTTATTTATTATTTATCCTGTTGACTGAAATTTAAAAATATGATGCTAGGCACATGGTTTGTTAACATATTAACATATTAACTGTATTAACATGTTAACAATTCCAGTGCGCAATTATCCCAGTATTTCTGTGTCAATGTGCTTTTCAATAGTATTTTAGTGAGAACTAAATTCAAAAAAGAATTTTGCATGAGTATCAATCAGTGCATCTAATAGTCTCACTGTATTAATAGGAAAACATCAATAATAATGATCAGAAATTGATGAAAAATGAAAATTAAAAAAAATTACTTGTTCATGATTCCTATTTTGTGCAGTGAAAATAATAGATTGTCACTTTGTCACGTTTCCTTTCTTTGCGCAGGGACAATTAGGTAGGAATTCTTACATGGCCCTCCATAGTGAGAATTCCTACTTTGCGCAGGACATACTAGCTGTTGCTATTCAGTAGCCTGCTTTTATGGTAAGGGATTGAAATATGTACTGTTTCTGTTATGTAGGATGCCTCCAAAACACACTGGAACATATGGAGATGAAAGTAGAATGAGGAATGAAATTACAATTAGGCAAACTAAAGTGGTCTTGATACAAGGGGAAATTACTGCACAGAAGGCAAGTATTTCTTTACTTCTTTACCTACATGTACAGTGTATGTGGTATGATTATTTTTTGAAATAGATGATACTGGAAAAAAGATCTTTATTGTTTATAAATTTAAGGAGAACAAGTTTCTTAACCCAAAAGGATATTTGATATTAATGAAATGATAAGAACAAGATCAGCTTTTTTTTAAAGGTAAAAATATGCATTTGTTGTGAAAGGGCCTGTAAGCACTATTTCAGCATACTTTCAGTGACTTTTTGAAACCTTGATCTTGTTCATAAACATGAAGCAGTTCTCATATTATGCAGTGTTATTGCAAGTTAACAAATAAATCATCTGTTGACCAAAAAAAAAACAAACAAACAAACAAAAAACTACAGTCAAATTCTACAACTGAAAACGTTGGCCACCAGGTCCAGACTGTAATCAAAGATATGGAATTTGTAAAGTCAAAATATTTTGAGAAACAGAGAATTTTTTTCCTCAGGTCCAGCCAAATGCTTTGAAGAAAAAAACTGGCAATGCATAAAAAGGAGTGTGATTGATGTTTGTTGTGTCATGTGTGATGCAGTTATTCTTCAGTAAATCTAGCCAACGCTGTTGCAAATAGAAAACATGTTTTTGTGATATTTGCAAAAGTCGTTGTCTTAAGATGGATCGCACTCTCTCAAAAGTGAGTTGAAAACTGACCAACTTGCTACATTTGTGAAATTTACATTTTTAAGGCTGATGCTCTGGTTAACATAGTAGATCCGTCTGATGAGTTTCCAGGTCGAAGTGTTGTATCCAGGGCTTTTGTGAAAAAGGGAGGTCTGCAGTTGGTACAGGTATTCCTACAAGATTATTTTTTGCACACATGAGAACAGTATTTTAACCGTATTTATGCAAAAGTCGGTCATTGTGAAAGTTCTATGTGTATGCTTAGCTCCAGAGTTTAACACAATAGATCTTTTTCTCACTGGAAAGTAGTCCTTTACCTTTCACCAAAAAAAACAGTTCTAATGACCAACCATTACCCACCAAATACACATACATATACCTAGACATATCAATCACCGATTTGTTTTGAAATTGGAGTGGAAAATAGAGAAAAAACGCTGTCAGTAACAAAAAATATTGATAGTTGTGCTTTGCTTCTATAGGGTGTTACAGTGTACAATTTATAATTTTAGTACTTGGTTCATAATCTGTCGTATCTAAAACAATTAAGAAAAAACAAGAGAAAATTCACACTTACACTTTTGTTTTTAATTCATTCAACTATAGAACTATAGAGCCGTGCAAGGGACTGCAGCATATGACAGTGATATAGTATCCCAAAACGCACAATATCTGGCTGTAAGGCGAGCTCCAACTTCTTACAAGTATGTCATTATTACAGAAAGTGCAGGAAATCTTCAGTGTAGAGATGTCATCCACGTAAAACTTAAAAAAAGGAACCCACAGGTAACACATTTTCTGTAAGATTGAAAAACTTTTACATTTACAGTTGGGAAATGCTTTACCTCTTACTGCTTAAACACGCTTTTCAATTTCGGTAGAATCACTCTTCTGTATAATAGATTTTTATCTGCCAGAAATATAACCGCTGCTGTATCAAACAGGTGTGCGTTTGTGACTACAACGTGTCAGGCAACCATTTTAGATTTTACTATGTAGATCCAGACACAGTGACAATAGAGGCAAGCATTTGGACCCATTCCTGATGCTAGAATATTTACCTCAGTGATATCCCAGACGAGTTTAAAAATTAATCTTTTTACTGTCACACAGATTGTTTTACTGTGTAATTTTGCGAAAACATTATGTGCACTAAGGTTTGTATTTAAGGATAGGGCACCCTAATGGGATTTGTGTAACAATGCCTTTCATCCACGAAATAACGTAATCCGTAATCGATCGGCCTATAGATGCTGCTTCCCCGCACCAATTACGGATTACCTGAGTCTTACTTGAATCCGTATGATTTTGGCGATGAAAGGCGTTGTTACACGAATGCAATGAGGGTGCCCTATCCTTAAATCCATTAGTCAAAAAACGATGTGTATCTTATTAACATCAAGGAAAAATGGGTCACCTGTGGTAAAAAGTTAATAGAGGTCACGGGACGAAATCATTGGTAAAGCTTGTAACTATATGACCGAGATGCCTGATTTATTCTCTTAATAATATATTCAAGTGTAAGTGGATCATCCGAGGTTAAAAGTAGGACACTAATTCATATATTTTATGATTCTTATGTACACGTTAAAGGCCACATAGTGTCATATGTATACAGGACTTGAGCCCGCCTGGGTAGCTCAGTATTTAACGTACCGTACTCATGACCTGGTGGTTGTAAATTTGATACCCGGCTGAAGTAAGCTATTCTTTCCGGCGATTTTTGCCTCCCTTCTCTGATTCATGTTAGAAAAGCAGTCTGTGACTTGGAAAGAAAGTTGTGTCAGTACTGGTGTGGGAAAGCCAGGAAACACATGGGTAGGTACACTAACCTCTGAGACCTAAGATGGTAAACCGGCTTTAAACTTCAATACAATACAATACAATACAATACAATTGTGAGAACTTGATCTGATTTTTTCTCTTAGTACATGGTGTTTCATAATATCTGTCCTTATTCTAAAAATGAATATTGTTTACACATGCGAGTTTAAAATAATTGGAAAGCTACTACCTTTTTGCAGACACAGTAAAATTTCATTTGATATATAATACACAGACATTACCCAAACATTCTTTGATACACAACACTTTCTGACAAGTCCATTTCACAACAAGTGTCCTACATAACGTCGATTCTAGGACTTCAAATAACGTTAACTTTTTGTTTAAAGATTATCCTAGGAGCGTACAGGTTTACAAGCAGCAAAATGGGTTTAGAGCAACAGAGAAATCCGTCTTTCACATTGAAAAACTACTGCACAATGAGACAATTACCTCATGGGCTGTTTTTAGTACTGAAGGTATAGTGGTTCCCATGTTTTTTGCAGATGACGCTGATAGTGCTGACACAGTAAATGAGGAGGGCTATCTGAACATTCTGAGGAAGAATTTAATTCCGCTGTGTACTATTACATGCGCTTGATTTTAATAAGGAAGAGCCACACAAACACATGACCGGAAGCATAATTGAATGACATCTAAAATTATCCTGGCAAATATTAATTTCTTTCAGGAATGGTTACATATTCTGATCCTTCAGGCTTTTTTTTGTAAGGTGTATTATCAAAGGTGCACAGCCCAATGTCAGGAGATAGGCTACTTAGGACTTTAAAGATGCTATTAAGAAAGAAATTTATGAAAATAGCAGGGAGGGGGGGCAGACATGTAATGAAAAACTCAAACAATAACTCGACATCAGAATTGCTCAGAGTAGATGTCATTGTTGTAAAATGGACTTGTCAGAAAAAGTGTAGTGTACTAAATGTTATATAGGTAATATCTATGTACTACATATCAAATGAAATTTCATTATGTATAAAAAAAGTTGGCAGCTTTCAATTCAGTTTAAATTGAAATTAGTAGAAAATATTGACTCTAAAAATAAGGACAGAAATTATGAAACACCCTGTATTATAATCGAAAAGTATGAATATTGATAAAGCTGGGTCTAAAAGTAGCCACATTATTAACACGTTTTTGTCAGTATTTCTTCTTGTCAGTAAAACTGGGTCGCCATATCAAATCATGCAATTTTCGTGCACTGAAAAGGCCATGGTTTTGGTCTGTATTTTAACTTGGTCATAATGTTTGACTCTTTAATATCTGATATAAGACCACACTCGAGTCTAAAAGTTGTGTCACAAACTCAAATCTTAGAGAAACGTGTGCGGTCTAGACCCTGCAAAACGTTCCTTTAACTTGATAGTTTAGAATGGACCATATCTTTGCCGAGTTTTGATAATGAACAACTCTTGTCATAGCAAAAGTCAATGGTTCAAATGGCGTCAGAAATTGATATTGTGTGGCACAGTGGAGAAGACATAGGTTTGACCTTCAATTAAGGTTATATGTTCCTCATTGAAGCGTCCTTGGTCAAGACACTTCAGATCACTGGCCTAGTACTGGTGACACCCAGAGCATTCGTCTGTAAATTAGTTGTCGTTGTCTTACGGTAAATATGTTGAAAGTAATGTAGAACAACCCAACCATAGAACGCCTTAATTGTATTCTAGTGGACACATTTTTTCCATCAACGTTGATAAAACCTGATCAAAGTGTTTGCATGATTAACACTATATGTTCGACATAGATTTAATATTCTGTAAGATCAAGCAGCGCATTACTATTTTTGTTTTGAATGTATTTGTAGATTAATGAAGATTTTTTGCTCAAGGACTCCAACTTTAAACAAATTAAATACTACTTTTTGTATTTTTGTTTGAATTGCGAGAAAAAAAGGATTGCTTTTAAATGGATTTTAGTTGTAATAATTGGGCCTTTTGGCCATACAGCAAAATTATTGGTGGCAAAATTGCAGGGGTAGAGCATCCGCCTGTAAAATCAGAGGTTTCCGGTTTGATTCTCGCCGTAAATGGGTTTGGAATCAACTTTATAAAATACTCACACCATGGCTCCATCCCTGACTGAACTTCCTTAAGAGTGATTGATTTAAGGTGTAAGTACTTGTTACGCAATAGATATTAAATGAATAATTTGAAAACGTAGAACCTTTACTGACTCATGTTAATGTCTGTTTAATTGCAATTGTAGGTTCTCACAGAGGTGGTGAAAGAGATATACCATGTTTGTTCTCACAGAAAATACAATGTTATCAGCCTACCTCCTCTTGGAATCGGTCGCCTGTACAATTATCCTATGAATAAGGTGGCATCAATCATGCTTAAAGCTACCAAAATGTGTCTGATGGAAGGAATCACCCAAATACAGGTAAATAGTGATTATATGCAAAGTTTAATTAATTATAGGTTTAGAAAAGGTAATATGATAACAACTTATTGAGGTGTCTACATTACAAAACTTCGAAAATTCGTCTTAAACTGCGTCTGTGTGGTCAATATGTTAATATTGCATGTGCGATTTTGTCGGTTAATATCTATAAGTAATATGAAAAAATAATAATAATAATCACCTCTGGTCAAAAGAGAGCTCACTTGGTTCAAATTTGGAAATGCCCTGTGTTCACTTAAGAGGTTACATTTTCATTCCAGTGAAAATAACTCGCTCTAACCTTTTGTCTTGATAATAGTATGGATGAGTTTTAAAATGGTTCGCTGCAAGTAGAAATTAGGTTACTTGGTCTAATCTTAAAAAATCCATGTGTTCTCTCTGGTTGTCCCATTTTAAGTCAAATATTCATGAAAATTTGTCAGATATGTTGTAGAGAAATTTTCTGCGACCTTTGTGACGATGAATGAATTAAATGTCACCAGTTCAAATCTTTAAGAAAAACCTTGTGTCGCAGTAGAGGCCACATTTTTTTGTCCTCTGTCTATAAATCTTGGTCATAGTATTTGCCTTAGTATTATTCAGGTAGGCTTGAAAATGGGTCTCAAAGTCAAAATAACGTGACTTTGTTTCTTCTTTAGAAAGACTTTGTGATTGCTCTAGATGTCACATTTTCTGTCTCATATTCATGGAACTTGATTCGAATTTTTGTCTTGAAGATATCTTGCTAAATGTTGAACATTTGTCCTCTTGACTGGAACATATTTAAAGCTGTAACCGGGTAAAATCTGTTTAATCCTATACCACACTATCCCGTGTTTTAACAACCCTGACTTAGAAAGTTTTTTAAAACATTATAGAAAAAGGAGAAAGTATTGGTTTTCCTTCCTTTCTGGTACAATCCCCACCATTAGTGCAACATTTAATATGTCGTCTGCACATGCTTTTAGTTTGGAACAGTCTAAATTTTTGTCGTTTGGTAAAGAGTTAAAGACAAAACTTTGTGTTGCTTTCTAGAGCCTACATATCTAATACAACGCGTATGAGATCTGATCAGGTAGTTTGTCGTGATAATTGTTTTGATAACGTTGATATTATTTCGGATGTTGGATATAGGTCATACTAGGTTGGAAAGTAATAATTTATGCACAATAAATTACTTGTTGAGCTTGATCAGAAGGTTTAAAGCTGGGTTGAAATCTGTATTTATAACTCCTTGTTTTAGCTGCTAATGACCCATTCTTGCGACATATTTGTACATATCACATTACACAAATATGGACAGCCTGTATATATCCAAGCTTATTCCTTAGAACAGTTTATAAACACGTGCATATTTGACTTAACCACTCAAATAAGTGAAAGTGTCCGTGATTTGCAAGTAAGGTATCTTGGTCAGTATTCACCAGCCAAGAACATTCTTAATCTTCTTCTCACGAATTTTCTAAATTTGACAGTTATACATCTTCTGGTTGACTTCTGATTGATATCTCAGACGAGTTTGGAAGTAAATCATGACGGGTCAAAAACTAGGTCACAAGGTCAAATCTAAGAAAAAACCTTGTGTATGCTCTAGAGGCCACATTTTCAGTCCAATACTCTTGTAAGTTGGTCAGAATGTTTGTCTTGGTAGTATCTCGAAAGAGTTTGAATATGGTTATGTCGGGTAAGAAAATAGGTCACTAGGTCAAATATAAGAAAAACCTTGTGTACGCTCTAGTGGCCATATTTTCAGTCCAAAACTCTTAGAAGTTTGTCAGAATGTTTGTCTCCATAATATCTCAGACGAGTTTGGAAATGGGTCATGACGGGTCAAAAACTAGGTCACTCATGAAAGAGTTTGAATATGGTTATGTCGGGTAAGAAACTAGGTCACTAGGTTAAATCTAAGAAAAACCTTGTGTATGCTCTAGAGACCACATTTTTTAGCCCAATACTATTGTAAGATGGTCAGAATGTTCATCTTGATAGTATCTCAAAAGAGCGTGAATATGGTTCATGTCGGGAAAAACTCTATGTCACTAGGTCAAATCTTAGAAAAACCTTGTGTACGCTCTAGAGGCCATATTTTCAGTCCAATACTCTTGAAAATTGGTCAGAATGTTGTCTTGATGATGTCTCAGATGAGTTTGGAAATGGGTCATGACTTATCAAAAACTAGGTCAGTAGTTCAAATCTTACAGAAACCTTGTGTACCCTCTAGAGGCCATATTTTCAGTAAAATAGTCATGAAAGTTGATCAGAGTGTTTGTCTCGATATTATCTCCAACGAATTTGAAAATGGATTAGGTTGGGTCAAAAACTAGGTCACTGGGTCAGATCTTTGAAAAACCTTGTGTATGCTCTAACGGCCAAATTTTCAGTCCTATACTCATGAAATTTGGTCAGAAAGTATGTCTTGATGGTACATGTATCTGAGATGAATTTGAAAACAGGTCACATTAGGAAAAAAACTAGGTCGCTAGGTCAGTTCTTAGAAGAAACCTTTTGTACGCTCTAGAGGCCACATTTTCATTCCAGTGCTCATGAAAGTTGGTGAGAACGTTTGTCTTGATGATATCTCAACCAAAATCGAAAATGGGTCACATCAGGTCAAAATTAGGTCACCGGTTAAAAATCTGTAAAATAGCGTGTGTATGCTCTAGAGGCCACGTCCTCTGTCCAATACCTATTAAAATCAGACAGAATGTTTCTCTTCATAATAAATGAGATTGAAAATAGTCACATTGGGTCAAAAAGTAGGTGGCCTGGACAAATCTTTGAAAAACCTTGTGTAAACTCTGGAGGCCACATTTAACTGTCCAAAAGTCATGAAAGGTTGTCGGATATGTTTGTTTTGTTTTGATAATATCTGCGAAAGTTGTAAAATGGGCTGAAAAGGAGGTCACTGAGACATATTCTGGAAAAAAAGTTTAATACACGCTAGAGGCCAAATATTTAGTCAAATACTTGTAAAAGGCTGTAAGAATATTAAAGGCACTCTTGGTTTCCAAAAAAAAAAAAAGTGTCAGTAGAAATGGTGTAAATCTGGATCAGGCTTTGTCAGAAAAGTGCCAAAATGTATTGCTACTCTGACAAAAACATTGGAATTTTAATACTTCTTTCCCTTTTCCACGTTTTTGGTGCGCTAAACACCAACTTTATGACTATGAAAACACTAAGTAGTACAGTAGGATAAGAAATAGTGAATTTCTTACACCAAGTTGCTGGCAAATATTTTATTCTACTATTATTTCTTTATAGGAGGTGCGATTTGTAGTTTACAAGACTGATGAAGAAACATTCAGAATCTTTCAGAGAGAGCTTTACCAAGTTAATCAGCTATCAGTCGCACAATACCAAGATCCAGCCAGCTTGTCTTACCAACGTTATCTGAGGATGGACCAGTCACATACAGTCCCAGCTTATTCAGCCACACACCGTATTGGTCGATCTTCACCTAACCTGAAGTTGAAGAACTCGACACCAAAATATACAGGTACCAGTCAGTCTGAGGCGGAAGAGAGTCGACTTCAAACTTTACAAAAAACACGAAATATTCAAAGATCGAATTTCGACAAGGGACCGCTTAGGTGCAGTTATTCTGCTAGCACTCTTGAAACTCATGGTCAAATTTCAGAGGAAAGAACGATAGGTCGTGTTCAAGGACAACAAGAGGGTGTCAGAAAACACTATCAGGAGGAACGAGAAAGGCGAAATAGGACAAGATCTACATCCCTTGAAAGACTCTCAGGTCCAAAACCACAATATAGAGATTCCAGTAAACATATCAGCGGGATGAAAGGTAAAATTCACTTTACATTAAGAGGGTCAGTAAATTAGATTAATAAACAGTAGTTAGATTTGTAGCTCACATGACCTCGAAGTGGTCATTGTGAGCTATTAGGATGGTTGAATGACCGGCGTCCGTCCACACCTTGGTGCGTCTTTACCATTCTATCACTCATATCATTGCAATAGGTCACTTATCCACGTCTTCTTTGAGTTTGGCCAATATTAGAACTTTGGGTATGCAGTGTCTTACCATAGGCAGTGTGCTGCCACTGGTATTCCATCTGAGAATCGTCTGGCTACAAGTGCAAAATCTTAGTCATTAAACAAAGGAAGGAAGATCTTAATTACTCTCAACATGATTCTAATATTTTTTCATAGCTATCACGTTTATTTAGTTGCATGCAAATGTTTAAGTTTAAACATATTTATTTTACATCTATTGAGAAACAAGTTCTCACAACTTATACAAATCTTTCTCGATTCTGCATGCAAATGTGTTTTCGTTCAACCTGAATATGCTGGTATCCTTAAAATGATTGGTCGCTGGTTCAATTCCCAGCGCGGACAAGCTCTTTCTAGGATTGATGAAAGTCATTGCAATAGGATACATTTCCCTATCACCGCTAAGCATTGTTGCCAAAATGCTTATTTGCGAATGCGCTTGTGGCTTTGATAGTACCTGTAGAAGAAACTCTATGAAAGGATGGATAGATGCTGCTATATAGCTGCAATGATGTTAAGAACAGCGTGTAACACCAAACTAATCAACTGATTATGCTGGTGTAAAATGAGCTCTTTTTCGGGATAGGTCTTATTTGTCAGTCAATGGAAACATACTATTCCGATTTCAAATCATTCAAACAATGAACCTTCTGTGTTGTACTGTATACTGTTGGAACGCAACAGTCTTTATCCAAAAGGTATCAATCTATGGTACAGACGAATGCCAACTTGTGAAATTGGGATGAACATTACCGTAATCATTATCGTCAAACTTGAATAAGAACTTTGGCAAAACCGGATTTCAATCTAGCAATTATGTTGACATTTTAGCACCAAATATGTAGACTCGACCCCATTCGATAGCTAGATATACAGTCCACTGAAAAAGAAAAAGTTTTATCTTATTGACTTGATTTAATAACCGGACAGTATAAATCCAAGATCATACTGTATGTCGTTTGCAGCATTGAATGTGGTGCATTTGTTGATCTAAACCGTTAACATAAGCCCCTGCTTTCGCCTATGGCGCCGAAAGGCCTCAATGGTGTTTAACGCCACATTCACTATCATTTCAGTCATGTCACGGGGACAGCTGATCAGTAATAACCATGTACCTCCTTGGCTTCAGCAGTAATGATCTAAGGTTCTAAAGTGCCTTGCCCGAAGCTACTTCGTGAAAAACCCACTGTCTCGGATGAGGATTGACCCAACGACCTTTGAATGACAAATTCAACCCATTACAAGAGCTCAAGGCCCAAGAGAATAGGAGGTCATACAGATACAGTTCTACATGCATATCCAAATAGCGGACATATTCTTGTTTCAGATATAGGAAGAAAATGATTTTTTTTTAATTTCAGAAGATAGACCAAAATGGAAACCACGGAAACCAGCAACTCGATTTCAAAAGGAATCGGCATCACCAAAGCTTAAAGTAACTGTGTTCGCCGGAGACAGAGACGTTTGTAAAAGATTACACCATAGTTTAGAGAAGAAAATACAAGAAGAATTTCTGTACGAGATAAGTCAAGAGAAAAGACCCAGTGTGTCAGATGAGGCTAAACAGAAAATTGCAGAGGTGATTCAACGATACAAATTAAAGTCTGTCAAAGGTACAGTACCGGTAATTTATCATCACCGTCATCATCAACATCATTATCATCATCATTAACTTTGTCGTCATCATTTTGTAATTTTTGCAATTCGATTTTTTTTCATTAAGGTGAGTCCCAAAAGAGCTGAGTTACTGGAAGTCGCTCGTTTGGATTGTAAATGTCAAAATTGTATGGCACTTAACATGCAGTCTGATCTCGAACTAAATGGTACACTCATCCAATTTTTTTTTCCAAGTAACCTGACCAACGCGAGTACAGAAGTATATTTCATTTTTCCATATACTGAAAATGTCTTATTGATACGTTTTGCATGAAAAGGTTTAACGACTGTATTTGTCAAGACCGACTGACTGTATGAATTTTACGTGTGGATGTCAAATGAATCTTGCAAATGAAAAAAATATTACGGAAATAAGATTGAAATCTATACTTTATTTACATCATAAGACTTATTTAATACTGTCGTCCTCGCACACAGTTTCAATTTCTGAGACTTAAAATCTTGAATTTTGTACCTATATTATTCATTTTAAAAAAACGGGGCCATGATGGCCCTGAACCGCTCACCTTAGCCTGTGTACCTTTGGGAACATACATGTAGTACAAAGTATACCCAGTGTTCAGTGGAATAATTTAAACATCAAAATCTTCAAAATTAGATGATATTTTTTTTACACTTTACTGTATAGCAGTTCCAAACGACATGTTGAGTTATTATCAATTATCTTTGGAAGGATATAAACCATTTTGGAAAAAGGTGAAAATGCTAGTAACCAGTATTTTTATATTTTCCTCAATGATTTCAAAAATCTCTCTTCTTCTGTAGAGCATTAAGTGAAACGCATTATTGTGTGATAAGATTTACTTTTGACAATGAATTGCAAGTAACTATGAGTCAGTTTAAGGTTCTTACGGGCATATCCTATTTTTGCTTTCTATTCAAATTTTGACATTTGGTCTATAGAGTTTTTTTTTTTTAATTTTTTATCACTTATCTGTTTTTATATACTAAAGAACTACACGAGAGAGGAATAAATTGCCAGTTCATATTTTAACAGAAACTGTCATGTTGCATGTCGGTCATCTTGGGGCGACGATATTAATAAATTAACGTTTTTGGCGCATCGACAACTGAGATCATTTAGCACACTTGCTGCATGAACTTTTCGTTATTTTTTTTTAAGTAAATGATACGTCATTTGAAAAGTTAAAAAAAAAAAACACACAAAGTATTGTAGAAATCATAAGATTTTACCCAGACCGTTACAAATAAGGTTTGACGGTCATTGGCTGTATGAAAGCCAGCCATCCCTACCATGTGGCCTGCTTGCTAATCGAAATAATGAACAATTATTGAAAAACATTTTGCCTTACTTTCTTTTTTTTCTACCAAAAATAGTATCCATACTAGCATTAAGTCGTATGTTTACATTTCATACATTTTGCATGATTCATCAGAAGAATAGGTTACACATCGCATACATTCTTATTTTCTCATAAATCATACATAGTCCGTATTCACCAACCATTCTACAAGTCAGTCTTCTTCTAGATTTAGAAAATAACACACTTTCCGATGGGCTAAGCCATTTGCTTTACTTTTAATTCAGACAATTCTTGAGAATTATAATAACAGATTTACTGAGAATGGTTGGTTATACGGGCCCTGATGAGTTTGTAAAAGTTGTATGGATTGACGATCCTTTTTTTTTTTTCAGATAACAAAAAATACAGACTGAAGGGGTATAGAGAAAATGTACACAAAGCGAACGAAGAGATATTGCAAGTTCTCTTGAATGACAAGCCGGGTGATCCAACTACAGAAAGAAAGCGGCGGAGATCAGCTCAACCACGACGAACCCCAGAATTCACAAAAGTCATGGCAGTGGATGAGCCTGAGGTGCCCTGCTACTGGAAAAACTTCCGTCCTGGGGAAACTCTTAAAAATTTACTTGTTGAGATGAAACAACTTGTGACCAAGCGGAACTATGTAAAAGTAAAGTTGAATAAGGATGATCCTACACACAAAGCGATTGTACGTTTTATCAATAAAACCTTTGATGCAGGCAAAGGCAATATTGGACAAGGCAGGGATGCTTCCGGATTAAGCCAGTATAGCCAATGTTTTGTTGTGAAGATATATAGGATAGAAAATCCGGAATTGTACGCACTCTATGCCTCGAAACGTGCAGAAATGTTCCGTAAGCTTTACACAAAGGGTACAGGCTTCTTTCCCAAACTGGAAAACGTAAAGATAGGCCAACAAACGAGAGATCTGCAGGCAATTCAGAGTGTTTGTCTTAATCATGACCGGGAACTGGCCAAAGATGTGTACGATGAGGTGAACGAGTATTACTTCTTTCACGGCACAAAACTGGAGGTTATTGACAAGATATGCTCGGATGGCTTGGACTCACGGCTATGCAGTCCTGATGCTATGTTTGGTCAGGGAATATACGGGGCTGAAAGCGTTCTTAAGGCAGATCAGTATACCGGTAAGAAAAGAGAGGGATCTATATAAAACAATCTGTTCGGATTGCGTCAACCCTATTTTGAGCAATTAATTTCCATTTTATAGCGATTCGAAAGAAAAAAAGCTTTTAAAAAACATCGTAGTCAAAGGTAAACATGCTATAAACCAGCAATTTCTCCTTTTTCCGATAATGTTTTCTATTCTTTCAGGGCTAAATACCACGATCTTAATTTTTTTTTTTTTTTTGTCGATTGTAGATTGATAAAGACTTAACCTCTTACCGAACAATCAAATTCAACAATTCAACGACAAATTTTTCAATGAATTTAAATCAAAAACTAACGAAGTTTAAATCAAAAACTAACGAATACCAGATTGTTTTCATCACATAAATCTATCTCAAGAATCACGGTTTATGATGTTTTTTAACACTCGCCTACACGTACATGTACATTTGTATTTACATGAGGCCTCACAGAGGAATATTGTTTACAAAGAATTGCAAATAATAAATATGTTTTGACTAAACAGGAACGGACTTTGTCACGGTCATCAATTTTGACAGTTAATTTCTCAGAGAAGCCTGTATTAGCAATGTTTTAGAAAATAAGGCGTATAATTATAGAGCGTTGACCAAATACATGTCTGGCACTGTTTACTTATCTAAAACGGGTTTAAGACAAGAAAATCTATGAGGGCTGTATTACATTAAAAGCAAGGGAGGTTATGAAATAAAGCTGCATTTTAATCTACGTTTTTCATGCTAGTAATCACAGTTTGTAATAGGAATTCTAAGGGTTCATGTGATTCATCTATCATTAAATCATGATCATGAATTTTCAGAAGGTCATTCAGATTTCACTGTAGATACAAGCATGCAAAAACCTGAATATGCGCTGGGTCGTGTAATGCTTGCATCTGCACTGCAACTTTAATTGCTTTCTGAAGGATTTTGATCACAATAAATGATGACTGCATTACCCTATACTACTTGTGTTTACATCAAAGATTCACTGGTGTTTAGAGCCACTGTTTTCAACAGGAGGTTTACAAAATTGGAGGAATTGTCTTTTCAAATAAGCTTTAAACCCGTTACGAAATAGTCTTGTATTTTAACAATTCCAAGAATATGTTGTTAGCCAGCATTTTTTTCTATTTCTCACAATTTTTCTACCCTAGCAAATACAAGTTTTATCATTACTATACAGTTACACTTCGTTCTCCGTGTGCAGATGTCTTTATTTGTACAGATCGATAGAATTGTCGTTTGCTAAAGAGTTACAGAATTTTTTGATGATTAAGTCGTCACTGACCTAGATTTTCAGCTCAAGATGTTTGAATAATTGGTACGAGGGGTGTTCATAAAATAATGAGACTTTCTTCATAACTTTCGAATGTTTAATCTTTTTCCGTGATATTTTCATGCATAAAACTTAAATACATGAATAATTCATACGTGGAATTTTACTGGCATGATTCACCATGTTTTAGTGTTACGTTCAATTAAAAACATTTTGGTTTGAGGGTGAAAAAAAAGGCCACAGACGTTCGTGACGTCGCACATAGCATCAGTGACGAGATCAGTACGTTTTCAACATTTTTCGAAGTATCCGCCTTGGTATTACAGACATGTGTGGTGTCTTTCTAACCATTTGTCAAATACTGATCTGACTAAGTGTCATCAAATGTTGAAAAAAAAGGCTTGCGTCTTTGTGCTGAGTATTAAGTATTATGAAACGGCTGCCACGAAGCTTGGATCTAATCTTAACGAACTTTTGCACGCGCGTTTTAACCGGTGGTGGTAATGCATTCCGCTTCCAAATGGACGAGTGTTGTTTTGTCTGTGGACTAAGTAAACAAAACCAGGCTTCGTCCATAGTGATGAATCCATCTTAGGAAATGATTATCCTCACGATCAAAATTCTTCAAGAATATCTGCTAGTCTAAACATCTGCGTAATTTCTGATCATCTCACAACATTATTGGGACCCTTCAAATACTTACTCTCGAGTTCTTTCTAAATGCTCTCCACGCAAGTCTGTAGCTGATCTTAACCTTCCCTGTAATCTCTCGAAGAGTAATGAGTCTATCCTCTTCAAGCAAATCCAGAATTCATCTTTCGTCACTTAAGTTTTTATGCCAGAGGAAAACGATAGATTGAGATGTTTTATCTTAAATCCACTTAATATTCCTAAGGGAATGAATTATACACAATTTAGTAAAGTTTACTCTCTTTCAATATTTCGGCTTTTGCCTTTATCAAGAAATTAGACTTGATGCCTTCAATTGAAGGCATCAATTTCGAGTCTAATTTCTTGGTAAAGGCAAAAGCCGAAATATTGAAAGAGAGTAAACTTTTCTAAATTGTGATAGATTGAGATATGTATTTCCTCACATTAATGTTTCCTAGATGTTCATGTGTCTGTGTCGGCATACACCCGAGATTTGCAAAAGATTTTTTCACTCAGCGTGTTTCCAGTTTTTCTGAAAACACCATTTTTTTTTTCTACAGTGAAGAAATGCACAGGCTGTATTCGAATGTTGATTCTTGTGGCTTTAAACAGCTGTAATGTCAAAATTTATAGTGAACGTTACAGAGACACGAATCGCAAGTTGTCGAAAATTTTGTTAACTTTCCCAGACTTGTTTGAAGATGATGCTTTTTTCGCGAAAGCGATTCTGGAAAAAAAAACTTTTTTTTTTCTCTGACGTGCTCCGCCCTGCCCAAACGTGCCCTTTTTAAACTTGAGTTTTTCTGCCAAATTTGTGAATTCATTATTTAACTTTCCACCGATTATCAATAATTTGTCAAGGTAATAAACCTTTAAAAAACTGTCAGCCCAAGACGTGACGTTAAAAAAAAAAAAAAAATTATGGAAAGTCTCGTTATTTTATAAATACCCCTCGTTAAATATTTATACCCATTTTTCAGACGACAAAAGTAACCGAAGTGCTGGTGAGAAAAAGATGCTTTTGATGCGAATGTTACTTGGCGATGTTTACGTCTGCCCTCCTGATAAGCCACACAAATTCAAACGGCCTCCGTGCACAACCTGTTACATGGACAACTGTACGAACGAAAACCACCCTTATCGCTTTGATTCTGTGGTGGGCGGGTTGAAGAAGCTTTTCAGAGAATTTGTTGTGTACGAAAGTAAACAGTGTTACCCAGAGTACTTGATTACGTACGAAAGGCGTTGAAACAACACACAATTTGGACATTTTATTGAGAAATCTGTTTTATGGATTAAGCCATTTGATTTAAGAAACAGATAGATAAACAATAGAATGATAAACAAACATTTCAATCAATCTGCTCGTGGTTGTGGTGAATTTTGTCCTATATGAAAGGTGCTCTTGACTTTCAACGATTGGTGCTAGCAATAAATTGAGAAGCGGTAGAAATTTAGAAAGTAAAAATAGCTTGTTTAAAAAAAGTTAACCGACCATGTTAAGTTCACTCCCGATTCCAAATTATCCAATAAAGAGTATCATAGTGATTCAAAATTCTGTTTTTAGCATTTCTTTTTTTTTTTTTAAATTTTAATTTTGCATTCTGGTTTATCGTGATTCAGCATTGCTATAAACAGACCTGGGGTCGATTACATACCAATGTAATTGATTACAATTACAATTACTCGCAAGTTTTATGATTACTGATTACATTATGATTACACAAATTTTCAATGTAATTGATTACAATTACAATTACTTTTGCATTGTAATCATGATTACATTATGATTACATGTGATTACATTCTGATTTTTACATCAATATGACATACTGCAGTCCATATAAAAGGTTGAGAACTATTCTTTAACATTATGATAAAAGGAGATATTAATAATTACTACTAATATTCTCACTTTACAATCATGTTAAGATTAATATGATCAGTTTATTTTTGACCAAAAGCAGCATTTTAATTTTTTAACTTGAGAGTGATAGTCGAATACAAAAACATATTAACATTCTATGAATACAACTGCTCTTAACTCAGCCAAAATTTCTCTCTTAATCACAGCGATAACTTAATATCTGACAAGAACTATTAAAATTAAAATTAACCCTTTCCCAAATGACTAATTTTAGACTCTTCAAAAGTGAAAGATTTTGCAGACAACAATTTGAAATTTGATGAAAATGGAAGAAAGTTCTCCAAAAGGGTAGAAAACAGAGTGGGAAAAGGAAAAATTGCTCATTACAAGCAATTTCTCCTTTTTCTACAGTGTTTTCAAAAGACTTGTGCTGCAGACACATAAAAACAAGGGCTTGTTTGGGAAAGGGTTAAAGGAAATTCTTTGAGTGAGCGTGAAGTCTGGATGTAATTCATTGTTTTCGAAACTAAAAAGGCTGGTTTTTTAACTCTTGAACCATAGGTTGTAGATGGTTGAAAACTGCATCTTGCACAACTTCAATATGCAATCAATGTATCAATAAACTTTCAATATCATAGCAGCAAAACTGTAGGAGTTATGTTAACTAACTATCCTGACTTATTATACCCTTGAGTGACAGAGTGAAAGCATTTGAAAACGCTGAGTGAAAAAGAGAATATTCTAATGATTAAAATCAGATAAAAGAAGAAAAAGCATTTCTCCCTTTTCCTGTATGCTTTTCACCCTACTTGTACAGGTGTAAAATTTTGTTGTCTGGTAAAGAGTTAACCCGAAGTTAACCCAGCTACAATTTTTTTGTATCTAAGGGTTTTCCTAAACTTCACTGGAACATTTTCAGTTTTTGTAGACTATTATACAACTTATGTTCATATTTCATACTGTCCTAAATCGTACTGGTAAGTCTTTCTTTGATAAAAGCAAAGGGGGCATGGAAAGTTTGGGGATATATACTGTTATCTCAGTTTGACACCTCTTCCACCCTTTATCACTGTTGACCACATGACTGATTTTTAAGACCTCATTATAATTCCCTTTACCAAACGACAAAATTTTTTATGTTACCAAATTGAAAGCATTTGCAGACGATAAATTAAAAGTTGCTAAAATGATGATTTCTCTCTTTGAAAGAGCAGAAAACACTGGGGGAGAAGGAGAAAATGCTGGTCACCGGCATTTTCTCCTTTTCCAACAGTTTTTTCCATAGCTTTCTTCTTTAGGGTCGTTAAAAGTTGGGATTGTGCGATAGAGATTTAAATAATTACACTGTAGCAGATGACAGAATTGAAGTCTTTATACTGTAACTAATAAACTAGCACTTCCTTCCTCTTGTAATGTTTCCAAAATTTCTCCTTTTATCACAATGTTTCATAAGCTAATTGCTCTCTGACCTTCTTTTCCCACTGTTTTCTCAAGCTGTTTGTTAAAATTGGAATTGGGTTGTAATGGGTTGGTAATGGGCAAAGAAGAGGATGCTTGTATTAGAAACCATTGTGGGAAAAGGAAAAATGACTGATAACTAGCACTTTCTTTTTTCACATAATGTTTCAAGAATTCATTACTCATGCAAACTGAAAGACATTTGTATCTTTTTACCTTTAATTGCCTTTGATTGATTTAGATTCTGAAAGAGTGGAGATATTCTTTATGTTTTCCAGACTAATAATTCAGAAACCCACCATTGACAAGTGGCAAAGAATATTTTCCCATTGTAATCATAAAGTAATTGAAATGTATTCATGATTACAGGCATTTTTACAATGTAATCGATTACATTACGATTACATGTAATCATGAAAACTCTCGATTACAGATTACATTGCGATTACTCGGATTTTGTAATCGATTATATGTAATCACGATTACAGATTACAATGACCCCAGGTCTGGCTATAAACAAACATTCGCAGATTTTTGTCTTTGTTGATTTTACCTGATTTTACCAATCCAGGATTTAGAATTCAAGTATGTGTACGCTTGTACTCGAATAACAGTTTGGAAGAACGCATACAGGTATACCCATATACTAGGGTTGAGCAAAAAGGTCGTGCAATTGTTAATTGAAACAAAATTACTGGTACAATACACTTGAATTTTCATTCCACGAACTTTTTGCTCAGCCTTTGTATGATTACAAATTAATCAAATGCGAATGAATCGATTGAAGTCTTTTATTAAAGGGTTGTTTCGCTAGAATATCTCCACATAGCTGACAATAAAGATTCGTGATCTGATGGCATATTCTATGAATCTGCATTGACCATGAAAGAATCACGAGGCACTTTCGAGCTCAGGATTATAGATAGATGATTCAGTTTTAACCCTTGGGATGCTAAGCGTGACTCGCTGACCTTTTGCAGACAGTGTGGATCAAGATCAGACTGCACAGAACGTGCAGTCTGATCTTGGATCTACACTGTCCGATGAGGATATATTTTTCCCCCAAAAAAAACTTCCATATAGCAACATTTGGGTTTTTACCATTGACTTGAAAGTTTCATGTTAGTTATTTAGCAGGATAAGGGTTAAATATAGTAACTGGAAACGATTGCAAATGAAAGATCAAATAAACAAGAGTATCCATATTCACCAATTATCCTTAAGAACATTGTTTGTCTTATTCGGAAGAACTATATAAATTCGAAAGTAACGCAACTTCCGATTGGCTAAACCAAATGGTTTAGATTTGGTTTAGCTATTCAGAAGTTGCCTTATTTTCTAAAGTCCAGAATTAGACTTAGAATGAAGTTGAGAAAGGCTGGTGAATATGGACAACGAGCCCGTATTCATCAACCATTCTCTCTAAGATTCTTAAAAAACTTCTCAGTAATTTTCTCGAGTTAAAAGTAACGCGATTTCTGATTGGCTAAACCAGTTGTTTAGCCAATTACAAACTATGTTACTTTATAGGGTAGGGTGGGGCAAAACGCCCCAAAGGGTAAAACGCCCCCCGTCGATTTCTTGATCATTCCAGTCTATGTGACGTAATGATGACGTCACTGTCATTGGATGTCACGCGTAGATTAATGTGAGAGGAGAGATCAAGCTCTGTCATTGGTAAGTAAGAAAAAAAAAAATGAATGTATTGCTTTTTACACA
Organism: Hippopus hippopus; assembly: GCA_946811185.2. Lineage (NCBI taxonomy): Eukaryota > Metazoa > Mollusca > Bivalvia > Cardiida > Cardiidae > Hippopus > Hippopus hippopus. Next base: position 47,792,003 of record OX328100.1, read on the forward strand.
TATCCTTGTTAATTTTTGTCTACTTTTATTTCGCGTTATACTGAAAACGGACGTATACTAGCTTATACACCCTAACTATATCTATAGCACATTGTATTGTGGTTTTACTCAAGTACACACAATTTGTAAGCGCCTTTGCTATATTCGGAATATCTCGATTAATAATGAAAAGTTCTTACTGGGGTAAAACGCCCCATTTATTATGGGGCAAAACGCCTACAGGGGGCGTTTTGCCCCATTCCAATGTTTGGTTCTATACTTTCAAATTACATCTTTTTGGGTAATTACATTTACTTTTTTTCCAAATTACATTTGGGTACAATGCCAAATCTGTCTTAAGTGGGCCCACGACGAGTGTACCCCGGGATATGTTACATTTGTGTGTCCAAACTGTCAGTCTGATGAAGACTGAAATGTGTTGTCTAACTTTTCTCCTTGTTTTACAGTTTCATATGAAATGGTTTAGGTTTGAATTTGGTTTACTTTCCCTTTCCCACAATGTTTTCTACCATATTAGTAAAATAAATAAATAAATAAATAAAAGAATAAATGGATTTAATTTGCCAATTGCTTTCAGTTTGAACAAGAATGAAATGTCTACTTTCACTTTGATGTTCATTATTAAATCGTTTTTAAACGAACTTGTATTTTATTATGTGTGAATGCCTTATGTCAATGGAATTATGTCTTTACTTTCTGGACATTTGGTTGTCTCGTACACATGTTACAATTTAATGCCGAGCCCCATAGCTCAGTCGGTAGCGTACAGGACTTGGGAACAGGAAGTCGCTGGTTCGATCCCCTGGCTCGGCCATTATTCTTTCCGAGGATTAATGATATTCATTGCGACAGGATTCATTCCTCTCTCACCGCTGTCAATTGTTTCGACGATGGTTAAGTGGGAAAGCAGCCAGTGGTTTGAGAAGAATATTGTGCGGAACACTGGTTAAAAGAACTCCAGGAAAGCATGGATAGGTGCACTGGCCGCTGCGATATAACTGAAATACTGTTGAAAACGGCGTTAAACACCATACAATCAATCAATCAATCAATCAATACAATTTAAGCGATGTCTATCAAATATATATTATTTTACAACTTTAGTAGTGTCCGTGGTCTAGAGGTAGAGCGTCGGCCTCTTGATAAAAAGGTCCCGGGCTCGAATCGCATCCGAGGCGGTTATCAACCTTGGGGATTTTTCATTTGCCCACTCACTCGGCGCGAGTACTGGTGCAGTGTCCAGGAAGCGGAATCTAGAGAAATTAATCTAAGTTGTAAAGAACTTGTTTCTCAATAGATGTAAAATAAATAAGTTTAAACTAAGGGGTAAAACGCCCCCGCTGGGTGCGTTTTGCCCCATAAACAGGGGCGTCTTGCCCCAAGGGTGGGGCAAGACGCCCCTTTTAAGAAAAAAAAAAATTTTTTTGTTTCTATAATACAGTTTAGAATAGATAACGACGACAAACATGTGCCATTATATTCAGTTGACTGAAACGGTTATACAACTGCGGAAAACACCATTCTATCTTCATTCTTTTCCAAAATAATAACAAAAAACCATTTTGGGGGCGTTTTGCCCCACTCTACCCCATAAGTTGGATTTAGACTACCAATAGAATGGTTGGAGAAAACAGGTCCATTGTAGTGGCGCTTTGAAATATTTTGGAACACATCTGTGTGGAAATCTTTGAACCTGATACTGCAACTCTATTATAGTGCGCTATAAACTACACTAGTTAGTTAAAGAATTCTAGAACTGCGCCGATTCCCACTTTGCGCAGAACACAGATAGTAGACAACATGCTTTTATGGACGCAATTTGGCCTGCAACACGCGAAAAGGGGCATTCGGACATTTGCGTAAAGTGTCGTCTCGGATCAGCCTGCGCAGTCCGCTTAGGCTAATCCTAAACGACACTTTCCGTTTTTATGTAATTTTCTGCTTTGCGCAAGTCTACTGTAACACAAAATCTAATGTAGTCGTAAAGTGCCGTTTCGGCTTAGCCCATGCGGACAGCGCAGGCTGATCCAAGACGACACTTTACGCAGATGTCCGAATGCCCTTTTCGCGTGTTGCGAGCCATTTATGATTTGAGTCTTGCTCTGACAAAAGGGGTTTTGATGTATGTATGTATGTATTTTCAGGATGCATTATACTAAGCAAGTCATCACATAGTTATGGATCTATAAGATCCATTTTGTCTAACACGCGGCTGAATCCTGAAGTAGCATGGTCCATGGACATGCAGAAAATTTACCAAAAGCAAAGCGTTTTGACCCAGGGCGGTCTGGGCAGGATGACACTGGTCGATACTTTTTGCAGATGCATCAGTTCCTCTTTTCACAGAGCATGGCTCAATTTGTAGTTTATTTAATGAATGGGGAAAAAAAACCTAATCACACTGTATGAAACCGCGCTTCATACAGTGTGATTAGGTTTTTTTTCCCATACCTCCATGAAAACAAAAACATTCTCTTCATCCCTTATAATTCAATATGACAGACAACAAATATGCACTTAAATAATTCCAACATTGAGTATTTATTTACTGTCCATTCCTATGGTGGCATATTTCTGCCACGAGATACGAGATAGCTATTATGATAATTTTACATAACTATCGCGATAAATTAAAGTTTCCTGGAAATTTTATCGAGATAGTGAAAAGTTTCATGAAAAAAATATCACGATAAACTTAATATTTTAACGCAAAATTTCTCAATCGTGCACGAAGCTGACATACAGAGATAAAATTATCGTGATAATTCTACCTGTTTCTCGATATCTATAAATAGAAAATTTATCATTTGGATGAACTCGGTAGTTTTTGACTTCACAAGATTGCAGCGAGTAAAAGTTCGAATAGTAAATAATTGTAGCTTAATTGGTAAATTTTGACAAGACTCGAAATGAACAGAAATCTGTAAAATCACAAAGACGAATCGAAATGCCTCCTAGGAACACTTTAAAACCATTCAGGGAAAAGGAGAATTCATAAGATGTTCCGAAACCGTATCTAATTATAGATACCGTGAATGTCAGTTATGGGCACGAAAGCAAAAAAAATCATAATAACAGGTAGAATTATGGCGATATTTTTATCGTGAAAATTTTTATTATCTAGATAATATTTCCAGGAAACTTTGTTGTATCACGATAGTTTTCCAAAATTATCATGATAGCTATCTCGTATCTCGCGGCAGAAATATGCCACCATACATTCCATTGATAATTCTTAGTGCGGTAAATCTGCTCCTTCATGACGTAAAATGACGTAATTCATGACGTCATTATAGTATTGAACATTTGCATATTGAGTGGATTTATTATTAGAAGTTCAATACGCTAGTATTAAGTTGAAAATAAGATTGTTTAAACCCAGCAGAGTAACAATGAGTTTTCAGCTCTCTCTTTGAATTTGCTGTTGGATTTTTATTTTTTCAGTATTCAGAAAAATAAATTCAGCTACCAATTTGAACTTCGGACTCGATATAAAATCAGCACGAAAAACATTATGAAATCTCGTATACATGTTTGTTTACATTAATTTGACTGCAAAAGTAGTTCCGGCACTGCTATTTTTTTTTTTTTTTTCATGGAGCTATGAAAAAATTTTTTCAGCCAATCAGGATTCGCCAATGTTCATGAAAAAAACTAATAACGAGCGAAGCTCGTTTTGCGGTAACACCGTTCTAGATTTTTAAAGATAAAATTCCGACTTCGTTGTGGGTTTTAGTCTAAATCTAAATAGGGATGACTAAAAATTGAGTGTCTTCCAGTTAGTCGCGCAGCGTCACACGTATGACAATCTTCCGCACAAATACCTGATTGGTCAAAAATGACAATAATTATCTCCGGATCGAATGATTAATTAAAAATCATTATCAGTTTAATGAGTACAGATTATCTAATTCCTTACTTACAATCAGCGTATTAAACGTCTTTTTGTCTATAAACATACGCAATGATCTATGCTAGCAAAGAATGACGTCATTAATCATACTATTCTTACGTCATGCACGAGCCGTTGTTTCGCGGAAAACATTGTGCCGAAGAAATCATGACTGAGCTAGTTTTTTGACTGTTTCAAAATACCATTTTCAGAGAAAGCCGGATTTATGATCTGTAAAAAGGGGGCTTAATGCATCTGCAAAAACTATCGACCCATCCACGCAAGCTAACCTGGATCAAAAATCTTTGCTAGGTCTATTTTTCAACGTTCTGCATGTCAAAGGATCAGTATGCATGCCTTTTGATTCAGTCAGTTATCATACAATATGGATGTATAATTATGTGATGACTTGCTTGGTATCATACATCACGGACATGCATTAAACCCTCTTTTACCGCAACATGGCTCAAATATAATTTGTATAATGTTACGAAAGCTTGTTGATAGATCTAAAAGTTTGGCTTTTTTTTTTTGCCATAAGTTGGATATCTATCCGATAACTCGGCAAATTTCTTTCCTAGGATTGATGATAGATCTAGATCTAGTCATTGCGACAGATTTCATTCCTGTCTCTGCACTGATCACTGTTTCAATGATGGACGTGTAGGACAGCAGATGGGATGAAAAAGGAAAGCTACATATAATCTTATTTTAAACAGCAATCTACACACTCTGATTTTAAAGAAAGTCCAGGTAAAATATGGGTAGACCTGTGCACTAAAGTTCAAATGAAAGAAAGATTCTGTTTGTTTGTTTTTTTTTTTCCTTTTGTGTGTATATTCATTGCGGCGGCAAGTGCACCTACCATGCGTTCCTGTAGTTCCTTTTACCAGTACTCTGCTCAACATTCTTCCCAACCTACTGACCGATTCCTCGTAGAAATCATAGTTTCTCTGATATAGATCTAGATCTACATGCAGTGAGGAAATGTTCCCGTAAAATGGTCTTTACAAGTGTGTGAACAAATAATCATTCCAAGTTATTTTTGTGGACATAAATTAACGAAATTGTCCAAGAACTATTTTTCTTTTGTTAAGGAAATCAAGGACAGTTCGCCCTATTTCACATGTATAAATCTACGAAAGAAAAATGCTTTCTACTTTTGACAACGCTCAAAATTAGTTTTGGCAAAGCCGGAATTCGAACTCGAAACCCTTTGATTTCAAGATGTAGAATATAGCTCGTCATTTGAATTAATAGATGTTTGTACCAGAAATCATTCACGTCGCTCGTATTGAGGCTTTGCCATATTATTGAATTATTTAAGGAATGAAGAGAATATTTTTTGTTTTCATGGAGATATGAAAAAAAAAACTAATTACACCTTTGTATGAAACCGCGCGAACTTCTTTTTTTACTGTAAATCCAACATTGCGTATTTATCTAATGTCCATTTCATTCATATTTCATAGCGCGGTAAAACTGCACGTTCATGACGTAACAATGACGTAAATTCGTGACGTCATTATAGTATTGAACATGTGCAGATTTAGTCGATTTATTGTTAGAAGTACAATACGCTAGAATTAAGTTGAAAATAAGATTGTTGGAACCCAGCAAAGTGACAATGAGTTTTCAGCTCTCTCTTTGAATTTACTGTTGGATTTCTTTTTCAGTATTCAGAGAAAATAAATTCAGCTAGCAATTTGAACTTCGGACTCGATATAGATCTAAAATCAGAAAGAAAAACATTATGAAATCTCGTATACATGTTTGTTTACATTAGTTTGAATGCAAAAGTAATTCCGGCACTGCTATCTTTTTTTCATGGAGCTATGAATTTTTTTTTTTTTTTTTTTTCAGCCAATCAGAACTCGCCTATGTTCATGAAAAAAACTAATATTGAATTATTTATATGTGCAGTGTCCAATGTTTTGGAACCTTTGAAATGAAAGCAAGATGTATGATACTTTTTTTTTTTTTGAGAAAAAAAATCCATTCCATGTTTGTGTTTGTTTAGTCTCTATTACTTGAAGAACTGAAAATTGCAAATAGCAAAATAAAACAGAAATTGTAGGATAAATACGAGCAGCTAGCTCTATTAGGAAAAATTATTTTTCGAAATATTTTCACAGACAATACACAGTTCCCAAGTACTCACTTTCGTACGAAATCATAAAATTAACACCAGAAACATATTTGACACTTTTGATCTTATATGATGAAACAGAGTAGCAGAAGCGCTTGCTATCAAATTCAAGTGAGACTCTTTTTGACTTCTAAGACCCGGAAGCATTCCATCGCGGTACTAAAAGATGGCCTGTGTTCATCAACCTTTCTTACTATCATCTTTGGCCAAAATCTCGAGAATTTGTCTAAAATTCGAAATAACACAGTTTTTGATGGTTAAGAAGATTTAAAACTATAATTAGCTATGCTTTAGCAAAAAGGGGTTTGATAGCAAGCAAGTCCTCATATAATTATCGATTCATGAAATCAATTTTGTCTAACAACCGACTGAATCTGGAGGTAGAATTGTCCTTGGACATACAGAAAATTGACAAATAGCAAAAGGTATAGACTCTTTCAGCTTGAGCGGACTGGGCAGGCTAACACGAGTCGATACTTTTTGCAGATGTATGCATAAAACACTCTTTTTGAAGAGCGTAACTCATTTTGTTGAGCCAAATAGAATTTGGGTCACTTTCTATGCAGGCTGACATTGTTTGAGAGTAAGACTACGTATGCAGTGTAGAACGATTGGTGAATACGAGCCATGCAAATAGTCCAGTAGTTTGAGGGTGTATACATGTATCAACAATCCACGAGGATTGGGTGTTTCATCTACTGACTTTCTTTCCTTTCGAAGGCAAGACAGCTGTACACTTGTATCTCATCTGGTACTACAGTGACGCAAAGGCCCTGTACTTAAAAAACTTGAGTCCATGCTAAGAGTTTGTGCTCAAGACAAATTTCATTAGTGTTTTGGCAACAACAACTTTTAGAGATAAATAAAGGCTGAATTTAAACGAAGATTGATTGATTGAACGAACAGTGTTTTACGTCGATTTCAAACTTATTTCAGTCATATCACAGCGATAGCATAGCCCACATATTCATGTATGGCCTAGATTTCACCAGTACTAGGCTAGGATTCTAAAGTGTCTTACCACAGGACACTTTCACGAAAAAACTCCTTCAAGTGAGGCTCGAACCGAAGTCCTCCATGCTGCGGGTCCTACACTGAGCCACGCCAGATCCCTACTTTATAAAGAGAAAAGTGAAGTTTGAAAAGTTCAAAAGTTGCTAAATGAGGTGTATCAAATTTACTCTGTAAAATTTTGAAATTTCATACTCATTTGAGTTGAGCATCGAAAACATATAAGCTGAATCGCGGATGAAGCCCGGTAGAGCGAGTAGTTACCTGGTTACTAGGCGACAAAATTTCAGACTTGTTCAAATTGAGAGAATAAGCAGACGACAAATTAAACGTGGCTCAATTGACGATTTTTTGACATTAAGAGGGTAGAAAACATTTTGGAAAAGGCGAAAATGCAGGTTACCAGCATTTTCTTCTTTTCCTAAATTGTTTTCAAAAAAATCTTTCCCTTATGGTCTTTAAAACATGGGGTTGTCTGGCAAAGGGTTTAATAGATGATGAGGTATAGCTGACTTCTTCCTATCCTATCCTGGAACAATGCCATGATTAACATCACCTTTCGTTTAACTCTACAGACGACAACATTTTGAAAATGTCTAAATTGAAAACAGTTGCAGACGACAAATTCAACAAGTCTCATTTGATGATATTTGACTTTTAGAGGGTAGAAAACATTGTTGGAAAAGGCGAAAATGCTGGTTACCAGCATTTGCACCTTTTCCAACAATGTTTTCAAAAGCCCTTTTCCATGGGGTAGTTAATAAACATGGGTTGTTTCGTAAACTTCTATCCTGGTAAAATGCCAAGATCAACGTCACTTATGGTTTTAACTCTACAAACGACAACATTTTGGACACGTCCAAACTGAAAACAATTACAGACAAATTCAACAAGGCTCAAATGATGATATGTGGCTCCAAAGGGTAGAAACCATCGTCGGAAAAAGCTGGTAACCAGCATTTTCTTCTTTTCCCATAGTGTTTTCAAGAGCCTTTTTCTTCAGGGATGTGAAAACTTAGGATCGTTTATTAAAAGGGTTAAGCTATGTTCATATAAATATACATGAAATAAAGTACGATTAGTGGTCATATTAAATATTTTATCATATTTTTAATGCCCGTTCACTTATATGTATCTCTGAGTTAAATTTTTAATTCATCGTGGGTTGATTAAAGCTATCATTGTGAAACTTATATGACAATAAAGCTAAATAAGTTTGACATTCAGATATATAGTTTTAGACGCGATGCGACATAATCTGGTAAAAATGCAGCTGCTTAAAAGTGATCAATATTTTCGAGGAAAAAAATTTCTTTACATGAACGTAAATGGCGACGTCGGCAAAATTTAACGAAATAATAACACCACTAGGGTTCAGATATTTACAACTTCGATGTAGATGTACATAGGGCACCAGTTTAGCGTCAAAACAACTTGTAAATACTGTGGGACAGCTGCGAGTGTCGATTTAATTTTTAAACATGTTCAAAAAATCACTTTGGCACTCAGGAAAATGTTTGAACGTATCTGGATGTACTAAAACGTGGAAGAGCGTAGTTCGACTTACCTTAATGTACTTCGGTAGGGCCATTATACGTAATTTTTCTGTACTTCAACATTAACCATTTACCGAGAACAACAAGTACGCGATCAATCACTGCAGAGCATCTGATCACAAAAGAGCACTCTCCACCTAACTTACATATGATGTAAATGAAGTGCGCAATTGCAGTTCTTTACCGTCGTCCAATGTAAAGTTTTGCGTTTTTTAAACCCGCAATTTCATGCTATTTCCTAGGCTACAGTACTGTATTAGTTGTACGGTCATGTGGTAGGGGACTTAGGAAACTCGTTGTCTGCGCAACTCATATTATTCGAAGATTCGACCTGTCTGCTATGACACATCACCGATCCCATATACTTGGGAAAAGTAGGGCTTACACCGAAGCTATTACCTAAGCCTGTAGGTAGCTGTTTAATAAATGGCCTGTACACAGGTTACAAGCTAGCTGATCGTAGCTGAATGAATCGCACCAGGTAGCGTTTTATTGAGTAATACCGCCCTCACACTTGCTGATTTTTCTTACGAGTCCTTACGGATTGCCAGCTCGTAGTCAATCGCAAGCATCCGTACATAACTCGTTCGCAACTCGTAGACACTCGTGAGGATCCGTGACAGTAGAGACAAAATTTTTGACATGTCAAAATTTTTCTTATGAATGTCCACGGATAAAATTTTCCGTAATGAACTCGTAAATAACTTGTAACAATCCGTAAGTATCGTAAACCGTTTGTAAACCCCCGTAAACTACTCGCAAGAATCCGTAAATGTCTCGTGAACAATTTGTTTTACGATTTGTTACGGTTAGTTTACGATTCTTTCACGGAATATTACGAGTGCTTAAGTGACGTTACCGATTTTAATTGCGTTCAGTTACGATTGCTTTATGGATTGATAAGACTTAATTACGAGCAATTTATGGATATGTACGAGTACTTTACGAATACATACGTATACCTTACGATTTAGAAATGGTATAAAAGCTTGCAAAATTGAACAGTTCCTTTCAGTTGTTATCAAGACGTCACAGAGGCCTGATCTCTTCGATATACACTATTGATATACACTATCTACAAGCATGGCTCCAAAGAAAGCAAAAAAGGCAGCCATCAGAAAAAAGCGGACGCGCTCACCCTCCTTAGAATCACCATCGCCACAGCTAGAGCCCGCTGAGGTAGAAGACCACCCGCCTTCCACTGAACCACCGCAGCTGCATCCTTCTGATACAGAAGACACGGAACGTGATGTTGATCGTGACTCCTCGATCTCCAGAAGTGAGGCTTCGGACGATGATGCATCTCTCCAAAAAGGTCAGCATCAACTCTGAGAAAGTTCTTGTAGCCAGCGGAGTCTTCTCGGTTCAGCTCATGCAGGAGATGGTCATATTGCCCAAAGAGGGTCCTGCGTGTCAGCCAGGTCCTGCACCAAAATCTTCTGCGAGCTGAACGTCTCTTCTGCCTAGGAATATCTAGATGCTGCTGGGCATCTTCCCGTTCTGCTAGTTGAAGGGGCAATTGTAGAAAGTGTTGATATAATTGCAATCTGTTTCTCTCGTATGCCATGTTGTCTCGCTGGATGTCAGCTGTTGAATGATGATACACAGAGAATTGCATGCTTTTTGCACAAAAAAAAACAACAGGATTTGTAAATACTCCTAACTTACTCACAACTATTCGTAACAACACGTTAACATGTCGTAATTTACACGTAAATGACTAGATTAATCGTAATCATCCGTAATATACTCGTAACAATCCGTAAACAGCTCTTAAAATGTCGTAACATGCTCGTCTTTGTCCGTAATAACTCGGAACAAATCGTAGATATTTGTCGTAAATACATAGTAACAACCCGTTATAAATCGTAAATGGACATTAATTACTCGTAAACCGCTCGTAAAAGCGGCCAGATCGTAACAATCCGTGTACTTTTACGGACATGTGACATCCGTAAGGACTCGTAAGAAAAATCCGCAAGTGTGAAGGGGGCATAAACGTTTATTTTATTTTGAAATTCAAAGTAACGGTTGTCGTTTTGAAAAGTAGTCCGTTTCTGTACCCAGAATGCCCAAATTAGATAGATGTGTATTTGTAGAATGACATCTAGCTGGAGATAATGTTAGGAAACTTGTTCACCGCTGTGGCGAATCATGTCTGCTAAGTTTTACCATTCCAATGTGTATTCAGCGAAATTTCCCCGTTTTATGTTCTCACAAATGAGTACCCTGACGACAGAGAATTTCGCTACTGAGTGCCCCAATTCAATGAAAAATGTCGTCACTGAGAACTGACGTCACTGAAACCTTGGTAAAACGTGCAGTTTGGTGCATGAACTTGATGATGTTACTGCGATAGACATTAGACGTATTTTTATTTAAACTTGGATTTATATAACTTCAAGGTAAGTAACTATGCATTTTAATGATTTGTTGGCAAAAGTAGGACCATTAGTTTCCTCAAACGACCATTAGGTTATCCTTTTAACGTTATAATGTATGAGTTTCGGTACTTCACAACTCATACATTGTGCATAACGTTAAAAGGATAACCTAATGGTCGTTCAAGCAACTAATGGTCGTTTACTTTAACGGACAAACCATTAAAATTCATAGTTACTTACCTTGAAGATTTTTAAATCCATGTTTAAATAAAAATACGTTGAATGTCATGTTGACATCATCAAGATTATGCACCAAATTGCACGTTTAACCAAGGTGTCAGTGACGTCAGTTCCCACTGACGTCAGCTTTTATTGACATGGAGCACTCAGAAGGGAAATTCTATTTCGTCAGCGTACTCAATTTGTGAGACCATAAAACAGGAAAAATTGGCTTAACACACGTTGGAATGGTAAAACTTTGCAGTATATTAAATTCGTTCTACGGTCAGGTGGCCTTCGGCTCAGGGCGACATGATTCTCTACAGCCGTCAACAAGTTTCTAAGTCCCCTGCAGTCATGTACACTGGCCAAATCCACGTAAAAGCACTTTCCCTTTTGGGAGCCCCGTATACATGACTACACTTTCGACACAACATCCAAAATGGCGGCGTCGACCGATACGAGCCGCCAACAAGACAAACATACTGAGTAGCCTGCACCATAAAATTACTATTTTCCCTTGGTAGTTGTCATTTAAACGGAAGGAATGGATTATCTTTTCAAATATAATATAGTTACATGTATTAATTATCATTTGTTGTCATTCTAAAACAAATACATGGCGTTAAAACGAGCCACCTTTTCCTCAGGTAAGCAAACTGTAAAGTGCCGAAACTCATACATAATAACATTAAAAGCATAACCTAATGGTCGTTTTAGGCAACCGATGGTCGTACCTTTGTCAACAAAACATTAAAAATGCATAGTTACTTACCTTGAAGTTATATAAATCCAAGTTTGAATAAAAATACGTTGAATGTCTATCGCAGTAACATCATCAAGTTCATGCACCAAACTGCAAGTTTTACCAAGGTTTCAGTGACGTCAGTTCTCAGTGAATTGGAGCACTCAGGAGGGAAATTCTGTGTCGTCAGCGTACTCACTTTGTGAGAACATAAAACGGGGAAATTTCGCTGAATACACGTTGGAATGGTAAAACTTTGCAGTATAATAAATTCGTTGTATGGTCAGGTGGCAGGGGACTTGGAAACTTGTTCACGGCTGTGGCGAATCATGTCGGCCTCGCATTTGACAGTACAGTAATGCATTTTATGGTAATGCATTAGACTCTACTGTACTGTCAAATTTTAGACATCCCATTTTCAGCAACTGCCACTTTTCCAACGATGAGTTGGATAAACACTTCTCGTGAAAAATATATCGAACTGAATGTTTCACTTTTCGACAATATGCAAAAGAATGAGGAAAACAAGGCAACTGCTGACGTGGTTAGCTTTCATTATTTCTCTTCTTATTGGCGTCAATCGTTCATTATAGAAATATCCTTTTAGTTTTTACACTTATTCTTTTTTCTTTACTGAAAGAATAAAGATTATAAATGCTTAGTGTCGTTTTCATACAAGCAATAAAAGAAGTGAAAATGAGTATGTTTGCACTGGAAACGATAAATAGAGGAGATCAAGATCAGACAACGAACTTGTTATGCAAGATGACGATAGGATTAGGGTTGAAGGATCCAAATCTGATCTAAAACTGTCCCAGGCCGATGAAAACCTCGTCTTTGAGTCTGAAAAGAATCGAAGGGATATAACCACTGAAATAGTCGACCACTCTTGTTAGACTTGCACTAGTTTCTTTGACTCAAAGGATTTTTACAATTTCGATTTTTCCGCCAGATTTGTTAAAAACTGTGGGAGAAGATTTACCAAATACCAAATTGAGGCTTCGCTCAGACAATCCGATTGCACTGTAACATTCCCCTTCCCCCCCCCCCCCCCACCCCGGCGGTCATTTCTTGCTTGGGTCATAAAGTTTTCTCACCTTTAAACTTAACAAAATACCATTATTTATCTATTGTTGACTGAATCCTATCTACATGGTTGTTAACGACATAGATTTTCTATCTCCAGATTAAAAGTTCAATACCTTACCGAAATAATAAACAATCTAATACAGTTTACGGGTCAGTTAAATATTGCTATAAGATTTTTGAACGGATTAACCCCTTAGATCGCTGAGCTCGACTTAAGGTGATTTTGCGGACAGTGTAGATCAAGACCAGACTGCACAGAACTAGCAATCTGATCTACGATCTACACAGTACGATATTATTAGGTTTGTCCTTTAAAAGAAACTTTGAAATAGTAAATTTTGGATATACCTTTGACTGTTTTAGCGCAAAATTGACCCTACCTTCTTTGCCGGCTGAAAATATAATCCATAATATGATCAGAAAGATTTTTCTCATAACCGCTCGACTAAACAAGAGGATGGTATAGAATCAGTCAGAATACCATTCTGTGTAGTCTGATCATGATCTATGGCGTCTGTGAGAAGCCTTGATTCTGTGCTTTGACACCCAAATGGTTAAACTCCTTTGTACCACACAATATCGAGTTTTAACAAACCTGGGAGGCCGGCTTTTGAAAACATTGTGGGAAAAGGAGAACATGCTGGTAACCAGCATGTTCTCCTTTCCCCATAATGTTTTCTACTAGATCGAAGATAAATTTCATCATTTGAATCATATTCAATTCGTCGTCATATCTATTTGCCAAAATGCGTCCTGTCTGCTTTGTGTCAGATATTCAGCCTAACATGACAACGTTTTTATCAATCACTTTTTTATGACGGAAAAAGTCCGATTTGACCCTTTACCAAATAAGATCATGGTTATACCACCCAAAGAGAAAATCCCATAAAAACATTTAAATGTTCTATGCCTGTCAAAAGTAATCAATAGAGTGATAAAATTCATTTAAATTAAAACTATACCATTTAAAAGTATGGAAAATATTGTGAAGACGACAGTCTGTTAATGTATGGTCAGTCCAAGTGTTAGTCGCTAGCTGAAAAATAAATTTTCAAATCAGATGAAAAGTAAACAAAACTGAAAATAGAGCGACGTGGCAACCTTTAACATAGTTTTATTTTCATTTTTCTATCAATGACTAACAAATGGACCGATCATACATTAACAGGTTATCATCTTCACAGTACATGTACTTTACATATCTTTAAATTATATGATTCAAATTTTAATGCATTTTAACAGCCGCATTGTTTACGTTTGGTAACTATTGGACCTTCAAGGAAACGGAGACAATAATCTTAACCAGGATTAATCTCCCTCCTTTTCCAACGATGTTTCTGTCTTTTCAGAGACAAACTGCTACATTTAGGCTACATGTAATTTATCGTCTACAAATGCCTTCAACTTAATATGGACGAGTCTAAAATTTTGTCCTTCGGCAAAGACTTTTCACCAAACATCGTGCAGTAATTTTAGGCTTGTCCATATCAGAAAACATTTACAGACGACAAATTATATGGTGCTGATATACCGGAATTGATCTTTGAACGAGTAGACAATATTGTGGAAAAAGGAGAAAATAATGGCTACCTGCATTTTATCTTTTTCCCACGATGTTTTCAAAACGCTACTTCCTCCGGGTCGTTAAAAGAAGGGATCGTTTGTAAAAAAATTTAAACTGCGAGGACCTTAACCCTTAACATACTAAATAAGTGAAATGAAACTTTCAAGCCGTTGGCAAAAACCCAAATTTTGCCATTTCAAAGGTATTTTCTTGGATAAAGATATCTCCTTACTGGACAGTGTAGATCAAAGATCAGACGGCACGCTATGTGCAGTCTGATCTTGACCTACACAGCCTGCAAAAGGTCGGTGAGTCGCGCTTTGCAGTCTAAGGGTTAAACATCTACAGTGAGGCTCGAACCCTGGGCCTCCAGATTACGAGTCCTATACTTTACGACGCAGGAGCGATGTAGAACCCGCTACGAAATAAGAAAGGAAGTGGGTTTTTCGTTGAAATGTCCTTGGACAAGACACTTCAGAGCCCTAGTCTATTACTGGTTAATCGAGGATAAAGATCTATATGAATATGTGAGCGGTCGCCGTAATATGACCGATTTAATGTTGAAAGTGGCGTAAAACACCTTTAAATCAATCAACCAATCCTACGTCTTCGGTCTATTGTTTGTTACTGATAAGTAGACTATGCATGGAAATTTTCATTCCCAACCTTAGACATCTGTTTCAATTTTCTATGTACCTATAATATGGCCTGCAACACGCGAAAAGAGGCATTCGGACATTTGCGTAAAGTGTCGTTTCGGATCAGCCTGCGCCGTCCGCGCAGGCTAATCCGAAACGACACTTTCCGTTGTGATGTAATTTTCTGTTTTGCGCAAGTCTACTGTAGCACAAAATCTTATGTAGTCGTAAAGTGCCGTCTCGGATTAGCCTGCGCGAACTGCGCAGGCTGATCCGAGACGACACTTTACGGAAATGTCCGAATGCCCCTTTTCGCGTGTTGCAAGCCATATAGTTTATGACATACCAAAGCGTACTAATACATCCATAAAGATTTTATTCTTGTTTTTTCGACGACAGAACATACAATCCACCAAAACTCACAAAGATTTTTATCTTATAGACTGGACTTAACAAGCGAACGGTTTAGATCCAAGATCAGACTGCACGTTTTGTGCAGTCTGATCTTGATCTATGCCGTCCGAAAAAAAAGTCCTCGTTTTTGCCTGTGGTGCTGAAACGATTAACGCCGTTTTCAACATTACTATAGTTATATCGCGACGACAAGTGCTTTCCTGGACTTTCTTTTACCAGCAATTCGCACAGTATTCTTCCCAAGCCACTGGCTGCTTTTACTCATAATCATCGTCGAAACAATGATCAGCGATGAGAGAGAAATGAGGCCTGTCGCAATGACTATTATCAATCTTCAGAAAGAAATACCCCGAGCTGGGAACTCGAATCAGCGACCCCCCCTTGTGTAAAGCATCTAGAGCTGAAAACAAAGTTATGGGGCGCAATTAATAAACCACTCGGGCTATCGCCATCGTGGGTTATTTATTGTGCCTCATAACTCACAACGTTTTTTTTTTAAGAAACAATCTTTTTTCTATCGTGGCTTATCGTTCAATCCACGTGGACGAAGTTTGTTTTGCTGTCATACCGTTTTATGAAAAGGAAACAATTTTTTTTCCGACTTCGTCCGGGTTTCAGTCTTTATCTGTAGTGTAATGGCTAAGAAAATATTATCAAATAATTAAATGTCCAATATCGACTGTAGTTACATGACATTGCTCCTTTATGTCAAACTTTATTGTCCCTGTCAACAGAACTATACAGCAACGACGCTCACATGATTTCTTGATCCACTTCTGTATAAAATCTTTACAGTTTTGGAGGATAACGTTCTAAGACGTAATCGGTCTTGTTCCTATTATAATTTCCATTCTCTTAAAAAATATTATATTCTTTTGCCTCGCACCTCTGATGCATGTGAGAAAAGTATTCATTGCCTTGGAAAGAAAGTTGTGTCGGTACTGGTGTGAGAAAACCAAGAAACACATGCGTAGGTGCACTGACCGCCGTGATATGAATTTAGCTGTTAAAACGGCGTTGAACTCCAATACAAACAAATAAATAAGGTCTAGCCCGTCATTTGTGGCATCTAACTATTATGATACATGTACATAGTATGACTTGTCAACCATCATCCCTTACTCTTATGTAAACGTCTAAGGAGAGGGGAAAAGAAAAAAATATATATATGAGCCGTGCTCTGTGAAAAGGAGGCTTAATGCATCTGCGAAAAGTATCGACCCAGGTCAGCCTGCGCAGTCCGCGCAGGCTGACCTGGGCCGAAACTTTTCGCTACGGGTCAATTTTCTGTTTGTCAAATGGCCAGTCTACCTCATGATTAAGTCGATTATTTAAAAAAGTGGCTCTTATGGATCCATAATTATGTGATGACTTGGGCTGGTATTATGTATCACGGAGATGCATTAAGCCCCATTTTACCAGAGCGTGGCCCATATAGATACATGTATGGACATTGTCAGACATGCTCCCGTTTCGTTTTTCTACGAAAATGGAGTCTAATGCATCTGCAAAAAGTATCCACTCATGTCAATTTACGCAGTCCGGATCAAAACTTCATGCTATTTGAAAATTTCTGCGTGTTCAAGTACCAGTGTACCTCATGATTCAGCCAGTTGTTAGACAAACGCCAGATAATACAAGACTGACACCCAGGCTAGCTTTTGTCGAGCTACTTTTTCTACCTCGAAGTTGATCGACCAAATAAGAGAAACAGCAGTGATTGATTTGACATTAACTAACTATAGTCCGGTCACAATACAGAAGCCCTATACATGTATCAATTGGTGAATGTAAAAATATTTGTAAAATTCTATTCACACTGCTTTAATAGGTGCCAGTGTATTGGTTTGATTTGATCTCGATTCGATTTATTGAAGTGGAAATCTAATATTTTTGGAGAGCATGTTTTATACTCGAAAGTTTACAGGCATGTGGAATAGTTGAGGGAACATCATAAACCAGATCAAGAGATCTATACTATCAAGATAACTCAACGTTGGGAATGTGAGTATTGCTATAGGTTCTCTCGGTTCTCTCTCTCTCTCTCTCTCTCGTTCTCTCTCTCTCTCTCTCTCTCTCTCTCTCTCTCTCTCTCTCTCTCTCAGTGCTTTCTTTATTTCATCTCTGTATGCTGGGTTTTTTTTGTGAGTGTGTGTTTAGAGGTTTGATATAAGGTCTAGGAATAATTTCTTGACAAAATGGTGCTGCATGCTGGTTTGGATTATCTAAATTTTAAAGCAAACAGTTCAGCAAAAGTCTGGATAGCATAACAAAACTAGCCTGATCTGTGCAGAAAAAAGTCTTTCCTTTTTACATGTTATATGTACCTTCAGTATTTATCCACGTGATAATACATTTATACAATGTTCTACGATCGGCAACATTTCATTAGCGGAAAGCTTTGGTTAAAACTTAAAACTACTTGTACGTCCGATATTAACATTCATAGAAACATTAAAATTTCTTTGGTTTGAGATAGGTTGAATGGGGTCTTACGTTGCTTTCAACAGTTTTCAATCATATCACTGTGACAGCTCGCCTACAATTTGTGCCCTGGGTTTATCCATTTATAGGCTGGGGCTCTAAAATGTCTCATTAAAGGACACTCCCTTTGAAAAAAAAAGCCTAATATTTTGTGTTGAAGTAGAGCCCGGGACCGTCAGATGGCGATGCGTACATCACCTCTTAGCTATCAAGTGACTCTGGTGTCAATGATATAAAATACTATACAAAAAGTGGAATAAGCCTCATATAAGTCCTTAGGCTTCAATTCCAAATTACCATTAAATCCATTTTTTCTGGTTAAACATTAAAAACTTTATCTACCATGAACCGTCCTAGACTAATACACGTAGTGAATATTCTGTTTCTGGATCATAACCAATGTCTAGCTAGGTCTGTATTCATGAACCATTCTTATGAATATTTTAGTCTTATTCTCAAAAGAATTCTAGTCTGAAAGTAACACAACTTCTGATTGGCTAAACCATTTTGTTTAGCCCATCAGAAGTTGTGTTACTTTTCAAAATTTATTGTAATGTTAAGAATGGCACTAAGGTGGATACCGTTCTAGCAAGATAGTAGATCTAAATATACTCGTAAAGTAGCCTACTTTTACACGAAAATAACGTTTTATAAAGAAATATCTATACAGAAAAATACTAAAGAAGCATAGTTTGTTTGCCAATTATTTTGCGCGATTGGTTTGTATACGACTCTTACATACTACTAAGAATTCTGCAGTTGAAGACAACATCTACCTTTTTTTTTCATTTATTTATCGAATTACTTATTAGTCATTTACGTTTTTTGTCATTTCCAAAATGTGCAGATCAAAACCAGAATCGAGTAAACATGCAGTCTGTTCTACAGCGTCGAATGTGTGGAAATATTCAAGATAAAATGCTCTGACTTAGATCATTGTAGGTCTTCCTTTGCAAACTGAAAACTGGTTGTTAAGATTAATCGTATTTGGTGGTAAAGTGAACAATTAATGCATTTCAAATTTGATATTTTTTCCCAGAAATCTAAGCATGATAGATAAACTTAACCGTTTTGTGTCTCACTACCCTTAATAAGTCTTTTGAAACATTGTAGAAAAAGGAGAAAATCCTGGTTACCAGGATTTTCTCCTTTTTCCACAATATTTTCAATCCCTTTAAATACGTTTCTTATCATTTGAGCCACGTTTGATTTGTCATCTGTAAATGCCTTCAATTCGAACAGATCTTTATTGTGTCTCTACTGGAGGGTTAAACTATTGTTTGGTAGATGGCGTATTTGAGAAAATATTCGTATTTTCTAACTCGGAATCATCTCTACCCTTTTCTTCTAACGTTACAGCTGTTCAGTAACACCAAATGGGGGCCAACATATTATTAATATTGATTCTGGTGATATTGCTATACCTACCCGCGGTCGAGAGCCAAACCTCTGCTCAGGCAAAAGCGTTACGAACGAAGATCTTCACTACGGATGGTTACGACAAGAAAGTTAGACCTGCTTTGGACCAAAGCCTAGCTACAGGTAGAGAAATAGGAAATAAACTTTCTTCCTTTGAGTTTCACGAACTTTTTTTTTTTTTCTTTCTTTCAAGGGAGTAATCGTTTTTTTTTTTAAGTTGAATTGAAATATTCCAATTCACCTCTATTGCGTTGCTATCATTTTCAATTTAACTGTTATTACTGTTATTGTTATCTGTAGATAATAATTATCTGCTTTCAGAGTTGTGGCGTTCGGGCTAGGTGGTAAGGTGTAAGATCGTAACGCGGAGATCTTTGGCTCTCTGGTAGCCATGGTGTTTTTTTTCCCCGAATGTGTGCTTGAGCAAGACACTTCAGAGCCCCAGCCTGGCACTAGTAATACTCATGGCATACATGAATATGCGAGCTGTCCCCGTGATATGACTGCATAATGTTAAAAGCAGCATAGAACACCCTTTCAACCACTTTTAGAGTTATATTGGGTGTGTAAGCAAACTGTAAATAATAAATGTACTTTTTAACTTTTTTTCTATAGAAGTCAATACATTTAACAAGAAAGGTGTCACATAACAATCGATCTTGTCTAAAACCCGGCCAATTATTAAGGTAGAACGATTCTTTCACATGCACAAAATTTACTTATAGCTTACCTGGAATGATACTTTTTAAAGATGCATCAAAACACCTCTTCAAAGAGTATGACTCCTGTTCATATTTCGTAGACTTATCAGTCTGAGACAACTAACGACCATGAAGCCAAAATGATATTGAGCATCTGCGAAAAGTATCGACCCCGGTCAGCCTGAGCAGTCCGGGCAGGCTGACCTGAGCCGAAACTCTTCGCTATTGATTAATTTTCTGTATACCCAAGGACCAGTCTACCTCATGATTAAGTCGGTTGTTAAAAAAGTGGCTATTATTGATCTATAAGTATGTGATGGCTTGTTTGTCTAATGCATCAGGAACATGCATTTAGCCCCTTTTTGCCAGAGCATGGCTCAGTATATGGATCATCCTATTTCGTCTTGAGTAATTTAGCATCATGATCATTTGGGTTACATATGATTACGAGAAGATAAATAATGATGGTACTAATAGTTCCAAAATATTCTTTTCTTGGAATCTTCTTGGATTACACTGCATTTTGCTAAATTTTGCTAAAAGTTTTTTTGTTTTTAAAGCCTTTTCGTTAAGTTTTAAATGTTGCTGGTCAGAATGTGCAAATCTGAACATCTAAACACGGATAAATACAACTAGATAATATCTTATTTTGGTTGTAATCGTATAGACACTGTACGGTTACATTTAGTATAAAAAGGTGCAATTTTGGATGTTTGAAGAACGGGATGGTAGTTTAGCTATGGGTGACACAGTCTGTTTTTATTACATCTCATATGGCATCATCTTACTGATTTAAATACAAAACATCGTAATGGCTATGTGTTACTGATCGTGTGACAAAACTCTAAAGTGAATTCTAACAACACCAGGCAACGTATATGTAGCCCATTAAGGAAAAACCACAAGAAAGTATCTTTTTTCTTACTTTTGTCTTTCTCTTTTACTGATGATTTGCCTGCTATTGCCTTTCTAAATTCAGCCATAAATTATTTTGAAGTTTGGTTAGGGTATAAAAATCTGAATAGCCTCTCTTTAAATATCGACCTAAGTTCAAGCACTTGACCCATCCTCGGAACCAGGTTTGAAGCATTACGTTACTCTCCATGCATCACCCCTGGGAAAATTGACTAGCAAATCGTCGTTTCTTACGAATATTCATATGGTCGGGAAGTACCCTAATAGCCAATCGAAAGATCGATAACATAATGATACTCTCTTGTAGAGAGGATAATTTCATTTCTTCCGTTACTAAAAATAACCCTGGAAAAAACCCGAGATTGTCAACAAATATGGTGGCCGTGGGCGTGCCTGTCTCCAGTGAGATATGCCATTCTGCAATACAGGAACGAAACTATCGATCTTTGTGTACTATTTTAACTGACAATCTTTCGGTGTTACGCCGAAAAATATCTTTTAAACGCTTCTCGATTGTGGTGTTGATGGGTGCAGCCATATTTAAAGTATCGCTAAGCTTGATTTGCAACGAATGATGTAATTGGATATCGACAAGTAAAACATAGAAATGACGGCGTATTTGTGATAAAAATAGTTTAAATTTTCTCAAAGAAAAACTGAGATCACCAATCAAAATGCTTCATGAATAATTCATGAGGACGAGGAAAAGCCAGCGAAATAACCTAGGAGCGATTACAGAATGAATCGAAACTGGCTCGGTGATGGTTTGACCAAGACTACGAGAAATTTAGATTTCGATGCTCAATAGAAATGGTTACAATTAATGTGAAGAGCATCTTTGGCCATTTTTTCTTTCCTGATCATAGCTTGCATTTTTTTTTTTTTTTTTCAACAAACCCAATCGTTCACCCGAAAATATTCTACAGGCAGCTAATGCCTCATTGCTTTGTGGAATTTGTTGTTACATGAAGTGGTTTCTCCAACAAAAATATTCTATAGGGAGTTAATGCATCATTGCTTTGTTGGATTACTTGGTAGATGAATTGGTCACTCCAACTGTTCTGTATTTCTTCTTTCGGTCCCATGAAAACAAAATATATTTCAGATGTCTACGTCAGTTTTTACCTGTTGGCTATCAATGAACTAAACGAGGTTTCAGAAACATTAAAGACAACTGGATACCTCGTCATCGAATGGACTGATCAACATTTGACGTGGAACTCCAGTGACTATGGTGGTATTATCGTGTCACATTGGCCACAGGTAAACAATAATGCTTAAATCTATACCAAAGAACGAAATGTTACACTTATTTAAATTCAAATTAAAAGTGGTTTAAATGACAATATATATGTGTGAAAGAGAAGAAAACATTGTAAGAAAATGAGAAAAAGCTAATGGCGAGCAGTTTCTCCTTTGCCATAATGTTTTTGAAAGCATTTTCTCAGGGCCGTTAAAACTTGGGATTGTTTGGAAAAGGTTTACAGTGCTTTGATCATGTGTTAACCCTAAAACAGATATCATGTATGATGAAATGAAAATCATCTGAGAACAAACAATAGACAAAAAAGTAGAGGATTAATTGGTCTTTCAGTATTAGACACTGAAACAAGATCTGAGTTATGTGTCGGACATTCATACAAAGATCAAAGACTGAGGAAAAATTAGCTAGTAATGATTATCATTCCATAAAACGTCAAGTGAAAATCTTCGAAGGGCAATCGGTTTAAAAAACTAATTGTCTGAATGACCCGAGTCCGTATTCGCAAACGATTATTAAAATTAGTCTTACTCTTTAAGATTATTTAAATTTGATAGTACACAACTTCTGATTGACTAAACCAAATGGTTTAGCTAGTCTGAAGTTGTGTTATTTTCAAATTTAGAAAAATCTGGAGAATAAGACAAGGAATGTTCTTAAGAATGGTTGGTGAATACACCCCCGGTGGATCAAAAAGCCCTTTGTTTTCTTTGCAGGATGATGTTTGGAAGCCGGATGTGGCCCTGAAAAATTCCATCAAAGATTATAAAGAACTTGGGACCTCTACACTTAATGTGAATGTGCTGTTCTCTGGCGTTGTGTCTTGGTACCCGTTACAAGTATGTTTACAGTTCAGAATTTACAGTTCACATTAAATGAAAGCGATTTATCATGCAGTTAAGCCATCTCCGACCTGATATCGCAAGGATGATATCATAAAATGTTATCAGGCAGGACCTAATTTCCATATTCAACTTTGACCCGCCAGAACTGTTTTCGACCTATCTAATGACATGAACAAAATTGCAAATTTCTGGACACAAAAATGTACAGTCAGTCATAAATTCCTCAAGCATCTCTGCCCAGACCACCAAAAACTGTTCTGGGCTAGATCTACTACCAAATACAAAATCAAAGCGCTGAAAGCACTGATGGCTAGGGGCAAGTGGAAAGTGCATATATGCGTAAAGCAAATTGCATTCAATCATGAACTGTCCAGTTAAAAAGTCAAAAAAAAAAAAAAAAAAAAAAAATGTGGATACCAATGCTCGGATGCAGAACTGCTTTCAGTGAAAAATTTAAGTCGAAAAGCCGGGTATTACTGTGTCAAAAATATTTAGATGTTTACCTGCTCCTGATTTAATTGATTCCCTTATGAGAGTTAACAACTAGCCCAAGTTTGAAGTAAATATGATGGTTGCAAATACTAACGAGCTTGAAATAAATGTCTTCAGTAATGACAGTAATGACAAAGATATTATAAAATATCAAAATATTTGAACACTCAAAGTCAAAAAGGGGCATTTATAAATGTTTGAAAAATACTTTGATGGATACGTGTCCCTTTTGTAAGGGTTTCCCTGTGATAGCAGTCCCAGTTTGAAGTAAATATCTTCAGCAATAACAGAGACATTATAGCCTTATCTCTTGCAAGTTCCTATTTTCCCTTACATGAGTATGTTCAGGTTTTCCCCTATTCCATTGTCAAATAAGTAAAGTGTTGCTACAAGAGTTTACATTGTATCTTGAAGTCCATTCCGGTCGCATCCAGTCCGTTCCGGTCCATTCCGGTATTTCCATGCACCAGAAAAAACACCGACTCATCAACAACTGCCCTACTTGTACATGTATTACGGCTGACATGGTAAAGGGTTTTGTCTTTTTACAGACCATACGTGGATGCACACCATACAAGACTTATCAATCAAATGTCAATTTCACCACGTTCCATCTGCATCCAAAGGTGTGCTCACAGCGACCACCCAAGGTGAACACGGGTGTTGGTTGTGTCTTTCTCTGCATGAATATTTTGTGAAATTAACGGATGAATTTCTTTCTGTTTTAAGCGTTCTCAGTTAAAATTCATCACGGCAATAAACACCGTAAAAAACTTTTGCTTTGAATATATTTTCTTTTGCATTTTCTCGGTGAATGTAGACACCGACCCCCTCTTTGAATTTCTATTTTACATCACGGATGAATAAATCGTAAGGTGTAAGGCGGTTTTGTGGGATGTGTCGTTTCAAGCCAATTAGAAACGGCAGTTGCAGTTCCAGCAAATCAGAGACAGAGAATATCGCGCATTTATACATGATGTTGAGAGTGGTTGCAGCTTTCAAGCAAAAGTCTGAAACGTGGTTACTAAGGCTAGGCGCCGTTGGACCCTAGCCAAAAATAATACCGCTTAACCCATTGGTACGAATATATCCTCCATCAGCCACTGTTTCATCGTCGGAACTGTTGGCATTTAAATAACGGCGTCGTGATAAAAGTGAATTAGTTTTTTAATGGCGGACATAAACAACACATACTGCACTGAACAGTCAATTGAGACACTTTAACTTTATTTAACTCTCCAGTCATTTCCATTAAACTAAGTCGTCTGTTTGATTTTATTATTTTTGCTAAAACAAGTTCACTTCTATCAGTCAAAATTTTTGGTCCTCCAGTTCTAGGCTTATTTTCAATTACACCCATCTCACGGCAACGTTTTAAAATTCTTGACACCTTGCATTTGCTTATTCCGAGCCTTTCTACAACATTCATAGCTTTCACTCCACTTTCTATCAGATCTACGATGAGCTTTTCCTGATCAATATACAGTTGTTTACCGTGTTTTCCTATGATTAAATCCTCGCTTTTAACAAACTCAAAATAACTGTCATGAAATAAGACACCAACTTCGTTTAAATGAATGAATCGTCTGTGTAAAACAGTGTACTAAATTTAACTCCGTGGCCTCGGTTTCATAGAAATGGACTACTGACGTATTGAATTATGTAACTAATGAGAAGGTCATCAAAAAAGTTCACTCACTCTAGGAACGGTTCTGTACCGAACCAGGTTTCCACACCGTTAACGAAACACGTAATTTCAGTTTTGAAATTCCATCATTAAGCGTAGGAAACACAAATAATACCATAAATATGACGCCAGTTTTCAACGGTGGGATTCTAAATGTAGGCACACGAGTTCACTGATTGAACGCTGGCTTCTTGCCGCCTTTACAGAGCCAGAATGAAGGGATTCCATTTTCTGTGCCAGTCGGCAAATCCGTAATGGCGATCTGGGTCAAAACGTTTGAAGCGAGCAAAAATCTAGAGTTGAATTTACGATTTGAAGTGTTAGACGATGTGTTAAGTATTGAATGAAAGTCAAGGATTAATAGTTTATTGACATATTGATGCAAAATAAAGTCAGTTACACGGGAAAAAGAGCAAACTATATTGTCATAAAGCCCTTCATCTTGTTTATTTTCGCAGTACTTCGACTGTTTGTAAAATCATTTCGTACGCTTAAGCATGGTGTTCAGTCATACAAGAATACTAGCTAGCACATTTCTTACTCTCCGTATTTTCATCTTATTCCCTATTTTTACTCGAATAACATGTGAATTGCATGATTAATACAATAATATGGTACTGTCTCGAAATATCGATGTTATCTAGCTCGGCTGGGAGAAATTATTATGACTCGGCAGAGCCTCGTTATGATAAATTCTCCCAACCTCGCTAGAAAACATTGATATTTCAAGACAGTACCCTATTATACTGTATATCTTCAGTCTATAAAACACTAGCATTACAAGTTGCCTGGCCTTTGTGTTCAGTATTGTCAAAGGTCACGAGTCTATAAATGCATGTGTTTCCAACAGCGAGGATTTCGATCTTCATATACAGCAAGACAAGGGATTTTTGGGAATATTTTTATGCAAAGAAAATGGATAGTTCAGAAATATTATTCATGTGAATTTATTACTATATTTTAGTTACAAAAATAAGTTTGCAAATACGTTTGATCACACACTTTAAACAATATGTGACTTTTATTGGACATGAGGTAGCTTTGAAGAGGTGGATCATCCAATTTCTACCTTTGATGTTGAATAGTCATTAGTTGTTAAAAACGCAATCAAGCTTTTAGTAGCGGACGAACAATTTAATTTTACGATAATCTCTCTTCACATTTGATTGATGTTTTTAATTTTTTTTTTTTTTTATATTCTTAGTAATAGGTCTGAAAGTTTTCAAGAAAATATATCCAAATTTGTCAACAATTATAGAAGAACCAGTCGTGCTAGATCTAGTACCTGTTCGAAAATATTTGCTAGTATACTTAACAAAAGACTGACTAATTAGTCAAAATTCATTCTATAAAATATAAAATGAATCTCAGTTTCACTTTTAGTTCTTGAGTCACATTTGTTTTGAATGGACTGGTCTGAAAATTTGTTGTCTGGTAAAGGGTTAAAAACCGTCCAGGTTGTTTTTAAATTAAGGACTATTGGCTTGCAACACGCGAAAAGGGGCATTCGGACATTTGCGTAAAGTGTCGTCTCGGATCGGCCTGCGCAGTCCGCGCAGGGTAATCCGAAACGGCACTTTACGTCTACATTAGATTTTGTTCTTCAGTAGACTTGCGCAAAATAGAAAATTACATAAAAACGGAAAGTGTCGTTTCGGATTAGCCTGCGCGGACTGCGCAGGCTGATCCGAGACGACACTTTACGCAAATGTCCGAATGCCCCTTTTCGCCTTTTGCAAGCCATTGATGTATGTAAACAGAACTCTGGTTAATTCTAACTTTTCTTTACTTTTACGCATACATATAAGATACCTTTTAAATGTGAAAGATGCTTTGATAGAAAAAAAGGGACATAAAACATTAGACATGTAGCCATGCTTTTTTTCTTCTTCTTTCTTTATACTGTATCATTTATCTATTCAGGTTTTTCAGTCTACGTGTTCAATCGATGTGGCATTTTTCCCCTTCGATCATCAAACATGCTATCTTAGTTTTGTGGCTTGGAGCTACACTAACTCGGAGGTAAATTTCCATAATAAGTTCATAATAACGCCTGGTTTTTCTTGATGTGCAAGTATGCCAGCAAAAAGCAAAATCACTGCCAGTAGAGCGATTTCAGGCCCTCAAGGGCCTCTAATTTAGAGTTTGCTCCAGATTTTCACAAAGGTTTGAGGGAATTAGTCACGTGATTAATGACACGCTTGAATTATTTGGGATCGTATTCAAATTAGTACTATGGCGTCATGTTTGATTTTATGAAAATAGACAAAGTTACCTACATCTACGCCAAATTTGCATTTTTTCACTGAATGTAGCCGTTTATTTTGTGTGCATTGGTACAGGAAAGTGTATTTTGTATTATTTATCAGTGTTTAACGAAAAAAAGAAATCAATTCATAGCAAATAATCACGCAACTTCAAATTAAAAAAAAAAAAAATTCTTAAAAAAACATCAATAAGTGCCAATATGATTAGGGAATGGAACATGGATTCTGTTGATGTGGAAGACGATAATAGAAGAGTTACACTTTCTTCAAAACATATACATAATGTGAATATCTTAAGGTCTACGGACCCTAACTCATCGGTAAACAAGGACGTTTTCGTAAAAGCTATTCGGCCAATCTCGTCAGCTTCCGTCTTTTAATATGAGATGTATACTGCAGAGACATACGCAAAGGGATGAATTAAATATAAATAAAAAAAAAACCTTGTCATTTAACTTTTAAACTATCGAATTTTACGTCCACTTTTTAGGTCTCTATGCATGGTGGATCAAAAGGTATTGAACTTGATCAGTACCAGCCCAACTCTGCCTGGGAGGTCACAGACACTAGCTGGGGCGTAGAAATGGATTCAGGGGAGGCTTCTATTATATTCACTTTAGAGCTTCGACGAAAACCAATGTTCTTCCTTTTAAACACTGTCTTACCAGTTATAATGTTGTCTTTGTTGAACATTTTGGTGTTCGCATTACCATGTGATAGTGGAGAAAAAGCCAGTTATGCTGTCACGGTGTTTTTGGCGTTTGCCGTATTTATGACACTTATCTCATCGACGCTGCCCGAAAACTCGGACTCGACATCGATGTTTTCTGTCTATATAGTACTGTTGACAATTCAAAGCACTCTGATAACATCTATTTCTTTGATCATGGTGAGAATGAGTAGCTTCGACGAGAACACGAAAATACCCAAAATACTTTTAAATGTTGTGAGGATATCACAATTCGCATTTTGCAAACACAACCAAAAAGTGCATGTCGAAGAAAACAAGACAGAAAAGTCAGAGACAAAGAAAATGGAATTACAAGATATAGATACAGTTTCACCGACTGACACTAGAATCGAGAGAGCAACTAGTTGGAAGGAAGCGATGAATTCACTTGACATATTTCTTTTTGTTGTGTTTACTTTTACAGTTTTTATTTCAACTGTTGTTTGTCTGTCTGTTGCAAAGCACGGTGGTTAAGAATTTACTACCCAATTTGATTTTTTCAAGCCGTTCAGCAATAGATAATACTTCGGTATTGTAAGTTTTAACCTTACCAGCGACAAAACGAAACGATCCCAGTCAGAGCGCTTTAAAACATTAATTTTGCAAAGGGGAAGGAGTGTAAACTTTTATTTTTTCTAATCCGTTTAGTTTGTATTGTTGCAAGATCTATTAGAAATTACAAATATAAAACTTTAAATCGCTTCAAAGTCAACGTGATATCCGTCTACACGGAAATTACTTTTTTTAAATCCAAATCATCTTGATCGTAAACCCAATCGAAACTCTTATATAAATCTTGAATTTTATTTATGTAAATATGGTTTCAAAAACATTTTGTTGGGGTTTTCCTGTTCCGGAAAATTGAACATATTACATACATGATGAAGTGGTACATATAATTCTTTTAGGTCGAAAATGTCAATGAAAGGAGGCTATGAAAAGAGAGCGAGTAAGCTGATGTAAATATTCATTTTGTAAGTCCTTCTCCAATTGGAAAACAATCGTATGTAATTATGAGGCTTTGAGTACGTGAAATATTCCGTCTAGGGATTGACCATCATTGAAAATGTATTGGATATGTGTTTAAATCTTGATTAAAGGCCGAACGCAGGTACTCGTAACTGCCAGATAAAGCCTGATTATAAAATACAGGGATATTTGGCGAATATCTTTTTAAACTTGAAAAAGCTAACTGATAAGGACAATATATACCATGTCAACTGAAGGTTTTGATGCAATGCTGTTCCTTACAATCGTAAAAAGTTAGAAAAGTGAAAACCATGACTTGATGTCCATTTTCATGCCGTCCTTTTTTTTCTAGACTGCCTCTCAATGTCCGGTTTTATAAAACCTGCAAATAAAGAACTTGTACCCCGTTGAAAATGAAAGATATTCAACAACTCAACAGGAAAGAGTGACCCTTCGACGTTGAAACTTGAAAGCCTATGTTTCTTGTTTTCTCGATAGAGTGTGCATTTTTGTCCAACTCTAGAATTTTGCTCCGAACGATTTTCTTTCCAAGCCACTGGCTGCTTTCCCACATATCCCTCGTCGAGACAATGGTCAGTGATTGGAGAGGAATGAATCCTGTTGAAATGACTATCTTCAATCCTTGGAAAGAACTTGGCCGAGCCAGGGATGGAACCGACGACCTCCTGTTCTCAAGTCTTACACGCCACCGACTGAGCTATCTGGGATCGGCTTAATGCATGAAGAATAAGGTTGCAATTTCATATTTTGACATTAAAATACATGTTTTTTTACTCTTTTTTATGCAATTTTATATATTACTGCTATAGAAATCGAAAAACGACTGATTATTTCTTTGAAAATAAAGGGGGGGAAAAAAAGGAAAAATT
Source organism: Hippopus hippopus (assembly GCA_946811185.2). Taxonomy (NCBI): domain Eukaryota; kingdom Metazoa; phylum Mollusca; class Bivalvia; order Cardiida; family Cardiidae; genus Hippopus; species Hippopus hippopus. The sequence goes on from OX328100.1 coordinate 47,822,324, forward strand.
ATGAATCTTACATGTATATATAAAACTTTTCAAGTAATGAAAAATAATAAATAGTAAAGTACTGTATCTGTTGATCGGTAGGTGTTTCATTGTTCTGTTTTACACTTTGAATTTATCTATGAAGCATGCTCTGGCAAAAGGGGGCTTAATGCATCTCCATGATGAAATATACCAAGCAAGTCATCAGATAATTATGGATCCATAAATCCTAATAGTAGAACAGCCGATGAATCCCGAGGAACACTGGTTCTTTGCCATACAGAAAATTTGCAAAAAAAGGAGGAGTGTCGACCGGGTGTGTGAAGTTGGCAGTAAGTTCGATAATCGGAGTTCGATATTCAATATTGAAATGAATATGCGGATGAGTTGAATTTCATGCCGCAGTAAATTCGCTTTTTTTTTAAACTCAAGGGATAGTTACGAAAATTAATGAATTCTGATTTGAATATCGAAATGAATTTCATACTAGCAGCAGATTCGCGGTTTTTTTTATGTAATGGCATAAGGATGGTGTATGAAATCGAATGTCGATTTGAATATCGAAATGAATATCATGCCAGCAGCAAATTCGCATTTTTTCATGTATGGGCCTAAGGATAGCGTATGAAATCGAATGTCGATTTGAATATCGAAATGAATATCATGCCAGCAGCAAATTCGCGTTTTTTCCTGTATGGGCATAAGGATGGCGTATGAAATCGAATGTCGATTTGAATATCGAAATGAATATCATGCCAGCAGCAGATTCGCGTTTTTTCCTGTATGGGCATATGGATGGCGTATAAAATCGAATGTCGATTTGAATATCGAAATGAATATCATGCCAGCACCAGATTCGCGTTTTTTCCTGTATGGGCATAAGGATGGTGTATGAAATCGAATGTCGATTTGAATATCGAAATGAATATCATGCCAGCAGCAGATTCGTGTTTTTTCATCTATGGGCATAAGGGTGGTGTATACATCGAATGTCGATTTGAATATCGAAATGAATTTCATGCTAGCAGCAGATTAGCGTTTTTTTTATGTATGGGCCTAAGGATGGTGTATGAAGTCGAATGTCGATTTGAATATCGAAATGAATATCATGCCAGCAGCAGATTCGCGTTTTTTCCTGTATAGGAATATGGATGGTGTATGAAATCGAATGTCGATTTGAATATCGAAATGAATATCATGCCAGCAGCAGATTCCCGTTCTTTTCATGTATGGGCCTAAGGATAGCGTATGAAATCGAATGTCGATTTGAATATCGAAATGAATATCATGCCAGCAGCAAATTCGCATTTTTTTTTATGTATGGGCCTAAGGATGGCGTATGAAATCGAATGTCGATTTCAATATCGAAATGAATATCATGCCAGCAGCAAATTCGCGTTTTTTCCTGTATGGGCATATGGATGGTGTATGAAATCGAATGTCGATTTGAATATCGAAATGAATATCATGCCAGCATCAGATTCGCGTTTTTTCCTGTATGGGCATAAGGATGGTGTATGAAATCGAATGTCGATTTCAATATCGAAATGTATGTCATGCCAGCAGCAGATTCGCGTTTTTTCCTGTATGGGCATAAGGGTGGTGTATGACATCGAATGTCGATTTGAATATCGAAATGAATATCATGTCAGCAGCAGATTCGCGTTTTTTCCTGTATAGGCATATGGATGGTGTATGAAATCTAATGTCGATTTGAATATCGAAATGAATTTCATGCTAACAGCAAATTCGCATTTTTTCCTGTATGGGCATAAGGATGGTGTATGAAATCGAATGTCGATTTGAATATCGAAATGAATATCATGCCAGCAGCAGATTCGTGTTTTTTCATCTATCGGCATAAGGGTGGTGTATACATCAAATGTAGATTTGAATATCGAAATGAATTTCATGCCAGCAGCAGATTCGCGTTTTTTTTTTATGTATGGGCCTAAGGATGGTGTATGAAGTCGAATGTCGATTTGAATATCGAAATGAATATCAAACCAGCAGCAGATTCGCCTTTTTTCCTGTATAGGAATATGGATGGTGTATGAAATCGAATGTCGATTTGAATATCGAAATGAATATCATGCCAGCAGCAGATTCGCGTTTTTTCATGTATGGGCATAAGGATGGTGTATGAAATCGAATGTCGATTTGAATATCGAAATGAATATCATGCCAGCAGCAGATTCGCGTTTTTTCATGTATGGGCATAAGGATGGTGTATGAAATCGAATGTCGATTTGAATATCGAAATGAATATCATGCCAGCAGCAGATTCGTGTTTTTTCATCTATGGGCATAAGGGTGGTGTATACATCAAATGCCGATTTGAATATCGAAATGAATTTCATGCCAGCAGCAGATTCGCGTTTTTTTTTATGTATGGGCCTAAGGATGGCGTATGAAGTCGAATGTCGATTTGAATATCGAAATGAATATCAAACCAGCAGCAGATTCGCGTTTCTCCTGTATAGGAATATGGATGGTCTATGAAATCGAATGTCGATTTGAATATCGAAATGAATATCATGCCAGCAGCAGATTCGCGTTTTTTCATGTATGGGCCTAAGTATAGCCTATGAAATCGAATGTCGATTTGAATATCGAAATGAATATCATGCCAGCAGCAAATTCGCATTTTTTCATGTATGGGTCTAAGGATGGCGTATGAAATCGAATGTCGATTTGAATATCGAAATGAATATCATGCCAGCAGCAGATTCGCATTTTTTCCTGTATGGGCATATGGATGGTGTATGAAATCGAATGTCGATTTGAATATCGAAATGAATATCATGCCAGCAGCAGATTCGCGTTTTTTCATGTATGGGCATAAGGATGGCGTATGAAATCGAATGTCGATTTGAATATCGAAATGAATATCATGCCAGCAGCAGATTCGCGTTTTTTCATCTATGGGCATAAGGATGGTTTATGACATCGAATGTCGATTTGAATATCATGCCAGCAGCAGATTCGCTTTTTTTCCTGTATGGGCATAAGGATGGTATATGAAATCCAATGTCGATTTGAATATCGAAATGAATATCATGCCAGCAGCAGATTCGTGTTTTTTCCTGTATAGGCATATGGATGGCGTATGAAATCGAATGTCGATTTGAATATCGAAATGAATTTCATGCTTGCAGCAGATTCGCGTTTTTACTATGTATGGGTCTAAGGATGGTGTATGAAGTCGAATGTCGATTTGAATATCGAAATGAATATCATGCCAGCAGCATATTCGCGTTTTTTCCTGTATAGGAATATGGATGGTGTATGAAATCGAATGTCGATTTGAATATCGAAATGAATATCATGCCAGCACCAGATTCGCGTTTTTTCATGTATTGGCCTAAGGATGGCGTATGAAATCGAATGTCGATTTGAATATCGAAATGAATATCATGCCAGCAGCAGATTCGCGTTTTTTCATGTATGGGCATATGGGTGGCGTATGACATCGAATGTCGATTTGAATATCGAAATGAATATCATGCCAGCAGCAGATTCGCGTTTTTTCCTGTATAGGCATATGGATGGTGTATGAAATCTAATGTCGATTTGAATATCGAAATGAATTTCATGCTAGCAGCAGATTAGCGTTTTTTTTATGTATGGGCCTAAGGATGGTGTATGAAGTCGAATGTCGATTTGAATATCGAAATGAATATCATGCCAGCAGCAGATTCGCGTTTTTTCCTGTATAGGAATATGGATGGTGTATGAAATCGAATGTCGATTTGAATATCGAAATGAATATCATGCCAGCAGCAGATTCCCGTTCTTTTCATGTATGGGCCTAAGGATAGCGTATGAAATCGAATGTCGATTTGAATATCGAAATGAATATCATGCCAGCAGCAAATTCGCATTTTTTTTCATGTATGGGCCTAAGGATGGCGTATGAAATCGAATGTCGATTTCAATATCGAAATGAATATCATGCCAGCAGCAAATTCGCGTTTTTTCCTGTATGGGCATATGGATGGTGTATGAAATCGAATGTCGATTTGAATATCGAAATGAATATCATGCCAGCATCAGATTCGCGTTTTTTCCTGTATGGGCATAAGGATGGTGTATGAAATCGAATGTCGATTTCAATATCGAAATGTATGTCATGCCAGCAGCAGATTCGCGTTTTTTCCTGTATGGGCATAAGGGTGGTGTATGACATCGAATGTCGATTTGAATATCGAAATGAATATCATGCCAGCAGCAGATTCGCGTTTTTTCCTGTATAGGCATATGGATGGTGTATGAAATCTAATGTCGATTTGAATATCGAAATGAATTTCATGCTAACAGCAAATTCGCATTTTTTCCTGTATGGGCATAAGGATGGTGTATGAAATCGAATGTCGATTTGAATATCGAAATGAATATCATGCCAGCAGCAGATTCGTGTTTTTTCATCTATCGGCATAAGGGTGGTGTATACATCAAATGTAGATTTGAATATCGAAATGAATTTCATGCCAGCAGCAGATTCGCGTTTTTTTTTATGTATGGGCCTAAGGATGGTGTATGAAGTCGAATGTCGATTTGAATATCGAAATGAATATCAAACCAGCAGCAGATTCGCCTTTTCTCCTGTATAGGAATATGGATGGTGTATGAAATCGAATGTCGATTTGAATATCGAAATGAATATCATGCCAGCAGCAGATTCGCGTTTTTTCATGTATGGGCCTAAGGATAGCCTATGAAATCGAATGTCGATTTGAATATCGAAATGAATATCATGCCAGCAGCAAATTCGCATTTTTTCATATATGGGTCTAAGGATGGCGTATGAAATCGAATGTCGATTTGAATATCGAAATGACTATTATGCCAGCAGCAGATTCGCATTTTTTCCTGTATAGGCATATGGATGGTGTATGAAATCGAATGTCGATTTGAATATCGAAATGAATATCATGCCAGCAGCAGATTCGCGTTTTTTCATGTATGGGCATAAGGATGGTGTATGAAATCGAATGTCGATTTCAATATCGAAATGAATATCATGCCAGCAGCAGATTGGCGTTTTTTCATCTGTAGGCATAAGGGTGATGTATGACATCGAATGTCGATTTGAATATCGAAATGAATTTCATGCCAGCAGCAGATTCGGGTTTTTTTTTTTTTTTTTTTTATCTATGGGCCTAAGGATTGTGTATGAAGTCGAATGTCGATTTGAATATCGAAATGAATATCATGCCAGCAGCAGATTCGCGTTTTTTCCTGTATAGGCATATGGATGGTGTATGAAATCTAATGTCGATTTGAATATCGAAATGAATTTCATGCTAGCAGCAAATTCGCATTTTTTCCTGTATGGGCATAAGGATGGTCTATGAAATCGAATGTCGATTTGAATATCGAAATGAATATCATGCCAGCAGCAGATTCGCGTTTTTTCATGTATGGGCCTAAGGATAGCGTATGAAATCGAATGTCGATTTGAATATCGAAATGACTATCATGCCAGCAGCATATTCGCGTTTTTTCCTGTATGGGCATAAGGATGGTGTATGAAATCGAATGTCGATTTGAATATCGAAATGAATATCATGCCAGCAGCAGATTCGCGTTTTTTCATGTATGGGCATAAGGATGGTGTATGAAATCGAATGTCGATTTGAATATCGAAATGAATATCATGCCAGCAGCAGATTCGTGTTTTTTCATCTATGGGCATAAGGGTGGTGTATACATCAAATGTCGATTTGAATATCGAAATGAATTTCATGCCAGCAGCAGATTCGCGTTTTTTTTTATGTATGGGCCTAAGGATGGCGTATGAAGTCGAATGTCGATTTGAATATCGAAATGAATATCAAACCAGCAGCAGATTCGCGTTTCTCCTGTATAGGAATATGGATGGTCTATGAAATCGAATGTCGATTTGAATATCGAAATGAATATCATGCCAGCAGCAGATTCGCGTTTTTTCATGTATGGGCCTAAGTATAGCCTATGAAATCGAATGTCGATTTGAATATCGAAATGAATATCATGCCAGCAGCAAATTCGCATTTTTTCATGTATGGGTCTAAGGATGGCGTATGAAATCGAATGTCGATTTGAATATCGAAATGAATATCATGCCAGCAGCAGATTCGCATTTTTTCCTGTATGGGCATATGGATGGTGTATGAAATCGAATGTCGATTTGAATATCGAAATGAATATCATGCCAGCAGCAGATTCGCGTTTTTTCATGTATGGGCATAAGGATGGCGTATGAAATCGAATGTCGATTTGAATATCGAAATGAATATCATGCCAGCAGCAGATTCGCGTTTTTTCATCTATGGGCATAAGGATGGTTTATGACATCGAATGTCGATTTGAATATCATGCCAGCAGCAGATTCGCTTTTTTTCCTGTATGGGCATAAGGATGGTATATGAAATCCAATGTCGATTTGAATATCGAAATGAATATCATGCCAGCAGCAGATTCGTGTTTTTTCCTGTATAGGCATATGGATGGCGTATGAAATCGAATGTCGATTTGAATATCGAAATGAATTTCATGCTTGCAGCAGATTCGCGTTTTTACTATGTATGGGTCTAAGGATGGTGTATGAAGTCGAATGTCGATTTGAATATCGAAATGAATATCATGCCAGCAGCATATTCGCGTTTTTTCCTGTATAGGAATATGGATGGTGTATGAAATCGAATGTCGATTTGAATATCGAAATGAATATCATGCCAGCACCAGATTCGCGTTTTTTCATGTATTGGCCTAAGGATGGCGTATGAAATCGAATGTCGATTTGAATATCGAAATGAATATCATGCCAGCAGCAGATTCGCGTTTTTTCATGTATGGGCATATGGGTGGCGTATGACATCGAATGTCGATTTGAATATCGAAATGAATATCATGCCAGCAGCAGATTCGCGTTTTTTCCTGTATAGGCATATGGATGGTGTATGAAATCTAATGTCGATTTGAATATCGAAATGAATTTCATGCTAGCAGCAGATTAGCGTTTTTTTTATGTATGGGCCTAAGGATGGTGTATGAAGTCGAATGTCGATTTGAATATCGAAATGAATATCATGCCAGCAGCAGATTCGCGTTTTTTCCTGTATAGGAATATGGATGGTGTATGAAATCGAATGTCGATTTGAATATCGAAATGAATATCATGCCAGCAGCAGATTCCCGTTCTTTTCATGTATGGGCCTAAGGATAGCGTATGAAATCGAATGTCGATTTGAATATCGAAATGAATATCATGCCAGCAGCAAATTCGCATTTTTTTTCATGTATGGGCCTAAGGATGGCGTATGAAATCGAATGTCGATTTCAATATCGAAATGAATATCATGCCAGCAGCAAATTCGCGTTTTTTCCTGTATGGGCATATGGATGGTGTATGAAATCGAATGTCGATTTGAATATCGAAATGAATATCATGCCAGCATCAGATTCGCGTTTTTTCCTGTATGGGCATAAGGATGGTGTATGAAATCGAATGTCGATTTCAATATCGAAATGTATGTCATGCCAGCAGCAGATTCGCGTTTTTTCCTGTATGGGCATAAGGGTGGTGTATGACATCGAATGTCGATTTGAATATCGAAATGAATATCATGCCAGCAGCAGATTCGCGTTTTTTCCTGTATAGGCATATGGATGGTGTATGAAATCTAATGTCGATTTGAATATCGAAATGAATTTCATGCTAACAGCAAATTCGCATTTTTTCCTGTATGGGCATAAGGATGGTGTATGAAATCGAATGTCGATTTGAATATCGAAATGAATATCATGCCAGCAGCAGATTCGTGTTTTTTCATCTATCGGCATAAGGGTGGTGTATACATCAAATGTAGATTTGAATATCGAAATGAATTTCATGCCAGCAGCAGATTCGCGTTTTTTTTTATGTATGGGCCTAAGGATGGTGTATGAAGTCGAATGTCGATTTGAATATCGAAATGAATATCAAACCAGCAGCAGATTCGCCTTTTTTCCTGTATAGGAATATGGATGGTGTATGAAATCGAATGTCGATTTGAATATCGAAATGAATATCATGCCAGCAGCAGATTCGCGTTTTTTCATGTATGGGCCTAAGGATAGCCTATGAAATCGAATGTCGATTTGAATATCGAAATGAATATCATGCCAGCAGCAAATTCGCATTTTTTCATATATGGGTCTAAGGATGGCGTATGAAATCGAATGTCGATTTGAATATCGAAATGACTATTATGCCAGCAGCAGATTCGCATTTTTTCCTGTATAGGCATATGGATGGTGTATGAAATCGAATGTCGATTTGAATATCGAAATGAATATCATGCCAGCAGCAGATTCGCGTTTTTTCATGTATGGGCATAAGGATGGTGTATGAAATCGAATGTCGATTTCAATATCGAAATGAATATCATGCCAGCAGCAGATTGGCGTTTTTTCATCTGTAGGCATAAGGGTGATGTATGACATCGAATGTCGATTTGAATATCGAAATGAATTTCATGCCAGCAGCAGATTCGGGTTTTTTTTTTTTTTTTTTTATCTATGGGCCTAAGGATTGTGTATGAAGTCGAATGTCGATTTGAATATCGAAATGAATATCATGCCAGCAGCAGATTCGCGTTTTTTCCTGTATAGGCATATGGATGGTGTATGAAATCTAATGTCGATTTGAATATCGAAATGAATTTCATGCTAGCAGCAAATTCGCATTTTTTCCTGTATGGGCATAAGGATGGTCTATGAAATCGAATGTCGATTTGAATATCGAAATGAATATCATGCCAGCAGCAGATTCGCGTTTTTTCATGTATGGGCCTAAGGATAGCGTATGAAATCGAATGTCGATTTGAATATCGAAATGACTATCATGCCAGCAGCATATTCGCGTTTTTTCCTGTATGGGCATAAGGATGGTGTATGAAATCGAATGTCGATTTGAATATCGAAATGAATATCATGCCAGCAGCAGATTCGCGTTTTTTCATGTATGGGCATAAGGATGGTGTATGAAATCGAATGTCGATTTGAATATCGAAATGAATATCATGCCAGCAGCAGATTCGTGTTTTTTCATCTATGGGCATAAGGGTGGTGTATACATCAAATGTCGATTTGAATATCGAAATGAATTTCATGCCAGCAGCAGATTCGCGTTTTTTTTTATGTATGGGCCTAAGGATGGCGTATGAAGTCGAATGTCGATTTGAATATCGAAATGAATATCAAACCAGCAGCAGATTCGCGTTTCTCCTGTATAGGAATATGGATGGTCTATGAAATCGAATGTCGATTTGAATATCGAAATGAATATCATGCCAGCAGCAGATTCGCGTTTTTTCATGTATGGGCCTAAGTATAGCCTATGAAATCGAATGTCGATTTGAATATCGAAATGAATATCATGCCAGCAGCAAATTCGCATTTTTTCATGTATGGGTCTAAGGATGGCGTATGAAATCGAATGTCGATTTGAATATCGAAATGAATATCATGCCAGCAGCAGATTCGCATTTTTTCCTGTATGGGCATATGGATGGTGTATGAAATCGAATGTCGATTTGAATATCGAAATGAATATCATGCCAGCAGCAGATTCGCGTTTTTTCATGTATGGGCATAAGGATGGCGTATGAAATCGAATGTCGATTTGAATATCGAAATGAATATCATGCCAGCAGCAGATTCGCGTTTTTTCATCTATAGGCATAAGGGTGATGTATGACATCGAATGTCGATTTGAATATCGAAATGAATTTCATGCCAGCAGTATTTTCGGGTTTTTTTTTTTCTTTTTTTTATGTGTGGGCCTGGGCCTAAGGATGGTGTATGAAGTCGAATGTCGATTTGAATATCGAAATGAATTTCATGCTAGCAGCAAATTCGCATTTTTTCCTGTATGGGCATAAGGATGGTGTATGAAATCGAATGTCGATTTGAATATCGAAATGAATATCATGCCAGCAGCAGATTCGCGTTTTTTCATCTATGGGCATAAGGATGGTTTATGACATCGAATGTCGATTTGAATATCATGCCAGCAGCAGATTCGCTTTTTTTCCTGTATGGGCATAAGGATGGTATATGAAATCCAATGTCGATTTGAATATCGAAATGAATATCATGCCAGCAGCAGATTCGTGTTTTTTCCTGTATAGGCATATGGATGGCGTATGAAATCGAATGTCGATTTGAATATCGAAATGAATTTCATGCTTGCAGCAGATTCGCGTTTTTACTATGTATGGGTCTAAGGATGGTGTATGAAGTCGAATGTCGATTTGAATATCGAAATGAATATCATGCCAGCAGCATATTCGCGTTTTTTCCTGTATAGGAATATGGATGGTGTATGAAATCGAATGTCGATTTGAATATCGAAATGAATATCATGCCAGCACCAGATTCGCGTTTTTTCATGTATGGGCCTAAGGATGGCGTATGAAATCGAATGTCGATTTGAATATCGAAATGAATATCATGCCAGCAGCAGATTCGCGTTTTTTCATGTATGGGCATATGGGTGGCGTATGACATCGAATGTCGATTTGAATATCGAAATGAATATCATGCCAGCAGCAGATTCGCGTTTTTTCCTGTATAGGCATATGGATGGTGTATGAAATCTAATGTCGATTTGAATATCGAAATGAATTTCATGCCAGCAGCAGATTCGCGTTTTTTCCTGTATGGGCATAAGGATGGTGTATGAAATCGAATGTCGATTTGAATATCGAAATGAATATCATGCCAGCACCAGATTCGCGTTTTTTCATGTATGGGCCTAAGGATGGCGTATGAAATCGAATGTAGATTTGAATATCGAAATGAATATCATGCCAGCAGCAGATTCGCGTTTTTTCATGTATGGGCATATGGGTGGCGTATGACATCGAATGTCGATTTGAATATCGAAATGAATATCATGCCAGCAGCAGATTCGCGTTTTTTCCTGTATAGGCATATGGATGGTGTATGAAACCTAATGTCGATTTGAATATCGAAATGAATTTCATGCCAGCAGCAGATTCGTGTTTTTTCCTGTATGGACATAAGGATGGTGCATGAAATCGAATGTCGATTTGAATATCGAAATGAATTTCATGCTAGCAGCAGATTCGCGTTTTTTCCTGTATAGGAATATACATGGTGTATGAAATCGAATGTCGATTTGAATATCGAAATGAATATCATGCCAGCAGCAGATTCGCGTTTTTTCATGTATGGGCCTAAGGATGGCGTATGAAATCGAATGTCGATTTGAATATCGAAATGAATATCATGCCAGCAGCAGATTCGCGTTTTTTCCTGTATGGGCATATGGATGGTGTATGACATCGAATGCCGATTTGAATATCGAAATGAATATCATGCCAGCAGCAGATTCGCGTTTTTTCCTGTATAGGCATATGGATGGTGTATGAAATCTAATGTCGATTTGAATATCGAAATGAATTTCATGCCAGCAGCAAATTCGCATTTTTTCCTGTATGGGCATAACGATGGTGTATAAAATCGAATGTCAATTTGAATATCGAAATGAATATCATGCCAGCACCAGATTCGCGTTTTTTCCTGTATGGGCATAAGGATGGTGTATGAAATCGAATGTCGATTTGAATATCGAAATGAATATCATGCCAGCAGCAGATTCGTGTTTTTTCATCTATGGGCATAAGGGTGGTGTATACATCAAATGTCGATTTGAATATCGAAATGAATTTCATGCCAGCAGCAGATTCGCGTTTTTTTTTATGTATGGGCCTAAGGATGGCGTATGAAATCGAATGTCGATTTGAATATCGAAATGAATATCAAACCAGCAGCAGATTCGCGTTTTTTCCTGTATAGGAATATGGATGGTGTATGAAATCGAATGTCGATTTGAATATCGAAATGAATATCATGCCAGCAGCAGATTCGCATTTTTTCCTGTATGGGCATATGGATGGTGTATGAAATCGAATGTCGATTTGAATATCGAAATGAATATCATGCCAGCAGCAGATTCGCGTTTTTTCATGTATGGGCAAAAGGATGGCGTATGAAATCGAATGTCGATTTGAATATCGAAATGAATATCATGCCAGCAGCAGATTCGCGTTTTTTCATCTATAGGCATAAGGGTGATGTATGACATCGAATGTCGATTTGAATATCGAAATGAATTTCATGCCAGCAGTATTTTCGGGTTTTTTTTTTTCTTTTTTTTATGTGTGGGCCTGGGCCTAAGGATGGTGTATGAAGTCGAATGTCGATTTGAATATCGAAATAAATATCATGCCAGAAGCAGATTCGCGTTTTTTCCTGTATAGGCATATGGATGGTGTATGAAATCTAATGTCGATTTGAATATCGAAATGAATTTCATGCTAGCAGCAAATTCGCATTTTTTCCTGTATGGGCATAAGGATGGTGTATGAAATCGAATGTCGATTTGAATATCGAAATGAATATCATGCCAGCAGCAGATTCGCGTTTTTTCATCTATGGGCATAAGGATGGTTTATGACATCGAATGTCGATTTGAATATCATGCCAGCAGCAGATTCGCTTTTTTTCCTGTATGGGCATAAGGATGGTATATGAAATCCAATGTCGATTTGAATATCGAAATGAATATCATGCCAGCAGCAGATTCGTGTTTTTTCCTGTATAGGCATATGGATGGCGTATGAAATCGAATGTCGATTTGAATATCGAAATGAATTTCATGCTTGCAGCAGATTCGCGTTTTTACTATGTATGGGTCTAAGGATGGTGTATGAAGTCGAATGTCGATTTGAATATCGAAATGAATATCATGCCAGCAGCATATTCGCGTTTTTTCCTGTATAGGAATATGGATGGTGTATGAAATCGAATGTCGATTTGAATATCGAAATGAATATCATGCCAGCACCAGATTCGCGTTTTTTCATGTATGGGCCTAAGGATGGCGTATGAAATCGAATGTCGATTTGAATATCGAAATGAATATCATGCCAGCAGCAGATTCGCGTTTTTTTTTATGTATGGGCATATGGGTGGCGTATGACATCGAATGTCGATTTGAATATCGAAATGAATATCATGCCAGCAGCAGATTCGCGTTTTTTCCTGTATAGGCATATGGATAGTGTATTAAATCTAATGTCAATTTGAATATCGAAATGAATTTCATGCCAGCAGCAGATTCGCGTTTTTTCCATTTATGGGCATAAGGATGGTGTATGAAATCGAATGTCGATTTGAATATTGAAATGAATTTCATGCTAGCAGCAGATTCGCGTTTTTTCCTGTATAGGAATATAGATGGTGTATGAAATCGAATGTCGATTTGAATATCGAAATGAATATCATGCCAGCAGCAGATTCGCGTTTTTTCATGTATGGGCCTAAGGATGGCGCATGAAATCGAATGTCGATTTGAATATCGAAATGAAGATCATGCCAGCAGGAGATTCGCGTTTTTTCCTGTATAGGCATATGGATGGTGTATGAAATCTAATGTCGATTTGAATATCGAAATGAATTTCATGCCAGCAGCAGATTCGCGTTTTTTCCTGTATGGGCATAAGGATGGTATATGAAATCGAATGTCGATTTGAATATCGAAATGAATTTCATGCTAGCAGCAGATTTGCGTTTTTTCCTGTATAGGAATATACATGGTGTATGAAATCGAATGTTGATTTGAATATCGAAATGAACATCATGCCAGCAGCAGATTCGCGTTTTTTCATGTATGGGCCTAAGGATGGCGTATGAAATCGAATGTCGATTTGAATATCGAAATGAATTTCATGCTAGCAGCAAATTCGCATTTTTTCCTGTATGGGTATAAGGATGGTGTATGAAATCGAATGTCGATTTGAATATCGAAATGAATATCATGCCAGCAGCAGATTCGCGTTTTTTCATCTATGGGCATAAGGATGGTTTATGACATCGAATGTCGATTTGAATATCATGCCAGCAGCAGATTCGCTTTTTTTCCTGTATGGGCATAAGGATGGTATATGAAATCCAATGTCGATTTGAATATCGAAATGAATATCATGCCAGCAGCAGATTCGTGTTTTTTCCTGTATAGGCATATGGATGGCGTATGAAATCGAAGGTCGATTTAAATATCGAAATGAATTTCATGCTAGCAGCAGATTCGCGTTTTTTCTATGTATGGGCCTAAGGATGGTGTATGAAGTCGAATGTCGATTTGAATATCGAAATGAATATCATGCCAGCAGCAGATTCACGTTTTTTCCTGTATGGGCATATGGATGGTGTATGACATCGAATGCCGATTTGAATATCGAAATGAATATCATGCCAGCAGCAGATTCGCGTTTTTTCCTGTATAGGCATATGGATGGTGTATGAAATCTAATGTCGATTTGAATATCGAAATGAATTTCATGCCAGCAGCAAATTCGCATTTTTTCCTGTATGGGCATAACGATGGTGTATAAAATCGAATGTCGATTTGAATATCGAAATGAATTTCATGCCAGCACCAGATTCGCGTTTTTTCCTGTATGGGCATAAGGATGGTGTATGAAATCGAATGTCGATTTGAATATCGAAATGAATATCATGCCAGCAGCAGATTCGTGTTTTTTCATCTATGGGCATAAGGGTGGTGTATACATCAAATGTCGATTTGAATATCGAAATGAATTTCATGCCAGCAGCAGATTCGCGTTTTTTTTTATGTATGGGCCTAAGGATGGCGTATGAAATCAAATGTCGATTTGAATATCGAAATGAATATCAAACCAGCAGCAGATTCGCGTTTTTTCCTGTATAGGAATATGGATGGTGTATGAAATCGAATGTCGATTTGAATATCGAAATGAATATCATGCCAGCAGCAGATTCGCATTTTTTCCTGTATGGGCATATGGATGGTGTATGAAATCGAATGTCGATTTGAATATCGAAATGAATATCATGCCAGCAGCAGATTCGCGTTTTTTCATGTATGGGCATAAGGATGGCGTATGAAATCGAATGTCGATTTGAATATCGAAATGAATATCATGCCAGCAGCAGATTCGCGTTTTTTCATCTATAGGCATAAGGGTGATGTATGACATCTAATGTCGATTTGAATATCGAAATGAATTTCATGCCAGAAGTATTTTCGGGGTTTTTTTTTCTTTTTTTTATGTGTGGGACTGGGCCTAAGGATGGTGTATGAAGTCGAATGTCGATTTGAATATCGAAATGAATATCATGCCAGAAGCAGATTCGCGTTTTTTCCTGTATAGGCATATGGATGGTGTATGAAATCTAATGTCGATTTGAATATCGAAATGAATTTCATGCTAGCAGCAAATTCGCATTTTTTCCTGTATGGGCATAAGGATGGTGTATGAAATCGAATGTCGATTTGAATATCGAAATGAATATCATGCCAGCAGCAGATTCGCGTTTTTTCATCTATGGGCATAAGGATGGTTTATGACATCGAATGTCGATTTGAATATCATGCCAGCAGCAGATTCGCTTTTTTTCCTGTATGGGCATAAGGATGGTATATGAAATCCAATGTCGATTTGAATATCGAAATGAATATCATGCCAGCAGCAGATTCGTGTTTTTTCCTGTATAGGCATATGGATGGCGTATGAAATCGAATGTCGATTTGAATATCGAAATGAATTTCATGCTTGCAGCAGATTCGCGTTTTTACTATGTATGGGTCTAAGGATGGTGTATGAAGTCGAATGTCGATTTGAATATCGAAATGAAGATCATGCCAGCAGCATATTCGCGTTTTTTCCTGTATAGGAATATGGATGGTGTATGAAATCGAATGTCGATTTGAATATCGAAATGAATATCATGCCAGCACCAGATTCGCGTTTTTTCATGTATGGGCCTAAGGATGGCGTATGAAATCGAATGTCGATTTGAATATCGAAATGAATATTATGCCAGCAGCAGATTCGCGTTTTTTCATGTATGGGCATATGGGTGGCGTATGACATCAAATGTCGATTTGAATATCGAAATGAATATCATGCCAGCAGCAGATTCGCATTTTTTCCTGTATAGGCATATGGATGGTGTATGAAATCTAATGTCGATTTGAATATCGAAATGAACTTCATGCCAGCAGCAGATTCGCGTTTTTTCCTGTATGGGCATAAGGATGGTGTATGAAATCGAATGTCGATTTGAATATCGAAATGAATTTCATGCTAGCAGCAGATTCGCGTTTTTTCCTGTATAGGAATATAGATGGTGTATGAAATCGAATGTCGATTTGAATATCGAAATGAATATCATGCCAGCAGCAGATTCGCGTTTTTTCATGTATGGGCCTAAGGATGGCGCATGAAATCGAATGTCGATTTGAATATCGAAATGAAGATCATGCCAGCAGCAGATTCGCGTTTTTTCCTGTATAGGAATATGGATGGTGTATGAAATCTAATGTCGATTTGAATATCGAAATGAATTTCATGCCAGCAGCAGATTCGCGTTTTTTCCTGTATGGGCATAAGGATGGTATATGAAATCGAATGTCGATTTGAATATCGAAATGAATTTCATGCTAGCAGCAGATTCGCGTTTTTTCCTGTATAGGAATATACATGGTGTATGAAATCGAATGTCGATTTGAATATCGAAATGAATATCATGCCAGCAGCAGATTCGCGTTTTTTCATGTATGGGCCTAAGGATGGCGTATGAAATCGAATGTCGATTTGAATATCGAAATGAATTTCATGCTAGCAGCAAATTCGCATTTTTTCCTGTATGGGTATAAGGATGGTGTATGAAATCGAATGTCGATTTGAATATCGAAATGAATATCATGCCAGCAGCAGATTCGCGTTTTTTCATCTTTGGGCATAAGGATGGTTTATGACATCGAATGTCGATTTGAATATCATGCCAGCAGCAGATTCGCTTTTTTTCCTGTATGGGCATAAGGATGGTATATGAAATCCAATGTCGATTTGAATATCGAAATGAATATCATGCCAGCAGCAGATTCGTGTTTTTTCCTGTATAGGCATATGGATGGCGTATGAAATCGAATGTCGATTTAAATATCGAAATGAATTTCATGCTAGCAGCAGATTCCCATTTTTTCTATGTATGGGCCTAAGGATGGTGTATGAAGTCGAATGTCGATTTGAATATCGAAATGAATATCATGCCAGCAGCATATTCGCGTTTTTTCCTGTATAGGAATATGGATGGTGTATGAAATCGAATGTCGATTTGAATATCGAAATGAATATCATGCCAGCACCAGATTCGCGTTTTTTCATGTATGGGCCTAAGGATGGCGTATGAAATCGAATGTAGATTTGAATATCGAAATGAATATCATGCCAGCAGCAGATTCGCGTTTTTTCATGTATGGGCATATGGGTGGCGTATGACATCGAATGTCGATTTGAATATCGAAATGAATATCATGCCAGCAGCAGATTCGCGTTTTTTCCTGTATAGGCATATGGATGGTGTATGAAATCTAATGTCGATTTGAATATCGAAATGAATTTCATGCCAGCAGCAGATTCGCGTTTTTTCCTGTATGGGCATAAGGATGGTGTATGAAATCGAATGTCGATTTGAATATCGAAATGAATTTCATGCTAGCAGCAGATTCGCGTTTTTTCCTGTATAGGAATATACATGGTGTATGAAATCGAATGTCGATTTGAATATCGAAATGAATATCATGCCAGCAGCAGATTCGCGTTTTTTCATGTATGGGCCTAAGGATGGCGTATGAAATCGAATGTCGATTTGAATATCGAAATGAATATCATGCCAGCAGCAGATTCGCGTTTTTTCCTGTATGGGCATATGGATGGTGTATGACATCGAATGCCGATTTGAATATCGAAATGAATATCATGCCAGCAGCAGATTCGCGTTTTTTCCTGTATAGGCATATGGATGGTGTATGAAATCTAATGTCGATTTGAATATCGAAATGAATTTCATGCCAGCAGCAAATTCGCATTTTTTCCTGTATGGGCATAAGGATGGTGTATAAAATCGAATGTCGATTTGAATATCGAAATGAATATCATGCCAGCACCAGATTCGCGTTTTTTCCTGTATGGGCATAAGGATGGTGTATGAAATCGAATGTCGATTTGAATATCGAAATGAATATCATGCCAGCAGCAGATTCGTGTTTTTTCATCTATGGGCATAAGGGTGGTGTATACATCAAATGTCGATTTGAATATCGAAATGAATTTCATGCCAGCAGCAGATTCGCGTTTTTTTTTATGTATGGGCCTAAGGATGGCGTATGAAATCGAATGTCGATTTGAATATCGAAATGAATATCAAACCAGCAGCAGATTCGCGTTTTTTCCTGTATAGGAATATGGATGGTGTATGAAATCGAATGTCGATTTGAATATCGAAATGAATATCATGCCAGCAGCAGATTCGCGTTTTTTCATGTATGGGCATAAGGATTGTGTATGAAATCGAATGTAGATTTGAATATCGAAATGAATATCATGCCAGCAGCAGATTCGCCTTTTTTATGTATGAGCATATCGATGGTGTATGAAATCGGATGTCAGTTCGAATACCGAAATGAATATCATGCAGCAGATTCGCGTATTTTTATGTAGGGGCATACGGAGGATATGTAAAAATTTAATGTCGGTTTGAATATCGAACTGAATTTCATGCTAGCAGCAGATTCCCGTATTTTTATGTGTTGGCATTTTGATTCTATATGAAATCAAATGTAGATTTGAAAATCGAACTGAATTTCACGCTAGCAGCAGATTCGCAAGAATGAACAAAATGGAAATAAGGGATGCATAACCTTTTTTGTGTGTGTGTCAACCTGTAGATTCAAATATAGTTTGACATAGTTTCATTATCATGTCCATTTTATCTCATGTATAATGCATTTATGTTGTCATTTTTTTATGTAGAAATAAAATTATCTTTGTACAGTTTTCATACTAGAACATAGAAAGGAGTGCAACTATGTAAGGGAGCAACGTTATGTCAATGTTTTATGGGTACTGAAAAACCACATGATACAACAAAACACGGTGCAAGGCTGATTGAACTAAAGTAAGATCATTCAGCTACGTCGAAAAAAGAAATTGAGAAAAATAATTTGACTAATTACTTAAAACCCCCAGACTAAATGAGGGTAAGTAAATGTTCTTTTTCACAACCTTTGGACGTCATGCAAAAAATTACAGCATATTTTTGTTATTCTTCATATTCTAAGTGTGTCATGTGAACAGACATTACCTTTACTAGTGTAGACTAATTAAGTACAAGTAGAGGTAGTAGTAGTAGTAGTAGTAGTAGTGGTGGTGGTAGTAGTCGAATTCTGTAGTCATCCATCAGTAATATATTCACCCGTTTCCATTTTTAAGAAACTTCATACTATTTGCATAAGGTTGCCTGTTTAAAAATAGCTACTAAGACAAAGGCTTAAAGCAGATAAGTTTTTTTTTAACTAACTTTCACTATACATGAGAAGTAAAGTTATATACAAGAAATTGGATTTGATTTGGCAGTGCGGCTACTTAAGAAAAGTCCAAACTGGGTCTTAATTTCTACTCATGTGAGCTAAAAAAAACTCTGTTTGTCATAAAACTGTACGTATAACCGACTCAGGTTTGCTTTCAGAGGGTAGAATCTTTAAGGCACAATAATAACAGATAAGAACTTACCATCACGACGACACTTTTACTTTACAACTTTTTATTACTATCAACTGTAGGTAATACCCCCGTCACACCAAACTCGTTCTCACTCCGTTCCGAAATTAGTTGCAAATTGGACTTAAACTGTTTTCAAACGGAGTGAACGTATAAGCAACCTTTCACGATCTGTTTACGAACTTAATGGACGGGTTAGGTGCTTCAGAACTTTGAGCCTGCTCAAATTTTTTGCCGTCCAACCCTTCCTGTAATTAGACGGAGTGACAACTACTTAAAACGACATTGACATACTACAAACGGAACTGCCATACTTCGATCCTGTCGCAGTGTAGTCGGGCATCAAATGGCAGTGCGTTTGCATTTTACCGACAGAAATTACACGTCCTATCCCGACCGCAGCCCGATTTACAATTTTTGTTGACCGGGTTAAGACTTTCTATGAACAGGTTTGGTGAGACAAGGGCTTCAGGCATTATCAGGCAAAATTTACGCGTTCTACCCGCAACCCGTTTTCCGATTATGTCAGAGCGGGGTAAGACGATTTTGTCAAGGAGGGGTAAGGCGTTCTAAGAACTAGTTTGGTGTGACGGGGGCCTAAATAAGATAGAGGTCTACAACTGTTATGATTTTTATTGGAGAGGTCATCAGACCTCTCCAACAGTGGTGAGTTTAAAAGGCAGACTGCCACATAATTTGCAGTTTAAATCCATTTTTCTTGCGAAACTGTTCTGATACACAGTCTGTTTCGTCATGGTTTTGTAAATAAAGCGAAATCAAAAAACCGAAACAGGAAATAGACGTGGTTTATTTTTGTATAACGAATTTCAGGAAAGATTTGTTATATTAATTTGCCATGGTTGCAAATGACCTCTCAAATAATTTTAATTTTTCATTAAGCAAATAAATCTAAGCAGAAGAAAAAATAAGAAGAATTTCGTTAAAAAAAGAGAAAGAAGACCACTGGACAAGATCATGCGACTTGAAAACGCGGAAAGAAGGTCAAATGACCGTCATGTAAACCATAAGAGGTTTCTACGCGGCGCCTTTTTTACTTGTTTGTTTACATGTACCAAAATATATTGAAATTAAAAGCTAATAAACTATTTGAAAACATGGATACTGACCTCTCCTGGCTTCTTTTATAAAGAAGCCAACTTGTTCAGTTTTTATATTCAAATGTGTGGTGATTAATGCCATGCCAAATGTGTTTAACGGCGACAATTCACATATTCATGGTTCCTTACTATCTAAAACCTGTCTTTGGATCTGCAGGCAAGCTGTTTCGCCTTCATTTCAACTGAAATCATCGAGAAAGCGCTAGTAAGCCCTTGTAGACTCATGAAACATCGTGGTGAAAAGCATCGTTTTGAGATTGCTCCGTGGGGAGAGGTATACATGTATGTAATTAACCTTTAACCACATAATTCCGAATTTGACGATCCTGAGGGTAGACGGCTTTTGTGGGAAAATGTGAAAATGTTGGTAACCGGGACTTTCTCCTTTTTACCACAATGTTTCTGACCCATTAAAGACAAATTTAATAATTTGAGTTCAAAATCAAATTTTACCGACTTCTGTACAAATACGACTTCTTACGACACTGCAGTTGGTCGCATTTGAAAAATCATGGAAACATGCGCAGTAATTATTTTTTTACAAGTCAGGGCCGTTGTCGGCTTGTTAAAAGTGGTACGGCTATGGAATGCAATGTAATGGAATGCATTTGGCGTTCCCTGACAGCCGAAGGCACAAGTGTGTGTGTGTGTCGGGGGGGGGGGGGGAAGCAAGACAGAGGATATCCCCTCTAGTGACGGGATGTTTCGGGGCCTACCTCTTGAAGACTTTTTATTTTGTTACAGGTCATATTGCAGGATACAGAACGAAACCCACACTGAGTTGAGCCTGTTTCTGTCAGTGTAAAGTACTGCTACACGGGACCTCGATTTAACGTCTCATCCGAAAGACTATTAGTATTTTTAGATAGCCAGCCATGCGGCTCGAACCCATACCCTCAAGTGACCCAAGACTTGATGCTTACACGTCCTACGCTCTACCAGTTGAGCTTTGCCGGCTGGTCAACTCAGAAAGATTGATTGAATTTCGGTTTATTTATTGTCACCACAGGTTTCCCATATGGGCGACGCCCCCTGAAGACTGTTAGTTTTGTTCCGAGGGATAGTGCAACATACAGGTTACAACCACCCTAAGTTACGCCCTGTTCTTTAACGTGCTCGGTTTATGGCACAGTCACACGGGAAATCAGTTTAACGTCTCATCCGAAAGACTATTGGTAATTATAGATGGTCAGCCGTGGGGCTTGAACTCTCACCCTATAATAACCAAAGACTTGACGTTTACAATTCAGGTACGCTCTAACAACTGAGCAATGCGGGCTGGTCCAATTCAGAGAGGCAGTTTGTCAAAAACTTTGTACTTGATCTGGCCGTCGGCATGTTGTTTGATTTCATTTCCTAACTAGTTTGCTTGGTGAAATCACTTGTCTAAATATATTCAATTGCATACACCATCTGTATGCCCGCGTTGAAATTTTTGTGTATCATACTTCAGTATGAAATTCATTTTGATATTCAAATCGTTATTCGACTTTATACACCATTTGCATGTACATATGCAAATACAGTGTCGTTTGGAAATCTGTTGCTCGCATGAAACTCACGTCAGTATTTGATTGTACACACTTTATACATGAGCATTCATTTATTGATATCCATTATTGTCATTTCTATTGTTTTTCCTCCAAATCGGTGAACATTTTAACAACAGTAATGAAATATATACAACAGAAAAGCAGGGGGAAAAAAAGTATTCAGCAAAAATGGTTAGAATGAGAAACATTGCACAACTAAATTACAACCTGAAAATGGCACTTGCAAAAAATATGAAAATCAAGTTTTGGAACTTTGCAACGATAACGAAATGCAAGGTCAAAAAATGGACCAAACAAAAATATGGAACAAAAGAATAAATGGACAAATGAACAGACGCCTAGAATAAATGCATTAAGTGAGCAAGTGAATATATATTTATAAAATAAATAATCACTCAATCACTCGATCAATCAATCAATCAATCGAGCGATCGATCAGTCACTACCAATAGAAGTGCTCTAGTTAAAAGATACTACAAAATTTCATATAAGACAGGGTAATATGTTCACAAATTAATGTTGGTTTTTACATAACTGCTTCTGACATAAGATTCAAATCGATGGTGAAATGTTTATTCGATTTCATAAACTGTTTACATGCTCAAATTTAAAGATTTCATGGATCAGCTGCCGACATAAAACTCGTATAAATTATTAATTCTATATTTGATTTCATAGACCATTTTCATGTCCGCAGAGAAATTATTCCGAACCATATTCTAGTATGACATTCAAAATCGTTATTCGGCGTTAAACCCCATCTATATACACCTTGCCTATGACCATATGGAAATTTCGCAAATTCGTTGTTTGCATAAAATTCATATCTATATTCAAATAGATATTTGATTTCTTATAAGAATTATAAATACGGGTAATTTTTCTGTAAAGAATCTAATGCCGTCATGAAATCATACCAATATTTAGATGCCAATGTTGGTATTTTTGCGAATCGGCTTCTTGTATGAAATTCAGATAGATATTTCAAATGATATTTGATTCCAAATATCATTCATATGTCCATATGGATATTTTTGCAAATCTACAAATATTTCTGCTTCTTCAAAACCTGCTCTTCATTTAAAACGCCATCTTCGTGCCTAAATTAACATTCGATTTCATTCATTATCTACATCCTCATATTGACTTTTTTTTGCGATTCTGCTGCAAACAGAAACTTCACTTCGATATTCAAACGTACATTTGATTACATAAACAATCAATATGTCCATATAGATTTTTTTCCAAATCTGCTGCTAGCATGAACTTCACTTCAACATTCAAATCTACATTCGATTTAATAAATCATCTACGGGCCCGTGCAGATTTTTTGGCGAATCTGCTCCTAGCATGAAATTCAGTTCGATATTCAAACCTACATTTCATACATCATCTACAGCCCGTGAAGAAATATTGGCGAATCCGCTACTAGCCTAAGATTCAGTTCGATATTCAACTCTATATTCAATTCCATACAAAATCCCAATGCCCATACAAACATTTAGCGAATCTGCTGCTAGCATGAAATTCAGTTCGATATTGAAATCCACTATGGATTTCATACTGTATCTGCATAACATACAGATTTTTTTTTTTTTTTTTTTCGTATCTGCTGCTAGCATGAAATTCAGTTCCAAATTAAAATCTTAATTCGACTAAATAATCCATCTACATGACCATTTAAAAATTTAACCGAATCTTCTGCTAGCATGAAATTCAAATCCAAAATGAAATCTCAATTCGGATTAATAATCCATCTACATGACCGTATAGAAAGATTACCGTATGAATATCAGTTCAACATTCAAATTTACATTCAATTGCATACACAGTCTTTATGCCCGTTCAAAAAATCTAGCGAATCTGCTGCTAGCATGAAATTCAGTTCGATTTTCAAATCTACAAACGATTTCATTCATCACTTTCATGCCCCTACAAAGTTTTTTCGAATCTGCAGCTTGCATGATAAGAAGTTCGATATTCAAATCTACATTCTATTTCATGCATCATCTTCATGCGCGTACAGAAATTTTAGCGAATTTGCTGCTAGCATGAAATTCATTTCGACATTCAAATCGACATTCGATTTCATATATCATCCCTATGCCTATACATAAGAAAATGCGAATCTGCTGCTGGCATGATATTCATTTCGATATTCAAATCGACATTCGATTTCATACACCATCCTTATGCCCATAGATGAAAAAACGCGAATCTGCTGCTGGCATGATATTCATTTCGATATTCAAATCGACATTCGATTTCATACACCATCCTTATGCCCATACATAAAACAGTGCGAATTTGCTGCTGGCATGATATTCATTTCGATATTCAAATCGACATTCGATTTCATACACCATCCATATGCCTATACAGGAAAAAACACGAATCTGCTGCTGGCATGATATTCATTTCGATATTCAAATCGACATTCGATTTCATACACCATTTTTATGCCCATACAGGAAAAAACGCGAATCTGCTGCTAGCATGAAATTCATTTCGATATTCAAATCGACATTCGATTTCATACACGATCCATATGCCCATACATAAAAAAACACAAATCTGCTGCTAGCATGAAATTCATTTCGATATTCAAATCGACATTCGATTTCATACACCACCCTTATGCCCATAGATGTAAAAACGCGAATTTGCTGCTACAATGATATTCATTTTGATATTCAAATCTACATTCGATTTCATACGCTATCCTTATGCCCATACATAAAAAAAACACGAATCTGCTGCTGGCATGAAATTCATTTCGATATTCAAATCGACATTCGATTTCATACACCATCCATATGCCTATACAGGAAAAAACGCGAATCTGCTGCTGGCATGATATTCATTTCGATATTCAAATCGACATTCGACTCCATACACCATCCTTGTCCCCATACACAAAAAAAACGCGAATCTGCTGCTAGCATGAAATTCATTTCGATATTCAAATCGACATTCGATTTCATACACCACCCTTATCCCCATAGATGTAAAAACGCGAATCTGATGCTGGCATGAACTTCATTTCGATATTCAAATCGACATTCGATTTCATAGACCATCCATATGCCTATACAGGAAAAAACGCGAATCTGCTTCTGGCATGATATTCATTTCGATATTCAAATCGACATTTGACTTCATACACCATCCTTAGGCCCATACATAAAAAAAAAAAAAAAAAACGCGAATCTGCTGCTGGCATGAAATTCATTTCGATATTCAAATCGACATTCGATGTCATACACCACCCTTATGCACATAGATGAAAAAACGCGAATCTGCTGCTGGCATGATATTCATTTCGATATTCAAATCGACATTCGATGTCATACATCACCTTTATGCCCATAGATGAAAAAACGCGAATCTGCTGCTGGCATGAAATTCATTTCGATATTCAAATCGACAATCGATGTCATACATTACCTTTATGCCCATAGATGAAAAAACGCGAATCTGCTGCTGGCATGATATTCATTTCGATATTCAAATCGACATTCGACTTCATACACCATTCTTAGGCCCATACAGGAAAAAATGCGAATCTGCTGCTGGCATGATATTCATTTCGATATTCAAATCGACATTCGATTTCATACGCCATCCATATGCCCATACAGGAAAAAACGCGAATCTGCTGCTGGCATGATATTCATTTCGATATTCAAATCTACATTCGATTTCATACGCCATCCTTATGCCCATACATGAAAAAATGCGAATTTGCTGCTGGCATGATATTCATTTCGATATTCAAATCTACATTCGATTTCATACGCCATCCTTAGGCCCATACATGAAAAACGCGAATCTGGTGCTGGCATTATATTCATTTCGATATTCAAATCGACATTCGATTTCATACACCATCCTTATGCCCATACAGGAAAAAATGCGAATTTGCTGCTAGCATGAAATTCATTTCGATATTCAAATCGACATTAGATTTCATACACCATCCTTATGCCCATACAGGAAAAAATGCGAATTTGCTGCTAGCATGAAATTCATTTCGATATTCAGATCGACATTAGATTTCATACACCATCCATATGCCTATACAGGAAAAAACGCGAATCTGCTGCTGGCATGATATTCATTTCGATATTCAAATCGACATTCGACTTCATACACCATCGTTAGGCCCATACATAAAAAAAAAAAAACTGCGAATCTGCTGCTGGCATGAAATTCATTTCCATATTCAAATCGACATTCGATGTCATACACCATCCTTAGGCCCATACATAAAAACAACGCGAATCTGCTGCTAGCATGAAATTCATTTCGATATTCAAATCGACATTCGATGTCATACACCACCCTTATGCCCATAGATGAAAAAACACGAATCTGCTGCTGGCATGATATTCATTTCGATATTCAAATCGACATTCGATTTCATACACCATCCTTATGCCCATACAGGAAAAAACGCGAATCTGCTGCTGGCATGATATTCATTTCGATATTCAAATCTACATTCGATTTCATACGCTATCCTTAGGCCCATACATGCAAAAAATGCGAATTTGCTGCTGGCATGATATTCATTTCGATATTCAAATCGACATTCGATTTCATACGCTATCCTTAGGCCCATACATGCAAAAAATGCGAATTTGCTGCTGGCATGATATTCATTTCGATATTCATATCGACATTCGATTTCATACACCATCCTTATGCCATTACATAAAAAAAAAACGCGAATCTGCTGCTAGCATGAAATTCATTTCGATATTCAAATCAGGATTCATTAATTTTCGTAACTATCCCTTGAGTTTGAAAAAAAAGCGAATTTACTGCGGCATGAAATTCAACTCATCCGCATATTCATTTCGATATTGAATATCGAACTCCGATTATCGAACTTACTGCTAACTTCACACACCCGTGTCGACCTCGGTCAGCCTGCATGGACTGCGCAGGCTCATTTGGGTCGATACTTTTTTGCAGATGCACTTAGCCCCCTTTTCTAAGAGCGTGGCTCATTATTACCCTTAAAGGTGGCCCTTCAGATTTTGGGACGAAAATTTTACAAAAATACAAAAAAATCATCCTTATACTCCCAAAGCCTTTTAATTTTCATTCATAAAACCCTAGTAGTCGAAAACCATCCGACAACAAGAGAAATTAGAGATTTACTACGGCCCAGGTCGACACCGACGGGAAACACGGTCTATTTTTACATGAGCAACTCGCTCATTTACATACCGGAAATACACAGACGAAGCTTCAAACATAGCGTCCGAAAAAGACATTATGGAAAATAATTACATGTTTGTTATGTTATAGAATTTAAGTGTCATTAGTCACGTGCCAGTCACTTGACATTCCCACAATGCTTTTTCGATTTCTGGCGCGAAATCTAAAAATACCTTAAGAGGCTACGTAGCCTTTTAAGGGAACACCATAAAAAGATTTTTTTTTTGTAATTTTATGATTCTTAATAATTGATGATTTGTATTGTTTTTTCATATAAATTTCAGTGATTTATATATTTTTTAATTTGGTGAGATGTGAAAAATCTAAATACCCACCTTTAATATAATAATGGCTCGCAACACGTGAAAAGGGACATTCGGACATTTGCGTAAAGTGTCGTCTCGGATCAGCCTGCGCTGTCCTCGTAGGCTAATCCGAGTCAACACTTTACGACTACACTAGATTTTGTGCTACAGTAGACTTGTGCAAAACAGAAAATTACATAAAAACGGAAAGTGTCGTTTCGGATTAGCCTGCGCAGATCCGAGACGACACTTTACGTAAATTTCCGAATGCCCCTTTTCGCGTGTTGCAGGCCATATATAAGCCATGCTCTGTGAAAAGGGGGGATAATGCATTTGCTAAAAGTATCAACCCAGGCTGAGATGGGCTGAAACATTTTGCTGTTGGTTTTATTTTCTGCATGTCAAATGAGCAGTGTATTTCATGATTCAGTAGGTTGTTATACAAAACGGATATTATGGATCTATAATACTTTGATGACTTGCATGGTATAATGCATGACGGAAATGCATTAAGCTCCCTTTTCACAGAGCATGGCTAAAATACTTGTTGTCAGGATTCTTTGATGCATTAGATTGGTATTGTGTATCTTTCAATTACAACTCCGCAACCCTATATATAATTCGTATTTGTACTCCTTTTCATATAATAACAAGCGAAGCTCGTTTTGCAGTACGACCGTTCTAGATTTTTAAGAATAAAATTCCGACTTCGTTCTAGGTTTTAGTCTATATCTAGGAGGGGATGACTTATAATTCAGTGTCTTCCGGTTGGTCGCACAGCGTCACACGTATCACAATCTTTCGCACAATTACCTGATTGGTCAAAAATGATAATAATTATCTACCGATCGGATGATAACTTACAAAAACATCGTCAGTTTAATGAGTACAGATTATCTAATTTCCTCCTGACTTTCAGCCTGTCGAAAGTCTGTTTTTTTTTTTCTGTATAAATATACGCAATGGTCTATGCTAGCAAATGATGACGTCATTAATCGTGCAATTTACGTCAAACAAGAGCCGGTTTTTCGCGGAAAATATTGTGTCGAAGAAATCATGACTAAACAAGTTTTTTGATCGATGATTGATTGATTGCAAGGTGTTTAATGCCGTTTTCAACATTATTTCAGTTATATCACGGCGGCCAGTGCACCTAGCCATTCTCTCCAGGGGTTTCTTTTACCAGTACTCTGCACAATTTTTCTTTCCAACCCACCGGCTGCTTTTCCATATATTTAACTATCGTCAAAACAATGTTATTTCATGTTTTCCGGTAGGTTATCGAGAAATATCGGTGAAATATTTTTCGATATTTCATGTTTACGACCTGTGAAATTACCGATTTTTATATTCTAGCTCTTCAGATGAGGGCGGAAACAGTTGTTCCCGCGCACTAGTTACCTAGGTAAAATGCGCGTGCCTCACAACCAGATGGAAATATGACGTAATTTACCTTACATTTCTCGCGCTTGACGTAATATTGTAATGCGTTACTACGCGGAGGGGGTACGCCATGGGAAATAACCGAAAAGAACTGTACTGGATTTTGATTAAGTTCCCCCCAGGAAGGGTTAAAAGCATGAAATAAATAAAATATTTGTTTTTTTCGGTGAAAGATCGAAATTTATTTCATTTCGTGAACATCATCAGTAAAATTTCCACGAGTGGCTGCGCCACTCGTGAAAATATTACCGATGATGTTCACTCGATGAAACAAATTTCGATCTTTCCCCGCAAAAAAACAAATGCCCTCTATTTCTAACATGACACGTGAATTCGGCTCTATAAACTCAGTGCAATGAAAGCGTGGTAAAATTAAGAGATAATCTTATTTCTATCGTGGTTTATCGTTCAATAAACCACAATTGTGAGTTATGAGGCACAATAAATAACCCACGAGGGCGATAGCCCGAGTGGTTTATTCATTGCGCCTCATAACTCACAATGTGGTTTATTGAACGATAAACCACGATAGAAAGGAGATTATTTCGATTCTAATATGACCAACTCTTAATCAAAGGAAAACAGGTTCATACTTGGAGTAAAAACGCGGATGCAGATTATATTCCATTGAATAACTTAGTACTTACTAACTTTATACAGAATGCCGTCACTCTATACAGAATGACGTCACTCTACATTGAATAACGTAGATTTTACCACGCTTTCGTTGCACTGTGTTTATAGAGTCGAATTCACGTGTCATGTTAGAATCTACGTTATTCTATGTAGAGTGACGTCATTCTATAGAGAGTGACGTCATTCTGTATAAAGTAAGTAAGTAAGTTATTCAATAGAATATAATCTTCACCCGCGTTTTTACTCCAAGTATAAACTTGTTTTCCTTTCATTAAGTATTGGTCATGTTAGAATCGAAATAATCTTCTTTCTGTCGTGGTTTATCGTTCAATAAACCACGTTGTGAGTTATGAGACGCAATAAATAAACCACGAGGGCGATTATTTATTGTGCCTCATAACTCACAACTGTATTTTATTGTACGATAAACCACGATAGACAGAAGATTATTTCTTAAATTTATCAGCGTTGAGAGAGGAATGAATCCTGTCGCAATGACTACCATTAATCCTCGGAAAGAAATTGGCCGAGCCCGGAATCGAACCAGCGACCCCCGTTCTTGAGTCCTATACGCCACCGACTGCGCTACCGGGGCCCGGCAACTAGTCTTTTGACTGTTTCAAAATACCATTTACAGAGAAAGTCGTATTTATGATCCGTGAAAAGGGGGCTTAATGCATATGCAAAAACTATCGACCAGGTCTGCCTGTGCAGTCCGCGCAAGCTGACCTGGATCAAAACTCTATGCTAGATCTATTGATCAATTTTCTGCATGTCAAAGGACCAGTATGCATGCCCTGTGATTCAGTCAGTTATCAGGCAAAATGGATTATATGGATCTATGGATCTATAATTATTTGATTAATTTCTTGGTATCATGTATCACGAAGATGCATTATACCCTCTTTTACCGCAACATGGCTCAAATATATTTATTCAAATGTTATAACGTTAGAAGCTTGTTGATAGATCTAAAGTTTTGGTTTTTTTTACTATAAGTTGGATATCTATCCGATAACTCAGCAAATTTCTATCCTAGGATTGTTGATAGAGTTAGTCATTGCGACAGCATTCATTCCTTTCTCTACACTGATCACTGTTTCAACGATGGACGTGCAGGAAAGCAGATGGGATTAAAAAGGAAAGCTACAAATAATCTGACTTTGGCGATCTACGCACTTTCATTTTAAAGCAACTCAAGGAAAAACATGCCGCCATTGACAAATCTACAAGTAAAATAGTGCCGAAGTGTTGAAGTTTTAAAAACCATAGTCGAAAAAAAAAACCATCATAATTTTCCAAAGATGGAGCTCTCTCTAGATCAAGATATGAATCAAGTTTGAGAATGAACAGATGTCGCTGTAGTAGTGCCCGGTAAGTGGTGGAAACAATCCAGTCGACCTTAATCACAAACCAAATCCATCAAAATGTGGCGGTCACGTGATTCTCTGGCGATCAAAGCCACTGGTGGTATTGCAGAAAGACAGCAGTTTTCCACAGAATGATATAGGTCGATAAAAAGTGAAGTTGTTTTTCTTCCTTTCTCCTTTTTACATGCAATGTGAAAATGTGACCGTGAATTTCTTCCTTTCTGTCTTTTCTTTTCTTTTTCTCTCTCTCTTAAAGATCTAGATCTACATGCAGTGAGGAAATGTCCCTTTAAAATATTCTTTAAAAGTAGGTGAACCAATAATCACTCAAAGTTATTTTTTCTGAATATAAATTAACAAACTTGAAGAGGAACTGTCTTTATTTTGTCAAGGGAATCCGGGACCGTTCGCCCGTTTTCATATGTATACATCCACGAAAGAAGCATGCTTTCTACTGTTAACAACGCTCAAAATTAGTTTTGGCAAAGCCGGAATTCGAACTCAAAACCCCTTGATTTCAATATTTAGAATATAGGTCGCCATTCGAATTATCAATTAGATATTTGTTCCACAAATCATTCATGTCGCTCGTATTGAGGCTTTGCCTTTTTCATATTAATAATGATAATTAAAAAAAAAAATCGAGGCCTAAGTTTTATAAAAAAATAGAAAAAAAAATCTTGAACTGAGCTCCAGTCTTACTGTAATCAAGTAGAACAGTTTTGTGACCATATCAATATATGCACTGTACTGTGTTTTAGTAAATATTAAACGGTAAAGGTTGATCTTAACCACTTGTAACGCCAACTGCATATATTTCTACTTAGAGGCACACGAAGATATCAACGCTAGTAGAACAAAACTTGACTCGAGAGGATAGATAACGAGTACAAACACGTGCATATACTTACATTTTCGACCAGGAGAGATTGAAACTGGGTCGGGAGAGGTGCAAGAATGGAAGCACTACCACTGTTCCAATAATATTCACAGACAAATTACAAGTTATGTCCCTTTGAAAGCGTCTCCAATGAAGGTATTCATTTGAGACGCTTTCAAAGGGACACAACCCATGGACATGATTTGACATTTTCTGGTGTGTGGAAGTTTACATACATTGAGACTACAGTTGATTCATTATCTCTCTCTCTCTGGATTAACCCTACGCTGTACCTAAATCTAGCTTGGTAATAGCCATATATAAATATTTCCTCTCTCTTATATGTAAGCTATTAACACAAACATACTAGTACGCACAAGTCCACAAGATGACCATATGTGTATGGACTCACTCACGAATGCCGCTGAATTGTAGTGACCCTGAACTTTGAAGTTGCAATGAGCTTTCCATAGAAACGAACATTTGAAAGTTGTTTTTAGTTATGATTTATCAATTTATTTACAAATGATTTTTATCCTTGAAGTAAGTTTGTTTCTGTATCCGCCCAAAATTGCAGTATACATTTCTTTTTTGAAGAGTATAATATATTTTTAAAAAAAGAAACCGTTGGCTGAAGGTAGAGTTAAATAACGCTCAGACGGCGCTAGATACATGTAGACAGATAGCTAGACAGACAGCTAGCTAGCTAGATATATAGAGAGATAGATAGATAGGTGCGTGTGCGGGTGGATGGATGGATGGATAAAGGCATGGATGGACGGACGGACAAACAGATTTAAAACTTTACAGTTTCGGGAATTTTGTAATCCTTAGCGGACCTATGGCGCGTAGTTCCAAGTGTCCCCTAGAGGACCACTGCCGAGTCTCGTTTAAGAATTAGTGAAATCAACGAATATGTGAGTTGTAGCATTAACTCCTCTGAAATATCGTGATAAGCACAGTTTAACTATAATTCAAATTCAAATTTTATAGCACCTATAGTATAGTGTATAGAGGAATCATTCAATAGATACTTGTAAGAAAATCTTAGCATGTGGATTGCAGCTAAAAAGAGACGTATAGGTCTCTATAGACACGCATATTTATTCCTCAATATGATTTTGTTTTCCAAGGGAAACATCCATACTTTTCGAAAATGCATTCTTTATAAATTGTAATACACAATACAATAAAGCAAATTAAACACTAAAAACACTAAAGGAAACATAATTCGCGAGGCTCGATCTATTTTACTAACACTGTTAGTTTGTTCTTCGTGACTTTTCTTTTTTGAAATTCGAGTTAATCGGCGCCAAACTTTAGAGGCTGCTCTCTTCATGGACTGCCTCATTAGATGAGGTCCGCCATTTCTGTGTGCGTGTCTTCTCTTTAATCTCGCTGTTCTTGTCTGTCGTTTTGGCAACTGGAAATTGAAAGATATGAACCATTATCTATGAAAAGGTATAGTGATGCATCTGCAAAAATTATAGATTCATGTTAGCCTGCACGGACCGCGCAGGTTGAACGGAGTAGAAAAGTTTTGCTAATTGTCAATTTCCTGCATGTCGAATGACCAGTGTTCATCCCGATTCAGTCGGTTGTTAGACACACTGAAATTTTATGGAACCATAACCATAATATGGCCTGCAACACGCGAAAAGGGGCATTCGGACATTTGCGTAAAGTGTCGTCTAGGATCAGCCTGCGCCGTCAGCGCAGGCTAATCCGAAACGACACTTTCCGCTTTTATGCAATTCCCTGTTTTAAGCAAGTCTACTGTAGCACAAAATCTAATGTAGTTGTAAAGTGCCGTCTCGGATTAGCCTGCGCGGACTGCGCAGGCTGATCCGAGACGACACTTTACGCAAATGTCCGAATGCCCCTTTTTGCGTGTTGCGAGCCATATGGTGACTAGCTTGGTATAATGCATCAAGGGGAAGCAAAAAAGCTCCTTCTTGCAAGAGCGCCGCTCATAAAAATAAACTATTTATAGTCAATCAAAGTCATGTCAAAAGCAATGCCTTTTTCATTATTTTGCATGAACTATTTTTTTCATGAAAGAATGAACGGGTCGGGTTAGAAAAAAAAAAGAGTAATTCACTTTTATTTTCTTCGGCCATGTGAGAAAAGTAGAATTAAAAAAATGCCACTGTACGTATAACAGGATGTAAGTTGTTTTTAAAAAATCAGGTGAAGCAATCTCGCGAATAGATACTTTAAAGAGGCAAATTTATAAGTAAGGAGACAATGGCATAGTGCCAGATCGTTCGCCTCACATCAGAGATACAAGATTTACCGACATCGCGGGATGAGTACTGGCTCTGTGTCCAGGAACCCATTATCGAGAAAGATTTAATAACATCATAGTGGTGCTAACTAAATCTTATAAGAATAGAAAGGAAAGACCTAAGAAAATTTAATACAGCAAGAACAACTATACCAGTCTCTCTTGCTCTTCCTCCTCCTCGTCTTCAGTATTGTGTGTCACTAAAGGTGTTGGTAATGGTTCGCCATAACCATGTTTTGTAAAGTTATGTACAGCGGCAAACTGAACCATGGTCGCCAAGACAAATGTGAACGCCATTGCTATGTAAATATCAAGAGCAGTAGTGTAGGATACTCGGGGAAGGTCACTGCGGCTTTCTAAACCAAGAAATGTCATCGTTAAGACTGTCATTGTACCTGCAAAGCAAGAAATGGTGCAGTTGACTAACTGGTGTATGTTGGCAACAACCCAGCTGCAGATTGTGGCGTGCAACATTTCAAAAGGAATATTTCGATTCAAAATCAATATTTACATCCATGCAATTTTATTGCCTTATGTTATTTCTAGCTTAAAAATCTATGCATATAAGATAGGGAGGGTGTAGACTGTGACAACGATTGTCTTAGTACTTCTTGCGAAGACGTCTCAAGTCTCGCGTGAGCGTTTACATTAAAATGTTTCATCTAAGATGGTGCCCAGCAACTGAAACGATGCAGGTGGTCAGAAAGGCTGTCGCCAGATATAGAAGACGAACATAGGGTTCTTCTTATTTGACAAAACACGAACACATCTATCCCAGTAGCGGGCGGCTAGTGCTTGACCAAGCTGCAACTAAATATTGGAGGTGCCTGGTTAAATAGGTCAAAGTTCTTTGGTGCATATAATGCCTTTGTCGTAGACTCGAATACATGTGCAAATAATAATAAAAAAATAAAAACATTGTTACACATATTTGTATGGATTGTCACATTTCTAGATTATGAATGGAGTAACAAATTATGCTTAAAATGTAAAGCTTTACCAAAAAAAATGAAATTGTTTCCCTTCTCTTCTAATGAAAGGGTTATTAAAGGTGGGCTGCCGAGTATGAGTTGATTATGTATATATAGGCTCTCCCCTTTAATTTCCCTGCCGTGCGTTGTCTGCGCATGTCATATTCTTCAAAGATTCGACCTGTCTGCTATGACGCATCACCGATCCCATATACTAGGGAAAAGTAGGGCTTATACCGAAGCTATAACCCAAGCCTGTAGGGGCTGTTTTATTAAATGGCCGGTGCGTAGGTTACATACTAGATGATCATAGCTGAATGAATTGCACCAGGTAGCGTTTTATTGAGTAAACGTATATTTGATTTTGAAATTCAAAGTAACGGTTGTCTTTTTGAAAAATTAGTCCGCTTCTGTACCCAGAATGCCCAAATTAGATAGATGTGTATTTGTAGAATGCCATCTAGTGGGAGATAATGCCCTGCCGTGATTTCAACAGTACCCTTGGTAGCGCAACATTTACAGGCAAAGAAAATCAACCGTTTATGCACATGCATATTTTTTTGAAATGGCTTAGCATAAGAATTTTGTAGAAGGAAAATTACCGTTTGAGATTTTTGTAGTTGAACTGTTTGGTTTAAAGGTAAATTAAACAGCCTGAAGAAGAACAGTTGATAAGATCTGATTTTGATATCTTTTTCCGAAACACCATAAGTATGTACCGATAGCCTGAAAATAAAATTATGATGGCCAAAGTTTGGGATGCAAAATATAGCGACTTTAACCAAATCAAATATACATGTATATATATCAAAAAAGTATTCCGATATTTTTCTAGCCCCCCCTCTCTGTTTCTTCTTTTGTTTGTACTTCACAAATTTGTTTGAGAGAAATTTCGTCTAAGAACAGCAATATCGAAAAGAAATTTGGATGCTTACCAAGGGCAATACGATCGGCAGTTGCTTCTCTATTTATCCAGAACGCTACCCAAGACAAGACTACTAGTAAACAGCAAGGGACATAGACGTTTATCAGGAAATACCCTAGATGACGGCTTAGTTTAAAATCTACGGAAAGGACAGTGTGCCATGCTGAAAAGAAAATAACTAAATCATTACGTCGGTCTGAAAATACATACATGCCAGTAGCGTTCACAAGATGGAAAAGTGTTATCAACTAGATCCATGCAATGTCCAAAATTAACGTAATTCTCAAAATCATCCTGTACCAAACGACCCTGAAAAAAAAGCCTGTTGAAAAAAAAAATGTTGGAAAAAGGAGAAAATGCTGTAACCAGCATTTTCTCCTTTTCCCTCAATTTTTTTCCATCCTTTGGTAGACATATCTGATCATTTCAGCCACATATGAGTTGTCATCTGCATTATGGCTTCAGTTTCAGAGAGTCCAAATTTGTCGTTCCGGAAAGGGTTAAGGAAACATTCCAACAGAGGCCTCTGTTTTTGTTTGTTTGTTGTCTTTTTTCTTAAAGAGAAAGTGGGAGAAGGGACCTGTGGGGCTATCATGTAAGGATGTCTCTTTCAAAGGCACTGCAGAACCCTGACCTAGTTGCTCGTGAAACCAAGGACAGCCGTTTATAAGTCACGGTGACCGAAACACTATTCAAAGCAGCCCAGAAGTCTAGTATGGCAAGCAAACAAACCGTTTAAGAGATGTAATAAGACAATTTACCTCTTAACAATTTACTAAATTTTAGACTTGTCTAATCTGAAACCATTTTACGGTGACAACTACAAAATCCCTTTGTCTTTGAAAAGATAGAGAAGGCTCTGAAAATAGAGGAAATGCTGGCTACCAGATTTCGAAAGCCGTCCTTCTAAGGGTGGTGGATAATGCACTGAATAAACACTGTGTAGGGTTTAATGTATATACTTCCAATACGTTTAAAGCCTTGAAAAATGAACATAAAATTTTCAGGGTCTCTGTTGGTCTAGTAGGTTATCAGAAGGTGAGTTTGTATCCTCAAAAAAAAAGTAACAATCTCTGTGTTGTTTAAGAATAACTTTTAATGAGATATCCAAAATAATGAAGTGCAACGTCATCAAGAAAACATCGACTTGAATAAAAAAAAAAAAAAATGTCAATTTGGTATTGATGATACAACGACAACAGAGAAACTGCTCTGAAATCCAACAAGTACGTTTCAACAAAAAGTGAAATGTGTTCTATATGAATGAACAGGCGATGTCTGAATTCTAACGTTAAATTACTTACCTCCCTTAATAAAAGTTAACGAAGAGTAATTAAAAGGTGTTTCCAGTAGGTCGAATTGAGATAGACTCATATCTTTTGGCATCTCTACGGGATTATCATGTCTCCAGAGATACGAGACGTCTTTCGCTGAGTAGGCAACTGAAATGACAGGTCAGATGTTTTGGCGCTAGTCATTGAACCGATGAAATGTCATTTTCTCTGTAGACTGATAATGGATTTTAGAGGGTTAAAGAAACAATGAACTGGACGCTCAAAGTAGAATGTATGGAATGTATTTCATTAGAAAGGCATTTCGATTTAAGTTTAAATTCAATGGTTGCCGGTTTCGATATTTGTGAACTTACCGGCTTCAGTAATTGAAAAGACATTTTCACATTTTTCAGGTTCATAATGTATAAATTTGGAAATTTTTGTTAATCACACAAACCCTGCCCCATGTCCTTTTAGAGATTTCCTATTGACGAATAGAAAGGGAAACCGGTTACAGCCCCGAGCCCAACGGCTCGATTCAAGCAAGTTTCGATCATAGTTTTTTTTTTTTTTAATTTCTAATTAAAAAAGAAAGCTTTGATATGACGGAACTAGAAACAAGTATCCAAAATCACAGCCGTCCCGCAAACATTTTGTAATCCTATTTGTCTTTGTTTTTTGTGATTTATTGTTGTTCTTTTCAAAATGTTTCCAACAAATTTGATTTATTACGAAACGATTCTCGTCTACGTCTCGGACTAGAAAATATGGCCGGATTTCATTATCCAAGAAATTAACCTTGAAACAGAATATCTACATTTGACAACCATAAGGTGCATAAACACAAAATCAATATCTGAATAACAATGCACAAAAAACGTCCATATAAAAGAGATTACAAATGGCCCGCAACACGCGAAAAGGGGCATTTGGACATTTGCGTAAAGTGTCGTCCCGGATCAGCCTGCGCAGTCCGCGCAGGCTGATCCGAGACGACACTTTTCGATCGTGTGTGATTTTCTATTTTACGCAAGTCTACAGTAGAACAAAATCTAATGTTGACATAAAGTGACGTATCGGATCAGCCTGCGCGGACTGCGCAGGCTGAACCGAGACGACACTTTACGCAAATGTCCGAATGCCCCTTTTCGCGTGTCGCGGGCCAATATTATAGTAAAGCGGAAATACTTCAATTTGTCTTCTTCATTAAAGCAGAACTTTTCATTTAATATGATTCTGCGACTTGACATTCAATCCTCAAGTAAACTGTTCCCTTTTTTTCACGATCCTGAGAAAGAGGGCCTTTGAAAAAGGAAAAAATAACGGTAAAAAGTATTTCTCTTTTTCCAACAATGCTTGCCTTTTCTTAAATATAGTTGCCCGCAGTTTAGTTGCTTTTAACGTGTCTGCAAAGGCTCTCAAAATGGACAAGATTTAAAAAAAAAAAAAAACATGTCTTCCGTAAAGTTTAGAAAAAAGAAAAAATGACCTGGATTGCGCCTTTAATGGTTTAAATGATAATATGCAAACAGGACAA
The DNA here is from genome assembly GCA_946811185.2 of Hippopus hippopus. Lineage (NCBI taxonomy): Eukaryota > Metazoa > Mollusca > Bivalvia > Cardiida > Cardiidae > Hippopus > Hippopus hippopus. Next base: position 47,861,495 of record OX328100.1, read on the forward strand.
ACTTTGTGTTTTTGTATGTTGCCTTTTTTCATCGAAAAAGTCGGAAATAGGTGTAGAACATTTTTTCATCTGGGAGGACTTAACTCGTTACTCTACGACAAAAGTTTTACACTCTGCCGCATTGAGCCAATTGCACACGGCAAATAATATGAACATATGTCTTGGATAAAGTAAAAAAAGTGCTAAAACAGAAAATGCTGGTAACCTGCATTTCTTCTTTAGACACTAGGCAAAAAAAAAACCTTCCTCATGATAGTCAAAACACGGGCTTGGCTGGTAAAAGGTAAAACGGCGATCTTAAATGAGTCGTACTCTGGGTCCAGAGGGGCTTAGTGCACCTCCGTGACGCATTGTACCAAGCACGTCATCGCATGATTATGGATCCATAAAATCCCTTTTGTCCTACAACAGGTTAAATCCTGAGGTAATGGGGTGCTTGGACATATAGAATTTACCAAAAGCAAAAACGTTCACCAAAGGTCTGTCTGCGCAGCGCGGACAGCCCAGAGTGACCTGGAGCCATATTTTTTTGCAGATGCATCAAACCCTGTTTTCACAGACCATGGCAAAAATTTATACGATAGATTAAGTCAGCTACGCGTCTATTTTTCAGACTATTTCAATCAGTTGACGGCACCAACGTACATTGTTGATGCACATTACCTGAGCTCAAATTGGCTTGGAACTGTGCCTAAACCGTGAATATTCCATAAGCAAGTGATCTGCGATCTTCTTGGTCAGAATCCAACGCCTGTGAAAAATCGAATCACGGCTGATCCTGCTGCTCAACATCTCTCATTTAGTGACCACGGATATATTGGAAACGAGCTATATAACTCGGTACAGTATAATTAGAAGCGGAGCTCTGGAAAATGGGAGGCTTTATAAATCCTCGTAATGCATAATACCTTGATACCAAGAAAATCGTTGCATAGTATGTTACCATTCAGCCTAACGACCGACAGAATCATGAGGTAGAATAGTCCTTTGACATGTAGGAAAACTTTGCATTAGCAAAAAGTGTCGACTCAGGTCAGCCTGCGCGGACAGTTCAGGCAGACGTGGATTAATACTTTTTCCGGATGCTTTAAGTGGCTTAGATTTAAATGATACTTACAACTTCCGATGTGTAGCGGACAGTTTTGCTCGTCAAGTGGGTACTTTTGAAGTTTCATCTTACACATGGCCCGAACTGTAAGTCTGTAGATATTAAAAAAAATAATTCTTTTGTTTTGTAACAGCACTACGAGAGGACGGATAAATGTACGGAAGGTATTAAATTGAATAATAGATTCATCTTCTGAATTAAAGCAATATTAAATGGTGTCCATGGCTGTGAGGTAGAGCGTTGGCCTCGTAACCATAAGATCCCGAGCTCGATACCCGAGAGCAGTTGTCAACTTTGACAATGTTCATTTGCTGACACATTCGGCGCGACTAGTGGTGTGGTTTCCAGGAAACAGAATCGAGAGAGATTAGTTTAGGCTGCAAGAATTTGTTTCTCAATGAATGTGTAAAAAAATACGTCAAAACTAAAACTAAGCAATATAACAGTATTTGCACAATTCAGACACAAAATTCGCGAACTTAAGGTACATTTTTTTAATGATGTTGGTTGAACTTTTGGGGTTTTTTTTTAGCACAACCCAGGTATTCACATTTCTTCTGGGTGTAATGCCACGACAACCCTTCATGTTTGGGTGTAATGCCACGACAACGCTTCATGTTTGGGTGTAATGCCACGGAAACGATTCATGTTTGGGTGTAATGTCACGACAACGCTTCATGTTTAGGTGTAATGCCACGAGATCGCTTCATGTTTCGGTGTAATGCCACGGAAACGCTTCATGTTTGGGTGTAATGCCAAGACAACGCTGCATGTTTGGGTGTAATGCCACGAGAACGCTTCATGTTTGGGTGTAATGCCACCACGTTTCATGTTTGGTGTAATGCCACGACAACGCTTCATGTTTGGGTGTAATACCACGACACTTTATGTTTGGTTGTTATGTCACGACAACACTTCATGTTTGGGTGTTATGCCACGACAACTTTTCATATTCATTACACTTAATCCAAAATATACCTTAAACCATGAACACGACCCGTTTCGTCTTTCTGAAAAAAAAAGTCTATCAGAACACTATATACACTGAACTTTGTACACTTAATACCTAACTTTGTAGTTATTTCACAACTAATTTTCCCGTCAAAGCCGTTAAATGCACCCTTTTAGAATGAAAGTTTGCATGGCTGGGCGGTAGAGTGTTGGACTATAAACCTGGAGGCCACGGGTTCGACCAAGAAGCTTCAGTTAAAACACCATTCAATTATTCAATAAAAAAATCAGTCAACCAATCAATTACATGACAAACCCATTTTTGTGAGGTACTGCTTTGAATATCCTGCGGATTTAAACTCTATTTTACACATACTGTTTTTCCTTTGCAATGTTTTATCAAACTCTGCCCCAGATGAGTACAACAAATATGTACTTGGTTTTACTCAATGTTTCAATTGACATATATTTCATTTATTTTTAAAAATCAAATCAAAAGTCAGCTTACTGATAGTATGAAAGACTATTTTTTGGAAAGACGAAAGGAGTTGTGTTTATCGTTTTACTACGGGGTATGATTTTTTTTTTCGATTTAATTAAGAAGACCTTTATATATATTTTGTCAAAGGGATTAAAGACAGACTGGAGTAGAAACTACTTTTCGTTTACTGAGAGACACGATTGTGCAACATTAATATGCTTTCTCACAGACTGTTGTATTGAAATCCTAAAAAAGTCGGTGCTTACGGCATGCTTATTCATTTAAAGACGTATTATTAAAACAAGAACGGCCATTCACTTCACGCACTACTCAGAATACACGTAATTAAACGTGGAAAACATCACACTTAATGCTACGAAAGTGATTTAATTCAAAATTTAGATACTTTGACGGAGTAGTGGTTAATTCTCGACAAGTGAAAACCGATGATACTGCTCGATAAAGGAGTTCGTTTAGTTTGATTTATTGGCAGAGAGACGGAAGATTTATCATTCCTTCGACGTAAAGACCGTATCTATATTGAAACGAATGGCTCTGACATCGAATCAGATAAAAGGATTTCCTCGTTGACCCAGTCTTATTTACTGAAAGTTATACTGGCGCATGAAACCCTTAGTATACCGGGACACCACACAGCTGGGTGCTGCAAGCTGGGTGGGAGTTACATCTAAAATGATCGCATGTTAGCAGCGCTGTATAAATAAAATCATTTTTTGCAGCCATATGCATTTATATGTTCATGAAAGAGGTTTTTGTTTGGTATGTCAACGCAATTCCATGCAACTTTTTCTTTTTCGTAAATGCGAACGAGGAGAGCAAATATTTATGCTTTCCCGGATATTGTTGCTCTGAAGAACTTAAACAATTTTAATTTAACGATTTCGAAAGTTTTTTGTGTACGCCAAAACTTGGGAGTTTAGGAGTACAATACAGAACAGTCGCTTACAAGTCAGTGGCTACTTTCCAATATCAACAGCTTTGAAACAATGTGAAGAAGTGGGAGGGGAATAAATCCTGTCTCATCACTTTTTATAATTCTCAGATACAACTGTGGTAGAGTAAGAGGCTACAAGGCTTGTGCGTTACGGACAGAGATATTCTACATGAAAGTTTCAAATAATATACGTTGAACCTGGCATGAACTTATTATTTCTTCTTTGGTGGAACAAATACCAGGGTTATATCCTATACAGGAGAATTCCAAGTGTTGGAAGTCAAGTTAATTAAAGCCGAGTTAAAAATATGTCATGAGCACTTATTCAGGCAGCAGACTGTAAGAAAGCACTTAATTTTCAGACATGTCTAGTTCTCTCATTCAAACGTACTACTTTTAAATAACTACGTTGGAAAAAAATGCCCTACAATAAACAATTTGCCTTGTCGAAGACATTTTGATCTAACCAATTCATTGAACCGACTCCTCTTTGGCAAGGAAGCATTATTTTCTTGTCTGTAATAATACTGTGGAAGCAGTTTACTTTTTGAGCTTTTGAGTTAAAAGACGCTGAAAGACTGAAAGATGTTGACGACTTGAGAGTTTGTTGAATGTTCATACAGGAAAAAGTATAGCTGTCTGATTAATCCCAGGACAAATATACTAAATCATGTGCTATCCCAATAAAGCAATAAATATGTCGTATTTGCAGATTTCTTTTCTCGGAAAAAAATTCTCAATATCCTATAAAGAAGCATTTCAGCTCAGTTGATCCCATTTGATATACATGTAAACTTCAATAATTTGCAGGAAAATGATCAATGACATAAAAATGTATCTTAATCTTTCTTTTAAATAAATCTGTCTTATAAATGAAAGAGCTGCATCAGCAAGATAGCCTAAAAATGCTCTGTAAATGCGTTGAAAAACTAGAAATGACCTTAGCTTATGAGGGAAAACAAGTTGGGTATTAAGAAAAATGATTTCAGGATTTCACTTCCATCGAATTTGATTTCAGTCGCTTCCATGCTGAACTTTTTACCAAACGACAAAAAGGTACACTTGCCCAAATTGAAAGTATTTGCACACAATGTAAATGTGGATCATGTGATGGAACTTGTCTTTGATAGGGTGAAAAACAATGTAGAAAAAATAGAAAACGCTGGATACCAGCATTTTCTCTTTTTCCATCAAAGTTTTCAGAAGGCTTTTTCGTTAATGTCGTTAGAACTCGGGATAAGCGATTGTAAACGAAAAGGAAAGAGAAACTCAGCACAACGGATTCAAAGAAATCAAAATAGAAACACTTTTTACATCCGTACAAAAGGTTGGCGCGTCATCTCTGTTGAATGTAATGCTATCAGACCCTATTGTACTATTTTTGGAGAATACCCAATTGTGTGCTTGGTAAAAGTGTTGAAGCCGACACTGATTAATTTATTCATGAAATCAATTTCCCAATTGTTAAATTGTCATCGAAAGCGCCATGGATTTATGTCTGTTTCTTTTTCCCTTCACACATCGTCGATTTTCAAAGCATTTACATAACTTGACTGGAAGTAGCTACGATAATGCCACCGTGCGTTTACACATGAGGCACTAGAAGCCAATGTCGATGTAGATCGCAGACCACTTATCCTTTAAAATCAAAATTATGGAAGTAAAAAGAATATATGTCATAAAACAACCTAATCGTACTTACTGAACAAGGAAAAATAAATTGCTATGATTTATTTTCGCAGAGCCATTTGCCGTCTCTATTTTGACAGCTAAAATACCGGGCTACAATAAGAGGAGATGAAATAAACCAAATCTTCCTAATCACATACACAAACACATACAAATCAAACACGAAAGGGAGAGGATTGTTCGGTACAATTTTCCCTCCGAGCCGAGTCATTAGTTACCCTTGACATCTGTCATGGAATCGTCTAGTTCTCTCAACAAAACATACTACTTTACACATTATTTATTCTCATAATTATATTGTTCGTTAAAACGAAAGTTTGGTTCAAATGGTAAGAGTCTGAAGATGACTTTCAAAGTCAAAAGAAAACAGATATAGTTTAAATCCAAACTGACTTATGATAATATAGTGCGTTATTGGAAGGTAATTAACATATATATCGATGTTATGTTTTACACGTATACTTTGAAGTTAGCTCCAGCCGATCCTCGGTAAAATCGGTACTTTAGGAAGATGTGAGTTCGAATCACGACTCTGCCATTTTTTCCCAGGAATTGATGACAGGTGTTCCAACATGATTCATTCCTCTCCATATGTTGATGCAAAAAAAAAACACACACAGCCAATGGATCGGCAAGAGTATTGTGGTAGTACTGGTAAAGGTACACCGGTATAGACACCATTGTAACATAACTGGATTACTCTACTTTCAATTTAAAAAAAAATTAGAGATTTGACAACCGTTAGGAAGAAAACTAAAAAAAAAAAATGGTAGAACAAAAACATGGTAGAAAAAGGAGAAAAAGCTGGTAGCATTTACAACTCTTTCCACAATACTTTTCACGCTTTCAAAAACAAATCCTATCGTTTGAGCTACGTTTGATTCGACGTCTTTGAACGCTCTTAATGTGTGCAAGTCTGAATGTGTAACGAAGACTTAATTATTACACAGCCGTTAGGCTCCAGTTTAACCCTGTACCAAACCCCGAAATGTTAGACCTATCCAAATTAAAAGCTTTTGCAGACGACATAAAAAAAAAAAATGTGACTCAAAAATTGACATTTTTATTTGGAAGGCTGAACAGGAGAAAATCTCGACTACCAACACTTTCTCCCGTTTCAAAATTGTTTTCAAAAATCTTCTTTGCGCTCGTTAAAACTCGAAATTGCACAATGATGATTCGCCATGTATGAAAATGCAACAGCAAATATTTGTGTTACACTCATTAGGTACTTGTAGTTTATGAATTAATACAAAACAGTAGAATAAAGTGATAAGGGAAATGCCTAAATTAAACTGCAAGAGGTTTCTATTCTTTCATGTAATTACGTTCTGATCCACAAAAAGCTTAGATTTTAATTACAATTAAAACTGATATTTCCAACTATTGGACCTTCCTGCACCATTTGGGAAAACAGGGGCTTTTTGGGGACGGCACAGAATGTCTTGGATCTATACTGCCCGCTTGTTGAGTCAGGCCTATAACATGAAAGTCTGAGTTTCAATGAATTGTATTTTCATCTGTCGGAAAAGCTCGAGATTTTATCTATGTGGTACTGAAAAAGTTAACGTGGCGTATACTAGAAGTCAAACTACTACCTAGTTGGTCCATGTTTCATTGTATACAGGGGTCCAGCGTGACTCAGTGGTAAAGTGTGGGACTCGTAACCTGGAGGCCCACTGGGTTTTTCAGGGGAGTGTCCTTGGACAAGACACTTTAGAGCCCTAGCCTGTTACTGGTGAAACCCAGGAAATACATGAATATGTCAGCTGTCACCGTGATATAATTGAAATAATGTTGAAAGCAGCGTAAAACATCATTTAATCAATCAATCATTGTAGACACGACACTGAGAACTTTCTAACACATTAAATTCTTTACGAAAGCAGTATAGCGATAAAAACGGAGATGTTTCACATTTGGGTAAACGTAGGCAAGGTGATCCCCCGCTATTACATGATACAAAAGTCAAATTATAATTTGATTATTTTGTGACAAGAAGAACTTACATAAGCAGTGGTTCTAGTTGTGAAATGGCAGAACTAATCACTAGAAGCCAGTTAAAAGCGCGCTCTGTGCATGCATAATCTTTGCAGGTTTCCACATCAGCAATTTTAGTGCGATCGCCGCAGTAATTTGTTACAATTAAGTTTTTTTTTTAAATACTAGTTGTCCCGTTACATGATATGGAATATCTCTGTCATAGTAGAAAAATCAACGCTAGAAAACTGAAACTGAAGCTTTAGTTTTCGCCGTGAAAATGCGTCGAATAAATTTGATCCATGCTCTGTTAACAGGGTATTTTTTGCACCTGCAAAAAGTATTAACTCAGGTCAGCCTGCGTAGTCCGCACAGGATGACCTGTGACGAAACGTTTTGCCTTTAGTAAATTTTCTGCTTGTCCAGGGACTATTCTACCACATGAATCAGTCGCTTCTTAGACGAATGTGATTTTACGTATCTATTATCATGAGATGACTTGCTTGGTATAATGCATCAATGCATATAACCTCTTTTTATCAGAACACAGCATTTTCACTGTTTAATGGAATCGAATTCAGAACTAATTCTTAAAAAGTAAATCCCTTCGAAACTCATAATTTGATGACCATGTCTTAAAAATCATCTCCTGACAAAGTGATACCTCTGAGAGAAAAGTATCTTCCCATCTTTATAAATCCGGATGAACCTGTTTGGTGTTGTTATAGTGTGTAGGTAAGATTTCATGCCATTGTAAAACACTGTGTCTGGGTACCATATTCTCTCCAGTATCTGTGGGCAAAGAAAAAAAATCCGATGTTTCAGATTGTTTCAGTAGTTTAACCCCTATCCTGCTAAATAAATGAAATTAACTTTCCCACCCACAGTAAAACAGTGTTATTTCAATTCATCCTTTTTTGGGGGGGGGATCTCCTTATCGGATAGTGTAGATCCACGATCAGACTGCACGTTCTGTGCAGTCTGATCTTGATCTACACTATCCGCAAAAGGTCAGGAAGTCTCGCTTAATAGCGTAAGGGTTAAGTAAAAAAAATATGCGTTCTACAATTTTAATCGTGCTTTTTTTTTTCATACCACATGACTTGCATTCTATTAGTTTTGTTTTACGAATTTTCCAAAGTATTAAATTTTATCCTGACGACAGCTTACTGTAATAGTTTGCGTATATATCAGACTGAGCTGGGCTCCTGTAGTACATTAACTCTTAGCCTTATAAATAACTTAAATGCAACTTTCAAGCCGATTGTAAAATCGAAATGTTGCTATTTAAGTTATTTTGGAGGGGGGGGGTATTATCTCCTTGTCGGACAGTGCAGTCTGATATTGATGTACACTGTCAGCAAAAGGTCCTTCAGTCCCGCTTAGCAGCCTAAGGGTTAACCAATGCGGGAAAATGTGGTTTCTACAGCGCTTACACTTTTTCTTATTTTATTGGCTGATTCAATGTATATAAAAGTGACCCGTGAAGGGTAGCACGTGTTTACCAAATAGATTTCAATAATAAAGACGAGCCGTCTGAAATCCCTCAACGGGAAATAGGGATCTCTCTTTTATCGTTTTCGAATTTTTTACCTTTATGCTTAGCTGTATAAATTCAAAGTCGTGGGTGCTGTTGTCTTTTAAAGCTAAACGCTTGTCTACCCAAACTTGGCGAAAGTAACAATCCATTGTAAAACACTGAAACACACAGAGAAATTATTTAAACAAATTAAACTCTTTACCAAACAACAAAATTTATGACGACAAATTTAATGCATCTTAACTTAAATAATTATGTCTCTGAAAGCGTAGTAAACATATTGGGAAAAGGAGAAAATGCTGGTTTGTTTTCAATGTTTTCAAAAAGCCTTATTTCTCGAGGCCGTTAAAAAGCGGAATTATGTGGTAAAGGATTAACTGGGAATCAAATAAAACCCTAGTGTTTCCTCTAGTATCTTTAAAAGAAAAAAGAAAACGGAAATGAGGGAAAATATATTATCATACTGCAAAGAAATTTCTCGTGATCTGATTGGATAATATGCCCCGAACATATATATAATGTACACTGGCAAAACCAACGTAAAAGCAGTTTCCCTTTAGGGAGCCCCATATACATGACTACACTATCAACACAACATCCAAAATGGCGGCGTCGGTCACGATTAACATCAAGATTATGCGCCAAGCTGCACGTTTTAGCACGTATTACCAAGGTTTTAGCGACGTCAGTTCCCAGTGACGTCAGTTTTCATTGAATTGGGGCACTCAGAAGGGAAATTCTACTTCGTCAGCGTACTCAATTTTTTAAACCAAAAAACAGGTAAAATTTGCTTAACAAACGTTGGAATGGTAAAACTTTGCAGTATAATAAATTCGTTGTACGGTCAGGTGGCAGGGGACTTGGAAACTTGTTCACGGCTGTGGTGAATCATGTCGCCCTGAGTCGAAGGGGCAACATGATTCACCACAGCCGTGAACAAGTTTCCAAGTCCCCTGCCACCTGACCGTACAACTAATAAAGTATTTAAAGGACAACGGATTTTCTGAGAAAGTGTCGTCATACCATATCCATTTCTGATATGGGTCCCAGGGATCGGATGTTTATATTTAGTGTCACATCGACTGGGTCGCCTAGAGAAAAAGAAAATGGATAAAACAATTTCGTATATCGGAGTATTGCTAAGGTAGTTACCGCAATTGAAGTTTGTATTCACCGTCCATTTTTGAGAACATTCTTAGTCTTTTTTGCAAGACTTTTCTACATTTAAAAGTTACAACACCTCTGAATGGCTAAACCATAGCAAATCAAAAGTTACGTTCCTTTCTGGATCTGTAATTTGTTGTATTCTTCGTTTAGAATAAGTTGATTGTTGGAATTCTCAAATGAGGTTTAAATAACAATTTAACACAAACGTGTGGTTACTTTAAAATCTATTTCAAAAGTGATGTGGCGGCGGACACTTGAGAAGTACTTAGGCATCCGCAATAAAACATATACGTGTACATTACAATATACTACAGAATTATTCTAAAAGCGGAATTAAGAATAGTTGGTGAATACGGACCCTTAAATGACAATCGGAACACACAACCAAAAAATTGCGAAAGCAAAGACAGAATTTATTTCAGTGTCCCAAAAATTCAGTTCTTACAGTCATTAGCCCATATAAACAAACATTTGTGAATAATGTGAATTGATATCAGATTACACAGAATGTGCAGTCTAATCTTTTGTCCGAACTGTAATTTGATATAAGACATAACAGTGTTTTCAAAGTCTCTGGAGGCGAAGATTTAGACCTCGACAGATCGTTTTTAAAATCTTATCAAAACGGTTTCAAGAGTTAAAGAATTTAATGACCTAAACGGAAACATTTGTATGGAGAAAATGCTGTAACGTATGAGCGTTTTTACCAAAAAAAAAAAAAACTCATTTTAGTAATGCTTTTAGCGTCTCTTGTTGAGAATCATTTCAGATAAAGAAAGGTCTGGCTCCCTGAAGTCGACTGCATATCTTTTTACATTTTCAGAAATGGAGAAGTTGTTTGCATGGCTATGAACTTTTGCGTATCGATAAAGATAATCAAGGGCCGTCATTCATTTTACACCGCCAAGATAAAATTATGCGCCATGAAAAACATTGCATCATCTTAATCGGTCGGCTTACGGCCGATAAAAGAGACCAGAAAATCTGGAAACCCATGAGCTGAGGGACTGTCTAAGCAGTGTAGAGGTTAGTAGTTCACTTAAAGTTCTATTTGAATTTCAATTCAGGGTTGGTATTCACCAACCATCTTAAGAACAGGTTTAGTCTTATTCTAAAGAATTTTCTAAAACTGAAAGTAACACAACTTCTGATCGGTTAAACCAATCATACGGTGTGTTATTTTCTAAATCTAGAATGAGACCAAGAATGAAACTAAGAATGGTTAGTGAATACGGACCCAGTTGGTCAAATTCGTCATCGAATGTGGATATACCGTAATAAATTACAATAGACAAGTCACTGAAATGTAGATGTTCTTTAAACAGGAATGATGAATGGTTCCTGTCTTCGAGACAGACATAATAGACAAGTAGTCAGACGTCCCGTTTTGTTTCGATTGGTAATGACATTACAGTGTATTTCGTTAGGCTTGGCGGGAGATTCACTACAGACAATGACTGTCCATTTCCTGTTTGCAGAAATTGCTATGATCGTTGCGAGAAAATAGATCACCGATCAAATGACACATTTTTCTTTTCGTACTTAAAGATTTGGCGTAACGACACGGTGTTGAAAGTTTGTTTTTTGAAACCTTTTTGGCGGAAACAAAGCTATGGCTGCTTTAATGCTTCAATCCTTTCTGAAACAATACCGTGTTTCAACAACCCGAGAGAGGTATGCTTTTGCAAACATTGTTGTCCTCCATTTTCGCGTATTAGCTGTACAATACGACGTCTCATGGCATCGTCGTAACGTTGCACTGCGTGCGGAGGTTCCAAGTGTCGGTCTAATCTAGCGTCAGTAACGCGAGGGCGGCCGCTCGGGGCCTATCTGCAACTGCGCCTGTTTGCTGGAACCTTGCTCGCAGACTACTGGGCAGTATTTCTGTGGTAATTAAAGGCCCAAGCAATATTATCAATAGAGTCGTCTCTATAAAGCATCATCAACACTTCAATTCGGTGACGTTCAGATAGTCTTTGCATTGCGACTTTTGATTTTTCAGTAATCAATGTGTGTTTTTCTTACTCCTTGAATTCGCAACAAAGAAATGAGAGCTCATGTTTGACAAAGTGACGTGCATGTTTCACATGGTACAAATTGAAGTGCCTATGACCGATATGACTAGAGTTATCCAAACTCGAAACGTGCACAATTTTTTTTTTTTTTTTTTTGCGAGTATATAAATGAATCCATTCGTTATTTTTCCACCCGTGACAACTCGGCCGATTCCGTATCTGCACCTAACCTCGCCTGTAGCAAGGGGGGTTCTATAATGTAATTCCTATCAGTCGCATGATCTAAAACATAGCGGCACCCAAATAAATGGATTAGCAATGGCGGCAAGAGCCACGGTGATAAGAAACTTTTCGCTCAACATTGCATACGGAATTGATAGACCAAGTTAGAACATTAATGTACAAAATGTTTGTCGACGGAAATTTATTAAGATAGATTCTGATAGAAAATTGTGATTAGTTTTTTCTTAAGTGGAGTATCACGACGTATGAACGGTAAAGCGAAGAAAGGTACCGTGGAGGTGCATATCAAGCTACGTGATACAGGTGAGGAACATGGTCCACTGATTACCCGAAGTTTGCCGAATATATTCCTTTCTGTCGCCTTGATTCTAACCGAGAAAATACAGATCTTCTTTTTAGACGTTTCTTTATTTGGAGGTATAAACAATACTTATAAAGAAAATAATTGTAGAATGTCTCGTTTTAAGGAATACGGAATACGGAGACATAATGTTGTTACGAGTCATTGATGGGGAATTACATCCATCATATTTAAGATTATGTGAAGCACATTTGTTCACTAGATGCCATTAGACGGAAACAAATATGTTTGTCCGATATCGTGTCTCGTATATTGGAAAATCGTTACACTCTGCTCGATAGGATTTATTCGACACTGATACAAAATAGTTCTCCAGCTGTATTGCTATTTGAAAAAAAAAACAGTTGAGATTATTGCTCCTCTCTCTCTCTCTCTCTCTCTCTCTCTCTCTCTTTCTCTCTCTCTCTCTCTCTCTCTGGTATCTGGGATATTATAGGTATGTCATTTCTCAATATTAGACCTGTGTCTTTTCAGTTTCTCCATGAAAGATCTTGCAATGAAATCATGTGCGAATAGATTCAAAGAAAAATATGTGATGTTCATTTAATCTCTTGAAAACCCTTTACAACGTGTAAGATTCTTCATAGTGAAAATCATTTTACAGTTATGCAAAAAGGGACCTTTTCAATGACAGACTACGCATAAACACACATTGAAATATATCTCACCTACCCAGTTAGCCGTTCCTTGCTTAATCAAACTTATATGAAGAAAAGCAATGCCGAGGACGAGAACAATCTTCTTGTCCTAAACCGCGTTGCTAATAACTTGAGATCATGAATAGGCTACTATAACAATTGTTCTGCTTCTTTTTCAGATCAAGGATGATCCAAATATAGCAATGCGTCCGAGAATGCCTTTGCCACGGGCGATATATATTTCACACTATGTTACAATCTGTCTTATATCATGACTTCATCAACGTGGCCTGAAGCGTTGAATTATACCTTGTATTAAAACCATGTTACTGATTTTGTTTCACAGCTCTGCGCGATGGAGTTGCATTATTTACATTGACACTGGAAAGATTTTCACGTTTTATGATAAAGCTTTATTTCTTTAAAAAAGAAAAAGAAAAAAAAAAAACCTCTAGTCACTATATACTGACCATTTTCATAAAAATTGTCCAACTCGTTTCACAGTCTCAGCCGTATGCCGGAATAATTACCAAGACTTAATTAATTTGTAAATTGATTTGAAAAAAAGATAATAATAATAATAATAATCAGCTTTCAAACTTGAATAGATGTGATCCAAAAAAGGTCAATAGGTAAAGTTGCTGATAGACACTTGTATTGTTATGATTTATTACATACCCGTATATATGAGGTCACGATTACTGCCTTTGGAAGATGTTGAGGTCACTGGCGATCTTCACTTGTGTAAAGGATTATCCTCCCTTCAGATTAGTACTTTCAGTACTTTGACCGAGTGCTACCGTGTACTGGTTTTCAAATTACGTCAACAGTTCATATACGAATGAATTATTTCGATCTATCAAAATTTGATGAGCAGTAACTGAATCTTCTATTTTCGTCTTCATTATCGGCAGTTTTAAGCCCGGTCCTATAGATTTCAGTCACATTCACTCGTCACATTTCTCCAAAAAAGAGCCTATATTTTCAGCCATTGAATTACAATTGTTTGAAAGTAAAGTAAACGAGGGCCTGTTTTTACCTTTACTCATAGCAGAAACGTGACTGTTGACTGGTCACACTGTCTTTAGGTTTTTCCGAAATGTTTTGATATACAACAGCATTGAACAGTTAATATACATTAAAGATATGCACTTTAATGTCCACTCAATATTTATGTTAATCAGTCCCGGGCATCTGTTTGCACGTCAGTTCTTGTAAGAAAATCTTTTTTTCTTTTCACTTTAAATACTTTTTGTAAATTTGGGCTTTCTAGAGATTATGAGAAACCAAATTCAGATGTTGGTGGGAAACAGCAGCATGAGTTGGAACTGAGAAACAAAATTTAGTAGTGAAAGAGAGGTCAAGAGGAAGCTATGCGAGCAGTCCAAAACGGGAAAAGCTGAACACAGAGAATCCTATAAGCTGCAAGTGAAATTTAGCTTGTAGTGACACCAGTGTCAAAGGAAATTTTTCACCCAGTCGCTTGTCAGTGATAATTTGAATACAAGGTTTTTATACGCCCGTCGAAGACGGGACGTATTATGGGATCACCCATGGCGTCCGGGCGGGCGGCGTCTAGTTCTTTGTCCGGAGCATAACTTTGTCATCTCCAGTCCGATTGACTTAACACTTGGCATTTGTGTTTGTTGCAATAATACGGAGTGCAGTGCGAAAGGACCATAACTCTACCTCGTGCTGTCTTTGAGTTATTTCCCTTCGATTGTCATTTTTACAGCATTTTCTGCTTGTCCAGAATATAACTTTGTCATCTCTAGTCTGAACATCTTCAAATTTGGTATGCATGATTGTTGAAAAATTACGGAGTGCAGTGCACAAGAACCATAACTCTTCCTAGCACGAATTTTGAGTTATTCCCCCTTTGATCTTCATTTTTATAGCATTTCTTGCCTGTCCGGAGCATAACTTTGTCATCTTTAGTAGGAATGACTTGAAATATGGTATGCTTATTTGTTGCAATATTTGGAAAACGCAGTGCGCAAGAATTGTTACTCTACCTCGTGCTATCTTTGAGTTATTTCCCTTCGATCGTCATTTTTACAGCATTTAGTGCTTGTCGGGAATATAACTTTGTCATCTCAAGTCAGAACGACTTCAAACTTGGTATGCATGTTTGTTGCAGTATTACGGAGTACAGTGCGCAAGAACAATAACTCTACATAGCGCGGATTTTGAGTAATTCCACTTTGATCTTCATTTTTACAGTATTTCAGGCTTGTCCGGAACGGAAATTTGTCACCTCAAGTCAAATTGACTTAAGACTTGGTAAACATGCTTGTTGCAGTTACGAAAAGTGCAATGCACTGGAGCCGTAACCTTACCTAATGCCCTTTTGGAATTTTTCTCTCTTTTTTTTTTTACAGCTTTTCATGCTTCTCTACAATATAACTTTGTCTTTTCATGTTGGAATGACCTGAAACTTTATATGCATGTTTGCTTAACATAACAGGAGACGTTCATGCCTATTTCAATCACTTACATCATTTCTGCTGCACTACTATTTTCCTCTACCTACCCTTTACGATTATTATCCCCCCTCGACAACTGGCGGTGGGACGGGCGTATCTTGCGACAATTTGCCGCTCTTGTTGCATTTAGTTTTGATTAAGTAACAGCAACTTGAGCCAGGAATTCATGGATCCTCTTTATTCCCAACTCCTAGCAATTGACCTTTTTTATAAGCTCTTAGGTGCACACATGGCTAACTGGGAGCTATTGTGGCTGTTCACTGTCACAGAGAAAAGATTGGCATTTTTTTTCCAAATGTGAACTTTATCCCTTTTTATTTTCCTATCTACTGGTCATTTGTGCGTGTGTTTTATGTGTAAGTGTCTGATTGCGTTTGTAAGAGCGAGTTCCTTTCTTTTTTACCCCTTTTTCTCTAACTTCTTACTCCAATCGCATCGGACCTGTATTTAGTTTGTTGCTATGTGTATTGCATGTTGTAAGTTTTTTTTTTTTTTTTCTTATAACTGGAAGAAATAAAGTTTAGGCCTATGTATGTGTATGTATGTCAGTAGTCGAAACCTTTTTATCTATTAACATTTTTTTAAAGTGGCACACGCGGCCGATAGTCAGGAGTCGATATTCAGACGAATGTAAATCGTATCAGTTAGAAGTAAGAATATTATTATGGTATGTCAAAGTTCCAGTCGCTGGCAGAAAAATTAATCTGAAATCTAGCACAAAATTTTACATCTTTTTTCTTGAGTGATCAAGATAAACATCCTGATCATCTTTTATGAGTGTTGGACTGAAAATATGGCCTCTGGAGTGTTCAAAAAGGTTTTCATGGAGTTGATCTTGACCTACTTTTTGTCCCGAAGTGACCTATTTTCAAACTTGTCGAAGATGTCAGGAAGACAAACATACTGACCATACTATCATGAGAACTTGAATGAAAATATGCTGTCTAGAGTGTACTTTTTTTTTTTTGTAAAGCTTTGACACATTGACCTACTCTTTGACCCTATGTGAGCCAGTGTAAAGCTTGCCCAAAATATTATCAGGACAAACGCTCAAACTAACTTTTATGAGTATCGGGCTGAAAATGTGGCCACTAGAGTGAACACAGTGTTTACCAAAGATTTAACCAGTTGACCTACTTTTTGACCGGCCATAACCTATTTTCAAACACTAATGAGTTTGACTCTATGTGACCCAGTGTAAAACTCGTCGGAGATATTATCAAGCCAAATACCGTACACAAGGTAAAAATTAACGACGCACGACCTACAACGGACACAACACGGTTTTAAAAGCTGACACTGAGTACTTCGTGTTCAGGTGAGCTAACAATGGAATTGTCAAATTTATGAATACAGAGAGAGATAAGGCTTAATACAGGTACTGAAAAGATAGAATTCATGTACCGATTCGAAACCTTGCATTAAATTTTCGGAAAAGCAGTTTATGTGGTAAACAATCAAAATATGAAATTGCTGAAGCGTCAGACAGTCGAATAAGCCACGGCTGAGATCAACGTGTCAACCTAAACCCCCCCCCCCCCAAAAAAAAAACAACAACAACAACAACAAAGAAAGCCTGACCTCCATATCCTGGTCGAATTCTTTTATCGTAATTATGGAGTAATTCTTCCAACGCAGAGCTAACAATTTCCATCTGACTCATGTTGCTTGAATTTCTTGAACCGTCGTCATCCAACGTAGCTTCTGAGTCCATAGTGCAATAGACACCGATAAGACTGAAATATAACAGTTTAAGGACAACGCCCCTGAATATCAGACAATAAAAAGATATGGACGTAGATGTATAGAAATATACAAAACATTCAGAGTTTTGAATAAAGTTAAGAGCTTAGAAGCACGTGAGTCGTTGTTTCGATAACCCAGAAAAGGCCATTTTTTTCCATAGATTGATAATAGTTATTGCGACAGGATTCATTGCTTTCTTAACCGATCATCTTTACGACGATAGTTATGTGGGAAAGTAGTTATTGACTGAAAGCAAGTTTTAGTGAAACATGAATATGTACACTGACCATCGCGATATAACTGAACTAATATTGAAAACATGATTAAAAAAAAATCGCACAAAATGAGCCATGCTCTGTTAAAAATTATTCAGGCCCTCAGGGACCTCTAGTCAATAATATTATGCGCGATTTACGCATTAAAACAGAAGTTATCATTCCCTTTGTTTCTCCATGATCGAATGTGTTTGCTTTTAGAGGCTTATATTTTAGTGATACTTTAAGTGATACTTTTTGATAAAAAAAAGGGTGTTTTGTCATGTCTCGACGTACCCATCTGTGAATTATGAGATAGAAAGAACAAGACCTATGCTACATTCTATTAAATGTATCCATACGCTTGAACAGACAGCCAGAAGTGTCGAAGCGTTCATAAGATAAATGACTCAGATCACTTCTAATATCGTTAGAATTCCGATCGTGTACGTCACTTAAATTGGATAGATTTAGGTTGAAACAAAAACACTCTATATAGAAGCCATTTGTTATCTTTCCATTACAAAGGTGCATTACCTTCTTGTAATAAATCCAAACTAAAATGAAATATATTAGTTCTGTTTATTGTGGAAAATTTTGGCAGTTTAGCGTTTTGGCTGAAGTTATGAATTTAAACAATAAAATGATAAATCCTACATAGATCTTTCTCTCTCTCCCCTTATTTCGACGGAAATGTTCGAAAAGATAGTGTTCGCTCTATGATGAGTGAGTGGCTTCAACATAGAGAGATATGATGGTGATGATGATGATGATAAATGAGAGGTCGGCTATATGTATTTGACAGAGAAAGACAAAGAGAGACAGAAATAGAAAGGGAGAGAGAAAGTGTGTGTATTTTTTCTTTGAAATAATAAAGCCACTGATGTAAGTACATGTACATGTAGGTCTAGTTAATAAAACTCAAATTTACAAAACCACAAGTGTGTTTTGTGGTCAATGAGACAGCCCTATGAAAACAAGTTGTGTACAAAGTAAAGTAACAATAGCTGCCAAAAGTAATCAAAGCGGGTGTTAAAATATATTTAAACTCAAATCATACCATTGAAAAGTATGAAAATCATTGTGAAGATGACAACCTGTTATTGCACGGTCGGTGCCAGTGTTAGTGTTGGCAAAGAAAGTAATTTCAAAACTGGATTAAAAGTTGCGACGTTACTCTATCTTTTGTTTACTTTTTGCCTGATTTTTGAAATTCATTTTTCTATCAGCGACTAATATTTTGGCTCATCACACAATAACAGATTGCCATCTTCACACTATTTTCCATGGAAAGCCATGGCTGTCTTATACCGTTCTTTTACAGTTAATTGCACCGCTGTTGTAATATATGGGTTCTTTTCAACCATATATGAAATACACATGTTTATAGGGAACCAAACTTCGTTATATTGATCGACCATTTCAATGTATTGAACAGTAGCATTAAACGGTATCATTTCGACGCGAAAATCTCTTTGAAAGAAACCAGTTGAATCATATACTGAACCAGCTGTTCTTATATGAAACCAATGTAACAAGATATGTTCCTATTACTAAATATTTGATACAGGTTCGTTGATATATTGAACCAAAATGTGTTTATATCAAACCAAGTGTCCTTATATAGACACAGAACCACGATATGATTTCGTTCTGACATATTGAACGAATAATCCTTTATATTATTCCGATTTAACTATATATTAAATTAAATTTCCTTATATCAAACCAATGCAACAATCTTTTTGACCAAATTTGTAATATATGATACCGCTCGTTCAATGTAAGAAACCGATTCGTCATTGTATTGTTGATAGGAATATTTAACGAGGGTGTGTTTTATGCCAACACCGGACAGACAAGATTTGTCTGAATCTAGCTCAGTAGGGCGAGGTTGATGTGGTCAAGCACTGAGGAGAGACGATACAATTCCGCATTTTGATGTAGTAAAAGAGTGGTAGTTGTTCACAGGCGCATCAGTTTTATGCTCTAAATCCAAAGAATAGGGACCAGAAGAACGCTGAGACGGAACTTGAATAACTGACTGAATGACTCTGACGCTGCTTTCAACATTATTTCAGTTATGTCACGGCGACGGCTTGTCTTATCACCGGAACTAGACTGGGACTCTGAGTTGTCTTTCCCAAAGACACTCCTACGAAACACCCATCGCTTCGAGTGAGGTGTGTATCCGAAACTTCCGGCTTAAAATTGGACAACTTCACTACTGAGCCATCAAGACCCAAACATAGTGGAAACTGGCAAAAAACCGCTCTTTCAAAGTATTAGCGCCAAAATATCGTAGTCTCCCATATTTTTTACATAATTTTTCATCAACTTAATTACCTTTATGAATTCTTTCCTAATCTGAATGATATATCAATTAAAGGCCCAGTAAAGGCCAAAATATCAAAGCAGGTGCTATAATACATTTAAATTTAAATCATACCATTTAAAAGTATGGAAAATATTGTGGAGATGAGTCTGTTATCGTGTGGTCTGGCCATATGTTACTCGCTGGCAGAAAAAATAATTTTAAAATCAGGCAAAAAAGAAAACAAAAGACACAGTTACCTGGCAGGTTTTAACCTAGTTTTGAAATTAATTTCTCTGTCAGCGACAAACACTTGGACCGACCGTACAATGACAGATTGTCATCTTCACAATAATTTCCATACTTTTAATAGTATGATATAAATAAAAATGCATTTAAACACCCGCTATGTTTACATTTGGCCTTTATTGTTACTTTAAACCTTATTTAAGTTATTATACAGGTTCGTACAAACTCTCTATACAGATAGTACTTCTTTTTTTAATATTCACACTTTCTCAGACTCTGTACTACTTAATCATCTAACCTTTTATACAACTTTTCACAATTACATAATGATAGTCAACTATTGTATGTTTTAATGTTATTCAGTAATTGGTTTTGAACTGACATACTAGTACACGGATATGCTTATTTTACATTCAATAACTATGTTTAAAGTGACATGTAGGCCCAACGCGGCCGGGTGTTTCAAATTTTCTTGTATTTCACTATTAATGTGTTTGTATAAAGATGTAACATGTGTCACTATAATAAAATGTTCGTTCGTATACATGCAGTATCATTCCGGGTTATTATATTTATGCTATACCATATGGCCTGCAACAGGCGAAAAGGGGCATTCGGACATTTGCGTAAAGTGTCATCTCGAATTAGCCTGCGCAGTCCGCGCAGGCTAATCCGAAACGGCACTTTCCGTTTTTATGTAATTTTCTGTTTTGCGCAAGTCTACTGAAGAACAAAATCTAATGTAGACGTAAAGTGCCGTCTCGTATTAGCCTGCGCGGACTGCGCAGGCTGATCCAAGACGACTCTTTACACAAATGTCCGAATACCCCTTTTCGCGTGTTGCAAGCCAATTATATAAATAAGAGCCATGCTTTGTGAAAAGGGGGTTTCATGCATCTGCTAAAAGCGTCGATCCAGATCATTCTGCACGGACTGCACAGGTTGACTTGAGTCCATGCTTTCTGTCATTGGTCAGTTGTCTGCATGTCAAAGAACCAGTTTACGTCATGATTCAGTGCGTTAAAAGACAGAATGGACTTTGTGGATCCATAAATATGTGACGACTGGATTGGTATTATGCATTACGGAGATATATTATGCATCCTTGAGCCAGAGCGTAGCTCATAATTGGTCTGTAACACGCGAAAAGGGGCATTCGGACATTTGCGTAAATTTTCGTCTCGGATCAGTCTGCGCAGTCCGCGCAGGCTAATCCGAGACGGCTCTTTACGACTACATTAGATTTTGTGCTACAGTAGACTTGCGCAAAACAGAAAATTACATAAAAACGGAAAGTGTCGTTTCGGACTAGCCTGCGCGGACTGCGCAGGCTGATCCGAGACGACACTTTAAGCTAACGACCGAATGCCCCTTTTCGCGTGTTGCAGGCCATATATGGTTAACCTATGTATACACATGTGAAACATACAATATTCAGCTTCTAGGCTCCCTCTTTCACTCCTTTTAGTAAACAATATACTGCTGACCGAATTTTAAAAAATGGAATTATGATGTATATAAAGAAATGTTCAGGACAGTATGAGGTAATCTAGTACTGTTGTGAAGTGGGGATATCATGGTGCATGGATGAGACGAAGCAGGCCTACGTAGGTGTCTTAGCGTGTGTAATTCGTAACAAAATCTGAAGAGATGCACTGTCAGGCTGGTTCTATGGTACAAAGTATGTGCTTTGCATGACAAAGGGTCAGGAGAGGTACCTTGATACTGGTTCTATGGTGTACAAGTATGCTGAACACATGACAAGGAGTGAGGGGAGGGTATTTTACCTACTAGGGCACCAAAGAAGCAGCAGCAAAGCATTTTCCTCACTCATTGACAAAATTTACAGGCAATAAGTCACAGTGGAAGCAGTGGGAAAAAATCTCGCTTCACCGCTTGGTAAGTATTGCACCTTCTGTGATACCATGGAACCGACCTCAAAGCGCCTCGCCCCAGTGCTTGATGGGTATTACAAACATTCAGACACCACGTAACCATTGAGCTTAAAAGCATCTCGTCCCATTCTTTGATAAGAATTACCAATACGTGAGCATCACAGAATCAGTCTTAAAGCACCTCACCTCACTGACTGGTGAGTATAGCAACTGCTGGGGCACCATAAATCAAGCTTGAAAGTGTCCCGCCTCACTGACTGATAAGTATTTCACCTAAAAGGACTCCAGTCTTAGAGCACATCGTCTCACTGCTTGATAAGTATTACATCTACTGGGGCACCACATGACCATCCTAAAAGCACATTGCTTTACTCCTTGATAAGAATTACACCTTGTTGTGCTCCAAAGAACCGGTCTACATGCACCTGGCCTCACTCCATGTGAGGTATTACATTTCTTTGGGCACCATAGAACCCAAATTAAAGCTCCTCGCCTAGCTCCTTGTTTCAAAGTATTACAAATACTAGGGCACCACCAAACCAGTATTAGTGTACAATGACTCCTTTTTCTACAGTACATCCTAGCTGTGCGCACTTTGTTCATCATTATAATTATTTCTATGATTTATGCATCTCACTTAGCAATGTATCATTCATTAAAGAACATTAAAAGCGCGAGAGAAACCTCATAAATGACTGTATATTAAGCCAAACCATGCAGTGATTGTTTAAACACGTGATCCCTTAACCGAAAGTTCTTGTGAAATATTGCATTTAAGTTGTACTAGTTACTAATATAAATTTATGTCATATTTAACCCTTTACCAAACAATCCCTTAGGAAATTGGCTTTTGAAAACATTGTGGGAAAAGGAGAAAATGCTTGTAACCAGTATTTTCTCCTTTTTCTGCAATCTTTTCTACTTTGTGAGAAAAAAGAATCTCATCATTTGAGTCATGTTTGTTTCTACAGTCCTGTTAACGATATAATGACAAATTGGTGTCATATATTAAAAGAGTGGTATCATATATTGCATATTGGTCAAATATATTATCGAAGTGTTTTGATGATAAGGAAATTTGGTTCAATACATAGTTCGTTTGGAATGATATAAAGAATTATTCGTTCAATATGTCCAATATGGGTCGATATAAGGACACTTGGTTTGATATAAACACATTTTGGTTCAATTTATTAATGACTCCGTATCACATATTTAATTATTGTAAAATATCTTGTTAAATTGGTTTCATATAAGAACGGTAGGTTCAATACATGATTCTACTAGTTTCATTCAAAGGACTTTTCGAGTAATATGTTGTCGAAATGATACTATATATTGCTACTTTGGATAAATACATGAACGATTCCGTTCAATAAATTGAAATGTCAGATCAAGATAACGAAGTTTGGTTCCGTATAAACATGTTTTTATTTCATATATGGTTAAAATGAACCCACATATTATGACAACGGTGCAAAGAATTTTACAAGAACGGTATAAGACAGCCACACCTTTCCATAATTTTCCATATTTTTAAATGATATGATTTAATATAAATACATTTTAAAACCCGCTTCTCTGCAGCTATTGGGCGTTTAAAAGTTCTATGCTGCATATTATCAGTACGAGAAACACATAGTTCATGTATACAATACAAATATGTATTAAAACTGAAGTAAGAAACTACAGTTGTGCTTTATGTAAAAATGCATGTTTTGTGTGTTAAAATGGAAAATTGTGAGTTAATCAGATGAAATCGAAATTGCACAGAGTATCTATCAACGCCGCTTTTTTTGTATACAAGCAGAATTGGGCGCAGTCTAGTGGTAAATAAGCTTTTTGTCTTTTGTACATGTACTTATCGATTACGGCATTCATCAATAATCACGTCTACAGAATTTGCAGTCATGTAATAATTTTATCATCTTTTTCAACTTTTTTCTGGCACAACAATATTTCAAATTTTAAGATTGTAATTTAGATTTATTATCTTTGAGGGTAACTTTATGGCCCTGATTAATGTTATGGCCTTGGTCGTCCGTACTTCAACAATTTTAGCAATTTCGTGTCCACCTCATGCATGTATATCTCCTGCCAGCTGTCTAATTTTGAAACTATTTCAAACACGTATACGCACTTTGATGAGACACCGTGCAGAGCTGAGTAAGACAGCAGGCTGTATGGTCAAGGTCACAGCAACAGGGTTCTCAATTATTTTCTTTTTTTTTTTTAATCGAGTCTGCTCAATATATTTTGAACATCTGACATGATTTTTGTCAATACACACATAAATATTTCCACCTTCATGAGATGAACATCAGAGTTGTATTTTTAAGATGCAACCCGTCCGCCTTTTTGTTTGCCCCTCGTCAATTAGAAAATTCGTGTCAACTCATTCTATGACCTGAATCTCAAGTCTGAGTTTGATTCCAGATATATTTCACACACCTGCCCCCTCCCCTTGATGAGACATCATGCAGAGTGGAAATTCAGCCGATAAGTTCCCAGGTCAACGTTACAGCTGGGGGAGAAGGTCAAATGTCACAGGCTCTTATATTATTTTGAAAATAACTACAAATGTTTTCATCATGGTGAGGTGAGACGGCGAGCTCAGCTTTCGAATGCCACAGAACGGGATCAAAGGTAGGGTGTGTGAAGTTGGCAGTAAGTTCGATAATCGGAGTTCGATATTCAATATCGAAATGAATATGCGGATGAGTTGAATTTCGTGCCGCAGTAAATTCGCTTTTTTTTCAAACTCAAGGGATAGTTACGAAAATTAATGAATCCCGATTTGAATATCGAAATGAATTTCATACTAGCAGCAGATTCGCGGTTTTTTTTTATGTAGGGGCATATGGATGGTGTATGAAATCGAATGTCGATTTGAATATCGAAATAAATTTCATGCCAGCAGCAGATTCGTCTGTTTTTATGTATAGGCATATGGATGGTGTATGAAATCGAATGTCGATTTCAATATCAAAATGAATTTCATGCCAGCAGCAAATTCGCATTTTTTCAAGTATGGGCCTAAGGATGGTGTATGAAATCGAATGTCGATTTGAATATCGAAATGAATTTCATGCCAGCAGCAGATTCGCGTTTTTTCCTGTTTAGGCATATGGATGGGCTATGAAATCGAATGTAGATTTGAATATCGAAATGAATATCATGCTAGCAGCAGATTCGCGTTTTTTCATCTATGGGCATAAGGATGGTGTATGAAATCGAATGTCGATTTGAATATCGAAATGAATATCATGCTAGCAGAAGATTTGCGTTTTTTTATATATGGGCATTAGGGTGGTGTATGAAATCGAATGTCGATTTGAATATCGAAATGAATATCATGCCAGCAGCAGATTCGCGTTTTTTCCTGTAAAGGTATATGGATGGTGTTTGAAATCGAATGTCGATTTGAATATCGAAATGAATTTCATGCTAGCAGCAAATTCGCATTTTTTCATGTATGGGCATGAGGATGGTGTATGAAATCGAATGTCGATTTGAATATCGAAATGAATATCATGCTAGCAGCAGATTCGTGTTTTTTTTATCTTTGGGCATAAGGGTGGTGTATAAAATCGAATGTCGATTTGAATATCGAAATGAATTTCATGCTAGCAGCAGATTCGCGTTTTTTTATGTATGGGCATAAGGATGGTGTATGAAATCGAATGTCGATTTGAATATCGAAATGAATATCATGCTAGCAGCAGATTCGCGTTTTTTAATGTATTGGCATAAGGATGGTGTATGAAATCGAATGTCGATTTGAATATCGAACTGAATTTCATGCTTGCAGCAAATTCGCGTTTTTTTATCTATGGGCATAAGGATAGAGTATGAAGTCGAATGTCGATTTGAATATAGAAATGAATTTCATGCCAGCAGCAGATTCGCGTTTTTTCCTGTATAGGCATATGGATGGTCGATGAAATCGAATGTATATTTGAATATCGAAATGAATTTCATGCTAGCAGCAGATTCGCGTTTTTTTATGTATGGGCATAAGGATGGTGTATGAAATCGAATGTCGATTTGAATATCGAAATGAATATCATGCTAGCAGAAGATTTGCGTTTTTTTATATATGGGCATTAGGGTGGTGTATGAAATCGAATGTCGATTTGAATATCGAAATGAATATCATGCCAGCAGCAGATTCGCGTTTTTTCCTGTAAAGGTATATGGATGGTGTTTGAAATCGAATGTCGATTTGAATATCGAAATGAATTTCATGCTAGCAGCAAATTCGCATTTTTTCATGTATGGGCATGAGGATGGTGTATGAAATCGAATGTCGATTTGAATATCGAAATGAATATCATGCTAGCAGCAGATTCGTGTTTTTTTTATCTTTGGGCATAAGGGTGGTGTATAAAATCGAATGTCGATTTGAATATCGAAATGAATTTCATGCTAGCAGCAGATTCGCGTTTTTTTATGTATGGGCATAAGGATGGTGTATGAAATCGAATGTCGATTTGAATATCGAAATGAATATCATGCTAGCAGCAGATTCGCGTTTTTTAATGTATGGGCATAACGATGGTGTATGAAATCGAATGTCGATTTGAATATCGAACTGAATTTCATGCTTGCAGCAAATTCGCGTTTTTTTATCTATGGGCATAAGGATAGAGTATGAAGTCGAATGTCGATTTGAATATAGAAATGAATTTCATGCCAGCAGCAGATTCGCGTTTTTTCCTGTATAGGCATATGGATGGTCGATGAAATCGAATGTATATTTGAATATCGAAATGAATTTCATGCTAGCAGCAGATTCGCGTTTTTTTATGTATGGGCATAAGGATGGTGTATGAAATCGAATGTCGATTTGAATATCGAAATGAATATCATGCCAGCAGCAAATTCGCATTTTTTCATGTATGGGCATAAGGATGGTATATGAAATCGAATGTCGATTTGAATATCGAAATGAATTTCATGCCAGCAGCAGATTCGCGTTTTTTCATGTATGGGCATAAGGATGGTGTATGAACTCGAATGTCGATCTGAATATCGAAATGAATATCATGCCAGCAGCAGATTCGCGTTTTTTCCTGTATAGGTATATGGATTGTGTATGAAATCGAATGTCGATTTGAATATCGAAATGAATTTCATGCCAGCAGCAGATTCGTGTTTTTTCCTGTATCGGCATAAGGATGGTGTATGAAATCGAATGTCGATTTGAATATCGAAATGAATTTCATGCTAGCAGCAAATTCGCATTTTTTTATGTATGGGCATAAGGATAGAGTATGAAATCGAATGTCGATTTGAATATCGAAATGAATATCATGCCAGAAGCAGATTTGCGTTTTTTCCTGTTTAGGCATATGGATGGTCTATGAAATCGAATGTATATTTGAATATCGAAATGAATTTCATGCTAGCAGCAGATTCGCGTTTTTTTATGTATTGGCATAAGGATGGTGTATGAAATCGAATGTCAATTTGAATATCGAAATGAATATCATGCCAGCAGCATATTCGCATTTTTTCATGTATGGGCCTAAGGATGGTGTATGAAATCGAATGTCGATTTGAATATCGAAATGAATATCATGCCAGCAGCAGATTCACGTTTTTTCATGTATAGGCATATGCATGGTGTATGAAATCGAATGTAGATTTGAATATCGAAATGAATATCATGCTAGCAGCAGATTCGCGTTTTTTTCCTGTATGGGCATAAGGATGGTGTATGAAATCGAATGTCGATTTGAATATCGAAATGAATATCATGCTAGCAGCAGATTCGCGTTTTTTCATCTATGGGCATAAGGGTGGTGTATAAAATCGAATGTCGATTTGAATATCGAAATGAATTTCATGCTAGCAGCAGATTCGCGTTTTTTTCCCGTATGGGCATAAGGGTGGTGTATGAAATCGAATGTCGATTTGAATATCGAAATGAATATCATGCTAGCAGCAGATTCGCGTTTTTTCATCTTTGGGCATAAGGATGGTGTATAAAATCGAATGTCGATTTGAACATCGAAATGAATTTCATGCCAGAAGCAGATTCGCGTTTTTTCATGTATGGGCATAAGGATGGTGTATGAAATCGAATGTCGATTTGAATATCGAACTGAATTTCATGCTAGCAGCAAATTCGCTAAAGTTTCTGTACGCGTATGATGATGCATGAAAAGGAATATAGATTTGAATATCGAACTTAATTTCATGCAAGCAGCAGATTCGAAAATACTTTGTAGGGCCATGAAAGTGATGAATGAAATCGTTTGTAGATTTGAAAATCGAACTGAATTTCATGCTAGCAGCAGATTCGCTAAAATTTCTGTACTGGCGTGAAAGTAATGCATGAAACCGAATGTATATTTGAATGTTGAACTGAATTCATGCTAGCAGCAGATTCGCTAGATTTTTTGAACCGGCATAAAGACTGTGTATGCAAGTGAATGTAGATTTGAATGTTGAACTGAATTTCATACGGTAATCTTTCTATACGGTCATGTAGATGGATTATTAATCCGAATTAAGATTTCAATTTGGAACTGAATTTCATGCTAGCAGAAGATTCGGTTAAATTTTTAAATGGTCATGTAGATGGATTATTCAGTCGAATTAAGATTTTAATTTGGAACTGAAGTTCATGCTAGCAGCAGATACGCAAAAAAAAAAAAAAAAAAAAAAAATGTGCATGTTATGCGGATACAGTATGAAATCCAAAGTAGATTTCAATATCAAACTGAATTTTATGCTAGCAGCAGATTTGCTAAATGTTTGTATGGGCATTGGGATTTTGTATGGAATTGAATATAGAGTTGAATATCGAACTGAATCTTAGGCTAGTAGCGGATTCGCTAATATTTCTTCACGGGCTGTAGATGATGTATGAAATCGAATGTAGGTTTGAATATCGAACTGAATTTCATGCTAGCAGCAGATTCGCCAAAATTTCTGCATGGGCCCGTAGATGATTTAATGAATCGAATGTAGATTTGAATGTTGAAGTGAAGTTCATGCTATCAGCAGATTCGGAAAAAAATCTATATGGACATATTGATTGTTTATGCAATCAAATGTAGGTTTTAATATCGAAGTGAGTTTTCTGTTTGCAGCAGAATCGCAAAAAAAGTCAATATGAGGATGTAGATAATGAATGAAATCGAATGTTAATTTAGGCACGAAGATGGCGTTTTAAATGAAGAGCAGGTTTTGGATAAGCAAAAATATTTGTAGATTTGCAAAAATATCCATATGGACATATGAATGGTATTTGGAATAAAAAATCATTTGAAATATCTATCTGAATTTCATGCAAGAAGCCGATTCGCAAAAATACCAACATTGGCATTTAAATATTGGTATGATTTCATGACGGCATTAGATTCTTTACAGAAAAATTACCCGTACTTATAATTCTTATAAGAAATTAAATATCTATTTGAATATAGATATGAATTTTATGCAAACAACGGATTTGCGGAATTTCCATATGGTCATAGGCAAGGTGTATATAGATGGGGTTTAACACCGAATAACGATTTTGAATGTCATACTAGAATATGGTTCGGAATAATTTCTCTGCGGACATGAAAATGGTCTATGAAATCAAATATAGAATTAATAATTTATACGAGTTTCATGTCGGCAGCTGATCCATGAAATCTTTAAATTTGAGCATGTAAACAGTTTATGAAATTGAATAAAGATTTCACCATCGATTTGAATCTTATGTCAGAAGCAGTTCGGTAAAAACCAACATTAATTTGTGAACATATTACCCTGTCTTATATGAAATTTTGTAGTGTCTTTTAAGGGGTCGCTAACTAGAGCACTTCTATTGGTAGTGACTGATCGATCGCTCGATTGATTGATCGAGTTATTGAGTGATTATTTATTTTATAAATATATATTCACTTGCTCACTTAATGCATTTATTCTAGGCGTCTGTTCATTTGTCCATTTATTCTTTTGTTCCATATTTTTGTTTGGTCCATTTTTTGACCTTGCATTTCGTTATCATTGCAAAGTTCCAAAACTTGATTTTCATATTTTTTGCAAGTGCCATTTTCAGGTTGTAATTTAGTTGTGCAATGTTTCTCTTTCTAACCGTTTTTGCTGAATACTTCTTTTTTTTTTTTTTCCCTTCTTTTCTGTGGTATATATTTCATTACTGTTGTTAAAATGTTCACCGATTTGGAGGAAAAACAATAAAAATGACAATAATGGATATCAATAAATGAATGTATAAAGTGTGTACAATCTAATACTGACGCGAGTTTCATGCGAGCAGCAGATTTCCAAACGACATTGTATTTGCATATATACATGCAAATGGTGTATAAAGTCGAATAACGATTTGAATATCAAAATGAATTTCATACTGCAGTATGATACACAAAAATTTCAACGCGGGCATACAGATGGTGTATGCAATCGAATATATTTAGACAAGTGATTTCACCAAACAAACTAGATATGAAATGAAATCAAACAACATGCCGACGGCAAGATCAAGTATAAAGTTTTTGACAAACTGCCTTTCTGAATTGGACCAGCCCGCATTGCTCAGGTGTTAGAGCGTACCTGAATTGTAAACGTCAAGTCTTTGGTTATTATAGGGTGAGAGTTCAAGCCTCACGGCTGACCATCTATAATTACCAATAGTCTTTCGGATGTGACGTTAAACCGATTTCCCGTGTGACGGTGTCATAAACCGAGCACGTTAAAGAACAGGGCGTAACTTAGGGTGGTTGTAACCTGTATGTTGCACTATCCCTCGGAACAAAACTAACAGTCTTCAGGGGGCGTCGCCCATATGGGAAACCGGTGGTGACAATAAATAAACGCAAGTTCAATCAATCTTTCTCAGTTGACCAGCCGGCAAAGCTCAACTGGTAGAGCGTAGGACGTGTAAGCATCAAGTCTTGGGTCACTTGAGGGTGTGGGTTCGAGCCCCATGGCTGGCTATCTAAAAATACTAATAGTCTTTCGGATGAGACGTTAAATCGAGGTCCCGTGTGGCAGTACTTTACACTGACAGAAACAGGCCCAACTCAGTGTGGGTTTCGTTCTGTATCCTGCAATATGCCCTGTAACAAAATAAAAAGTCTTCAAGAGGTAGGCCCCGAAACATCCGTCACTAGAGGGGATACCCCCTGTCTTGCTTGCCCCCCCCCCCCCCCCCCACACACACACACTTGTGCCTTCGGCTGTCAGGGAACCCCAAATGCATTCCATTGCATTGCATTGCATAGCCGTACCACTTTTAACAAGCCGACAACAGCCCTGACTTGTAAAAAAATAATTACTGCGCATGTTCCCATGATTTTTCAAATGCGACCAACTGCAGGGTCGTAAGAAGTCGTATTTGTACAGAAGTAGGTAAAATTTGATTTTGAACTCAAATTATTAGATTTGTCTTTAATGGGTCAGAAACATTGTGGGAAAAGGAGAAAGTCCCGGTTACCAACATTTTCACATTTTCCCACAAAAGCCGTCTACCTCAGGATCGTCAAATTCGGAATTATGTGGTTAAAGGTTAATTACATAGCACATGTATACCTCTCCCCACGGAGCAATCTCAAAACGATGCTTTTCACCACGATGTTTCATGAGTCTACAAGGGCTTACTAGCGCTTTCTCGATGATTTCAGTTGAAATGAAGGCGAAACAGCTTGCCTGCAGATCCAAAGACGGGTTTTAGATAGTAAGGAACCATGAATGTGTGAATTGTCGCCGTTAAACACATTTGGCATGGCATTAATCACCACACATTTGAATATAAAAACTGAATAAAAATCATAACAGTTGTAGACCTCTATCTTATTTAGGCCCCCGTCACACCAAACTAGTTCTTAGAACGTCTTACCCCTCCCTGACAAAATCGTCTTACCCCGCCCTGACATAATCGGAAAACGGGTTGCGGGTAGAACGTGTAATTTTTGCCTGATAATGCCTGAAGCCCCTGTCTCACCAACCCTGTTCATAGAAAGTCTTAACCTGGTCAACAAAAATAGTAAATCGGGCTGCGGTCGGGATAGGACGTGTAATTTCTGTCGGTAAAATGCAAACGCACTGCCATTTGATGCCCGACTACACCGCTACAGGATCGAAGTATGGCAGTTCCGTTTGTAGTATGTCAATGTCGTTTTAAGTACGTTGTCACTCCGTCTAATTACAGGAAGGGTTAGACGGCAAAAAATTTGAGCAGGCTTAAAGTTCTGGAGCACCTTTCCCGTCCATACCCGTCCATTAAGTTCGTAAACAGATCGTGAAAGGTTGCTTATATGTTCACTCCGTTCCAAAACAGTTTAAGTCCGTTTTGCAACTAATTTCGGAATGGAGTGAGAACGAGTTTGGTGTGACGGGGGTATTACCTACAGTTGATAGTAATAAAAATGGGGCAAGTTGTCTCAGAATTTGGGGCGAGTTGCGAATTTTTTGTGGGGCGAGTTGTCCTCTACCCGACAAGTGATACTAGTTTCATGGCGGCAACTGATTCGCGAAACTTTCGATTTGAGCATGTAAATTGTTTATGAAGTCGAATAAAGATTTCATCAGCGATTTAAATCTCATGTCAGCAGCAGATCGACAAAAACAAGCAGCAAGTTGTGAAAATAGTACCCTGTAATTCATTGCTTCAGAATTCTAGAAGACGAGTCAAGTTGTAAAATAAAAGTGTCGTCGTGATGGTAAGTTCTTATCTGTTATTATTGTGCCTTAAAGATTCTACCCTCTGAAAGCAAACCTGAGTTGGTTATACGTACAGTTTTATTACAGATAGAGTTTTTTTTAGCTCACATGAGTAGAAATTAAGACCCAGTTTGGACTTTTCTTAAGTAGCCGCACTGCCAAATCAAATCCAATTTCTTGTATATAACTTTACTTCTCATGTAAAGTGAAAGTTAGTTAAAAAATAACTTATCTGCTTTAAGCCTTTTTCTTAGTAGCTATTTTTAAACAGGCAACCTTTTGCAAATAGTATGAAGTTTCTTAAAAATGGAAACGGGTGAATATATTACTGATGGATGACTACAGAATTCGACTACTACCACTACTACTACTACTACTACCACTACTTGTACTTAATTAGTCTACACTAGTAAAGGTAATGTCTGTTCACATGACACACTTAGAATATGAAGAATAACAAACATATGCTGTAATTTTTTGCATGACGTCCAAAGGTTGTGAAAAAGAACATTTACTTACCCTTATTTAGTCTGGGGGTTTTAAGTAATTAGTCAAATTATTTTTCTCAATTTCTTTTTTCAACGTAGCTGAATGATCTTACTTTAGTTCAATCAGCCTTGCACCGTGTTTTATTGTATCATGTGGTTTTTCAATACCCATAAAACATTGACATAAAGTTACTCCTTACATAGTTGCACTCCTTTCTATGTTCTAGTATGAAAACTGAACAAAGATAATCTTATTTCTACATAAAAAAAATGACAACATAAATGCATTATACAAGAGATAAAATGGACATGATAATGAAACTATGTCAAACTATATTTAAATCTACAGGATGACGCACACATACAAAAAAGGTCATGCATCCCTTATTTCCATTTTGTTCATTCTGTAGATGATTTTATAACTGATAAATTTCTAATATATATTCAATGCTTTTTATCTACCAATATTGACATTTCACTCACAAAAGAAACTACTTTCACGTTCACTGGTTTAAATCATTGACCTTTTTTGTGAGGTGAATGCTATTTTTGTGTACATGCATACAAGAAATTACGTATCTTGTGCAATAGACGACTTTTCCCATGCGTTTTAGGAAATTCACAATCATCTTGAATAAACAGCCTATCTGACAACAATAAGTACTTAGGCATATTTAGGTGACAAATTGTTCTAAATTGTTAGCATGAAATTCGGTTCGATATTCAAACCTACATTATATTTCATGCACAGTGTTTATGTCCGTACAGATATTTTAGCAAATTTTCTGCTAGCATGAATTTCAGTTCGATAGTCATACCTACATTCGATTTCATGCATCATCTATTGCTAGTAAAGAAATTTCAGTGATTCTGCTGATAGCATGAAATTCAGTTCGATATTCAACCCTACATTCGGTTGCATACATAGTCGTTATGCCAGTACAGAACTTTAAGCGAATCTGCTGCTAGCGTTAAATTCAGTTCGATTTTCAAATCTACATTTGCTTTCATGTAGAATCAAAATGCCAACACATAAAAATACGGGAATCTGCTGCTAGCATGAAATTCAGTTCGATATTCAAACCGACATTAAATTTTTAAATATCCTACGTATTCCCCTACATAAAAATACGCGAATCTGCTGCTGGCATGATATTCATTATGGTATTCGAGTTGACATTCGATTTCATACACCATCGATATGCTCATACATAAAAAAAGGCGAATCTGCTGCTGCCATGATATTCATTTTGACTTTCAAATCTACATTCAGTTTCATACACCATCCTTATGCCCATACATTAAAAAACGCGAATCTGCTGCTAGCATGATATTCATGTCGATATTCAAATCGACATTCGATTTCATATACCATCCTTATGCCCATACATAAAAAAATGCGAATCTGCTGCTGGCATGATATTCATTTCCATATTCAAATCGACATTCGATTTCATACACCATCCTTAGGCCCATACATGAAAAAATGCGAATTTGCTGCTGGCATGATATTCATTTCGATATTCAAATCGACATTCGATTTCATACACCATCCTTATGCCAATACATGAAAAAACGCGGATCTGCTGCTAGCATGATATTCATTTCGATATTCAAATCTACATTCGATTTCATAGACCATCCATATGCCTAAACAGGAAAAAACGCGAATCTGCTGCTGGCATGATATTCATTTCCATATTCAAATCGACATTCGACTTCGTACTCTTTCCTTATCCCCATACATAAAAAAATGCGAATTTGCTGCTAGCATGATATTCATTTCGATATTCAAATCAACATTCGATTTTATACACCATCCTTAAGCCCATACATAAAAAAACTCGAATCTGCTGCTAGCATGATATTCATTTCGATATTCAAATCGACATTCGATTTCATACACCATCCTTATGCCAATACAGGAAAAAACGCGAATCTGCTGCTGGCATGAAATTCATTTCGATATTCAAATCTACATTCGATTTCATACACCATCCACATACCTATACAGGAAAAAGACGCGAATCTGCTGCTGGCATGATGTTCATTTCGATATTCAAATCGACATTCGATTTCATACACCATCCTTATGCCCATACATAAAAAAACCGCGAATCTGCTGCTAGCATGAAATGCATTTCGATATTCAAATCTACATTCGATTTCATAGACCATCCATATGCTTATACAGGAAAAAATGCGATTCTGCTGCTAGCATGATATTCATTTCGATATTCAAATCGATATTCGATTTCATAAATCATCCTTAGGCCCATACATGAAAAAATGCGAATTTACTGCTAGCATGATATTCATTTTGATATTCAAATCGACATTCGATTTCATATACCATCCTTATGCCCATACATTAAAAAAACGCGAATCTGCTGCTGGCATGATATTCATTTCGATATTCAAATCGACATTCGATTTCATACACCATCCTTATGCCCATACATGAAAAAATGGGAATTTGCTGCTGGCATGATATTCATTTCGATATTCAAATCGACATTCGATTTCATACACCATCCTTATGCCCATACATGAAAAAACACGAATCTTCTTCTAGCATGATATTCATTTCGATATTCAAATCTACATTCGATTTCATAGACCATCCATATGCCTAAACAGGAAAAAACGCGAATCTGCTTCTGGCATGATATTCATTTCCATATTCAAATCGACATTCGACTTCGTACTCTATCCTTATACCCATACATAAAAAAATGCGAATTTGCTGCTAGCATGAAATTCATTTCGATATTCAAATCGACATTCGATTTCATACACCATCCTTAAGCCCATACATAAAAAAATGCGAATCTGCTGCTAGCATGATATTCATTTCGATATTCAAATCGACATTCGATTTCATACACCATCCTTATGCCAATACAGGAAAAAACGCGAATCTGCTGCTGGCATGATATTCATTTCGATATTCAAATCGACATTCGATTTCATACACCATCCACATACCTATACAGGAAAAAGACGCGAATCTGCTGCTGGCATGATATTCATTTCGATATTCAAATTGACATTCGATTTCTTACACCATCCTTATTCCCATACATAAAAAAAACACGAATCTGCTGCTAACATGAAATGCATTTCGATATTCAAATCTACATTCGATTTCATAGACCATCCATATGCTTATACAGGAAAAAATGCGAATCTGCTGCTGGCATGATATTCATTTCGATATTCAAATCGACATTCGATTTCATAAACCATCCTTAGGCCCATGCATTAAAAAAACGCGAATCTGCTGCTGGCATGATATTCATTTCGATATTCAAATCGACATTCGATTTCATATACCATCCTTATGCCCATACATGAAAAAATGGGAATTTGCTGCTGGCATGATATTCATTTCGATATTCAAATCTACATTCGATTTCATACACCATCCTTATGCCCATACATGAAAAAACGCGAATCTGCTGCTAGCATGATATTCATTTCGATATTCAAATCTACATTCGATTTCATAGACAATCCATATGCCTAAACAGGAAAAAACACGAATCTGCTTCTGGCATGATATTCATTTCCATATTCAAATCGACATTCGACTTCGTACTCTATCCTTATGCCCATACATAAAAAAATGCGAATTTGCTGCTAGCATGAAATTCATTTCGATATTCAAATCGACATTCGATTTCATACACCATCCTTATGCCCATACATAAAAAAATGCGAATCTGCTGCTAGCATGATATTCATTTCGATATTCAAATCGACATTCGATTTCATACACCATCCTTATGCCAATACAGGAAAAAACGCGAATCTGCTGCTGGCATGAAATTCATTTCGATATTCAAATCGACATTCGATTTCATACACCATCCATATACCTATACAGGAAAAAAACGCGAATCTGCTGCTGGCATGATATTCATTTCGATATTCAAATCGACATTCGATTTAATAAAGCATCCTTAGGCCCATAAATGAAAAAATGTGAATTTACTGCTAGCATGATATTCATTTCGATATTGAAATCGACATTCGATTTCATACACCATCCTTATGCCCATAGATGAAATAAGGCGAATCTGCTGCTGGCATGATATTCATTTCGATATTCAAATCGACATTCGATTTCATATACCATCCTTATGCCCATACAGGAAAAAACACGAATCTGCTGCTAGCATGAAATTCATTTCGATATTCAAATCGACATTCGATATCATACACCATCCATTTACCTATACAGGAAAAAACGCGAATCTGCTGCTGGCATGAAATTCATTTCGATATTCAAATCGACATTCGATTTCATACACCATCCATATACCTATACAGGAAAAAAACGCGAATCTGCTGCTGGCATGATATTCATTTCGATATTCAAATCGACATTCGATTTAATAAAGCATCCTTAGGCCCATAAATGAAAAAATGTGAATTTACTGCTAGCATGATATTCATTTCGATATTGAAATCGACATTCGATTTCATACACCATCCTTAGGCCCATATATAAAAAAAACGCAAATCTGCTGCTGGCATGATATTCATTTCGATATTCAAATCGACATTCGATTCCATACACCATCCTTATGCCCATACATAAAAAAACGTGAATCTGCTGCTGGCATTATATTCATTTCGATATTTAAATCGACATTCGATTTTATAGACCATCCTTAAGCCGACATATGATAAAATGGGAATTGGCTGCTGGCATGATATTCATTTCGATATTCAAATCGACATTCGATTTCATACACCATCCTTATGCCCATAGATGAAATAAGGCGAATCTGCTGCTAGCATGATATTCATTTCGATATTCAAATCGACATTCGATTTCATATACCATCCTTATGCCCATACAGGAAAAAACACGAATCTGCTGCTAGCATGAAATTCATTTCGATATTCAAATCGACATTCGATATCATACACCATCCATTTACCTATACAGGAAAAAACGCGAATCTGCTGCTGGCATGAAATTCATTTCGATATTCAAATCGACATTCGATTTCATACACCATCCATATACCTATACAGGAAAAAAACGCGAATCTGCTGCTGGCATGATATTCATTTCGATATTCAAATCGACATTCGATTTAATAAAGCATCCTTAGGCCCATAAATGAAAAAATGTGAATTTACTGCTAGCATGATATTCATTTCGATATTGAAATCGACATTCGATTTCATACACCATCCTTAGGCCCATATATAAAAAAAACGCAAATCTGCTGCTGGCATGATATTCATTTCGATATTCAAATCGACATTCGATTCCATACACCATCCTTATGCCCATACATAAAAAAACGTGAATCTGCTGCTGGCATTATATTCATTTCGATATTTAAATCGACATTCGATTTTATAGAACATCCTTAAGCCGACATATGATAAAATGGGAATTGGCTGCTGGCATGATATTCATTTCGATATTCAAATCGACATTCGATTTCATACACCATCCTTATGCCCATAGATGAAAAAACGCGAATCTGCTGCTAGCATGAAAATCATTTCGATATTCAAATATACATTCAATTTCATAGACCATCCATATGCCTATACAGGAAAAAACGCGAATCTGCTGCTGGCATGATATTCATTTCGATATTGAAATCGAATGTCGATTTCATACTCCATCCTTATGCCTATACATAAAAAAAACGCGAATTTGCTGCTAGCGTGAAATTAATTTCGATATTCAAATCGACATTCGATTTCATACACCATCCTTAAGCCCATACATAAAAAAACGCGAATTTGCTGCTAGCATGAAATTCATTTCGATATTGAAATCAATATTCGATTTCATATACAATCCTTATGCCCATACAAGAAAAAATGCGAATCTGCTGCTGGCATGATATTCATTTCGATATTGAAATCGACATTCGATTTCATACACCATCCTTATGCCCATACATAAAAAAACGCGAATCTGCTTCTGGCATGAAATTCATTTCGATATTCAAATCGACATTCGATTTTATACACCATCCTTATGCCCATACATAAAAAAATGCGAATCTGCTGCTAGCATGATATTCATTTCGATATTCAAATCGACATTCGATTTCATACACCACCCTTATGCCCATACGGGAAAAAAACGCGAATCTGCTGCTAGCATGAAATTCATTTCGATATTCAAATCTACATTCGATTTTATACACCATCCATATGTCTATACACGAAAAAACGCAAATCTGCTGGTGGCATGAAATTCATTTCGATATTCAAATCGACATTCGATTTCATACACCATCCTTAGGCCCATACATGAAAAAATGCGAATTTGCTGCTAGCATGATATTCATTTCGATATTCAAATCGACATTCGATTTCATACACCATCCATATGCCTATACCTAAAAACAGACGAATCTGCTGCTGGCATGAAATTCATTTCGATATTCAAATCGACATTAGATTTCATACACCATCCATATGTCCCTACAAAAAAAAAACCGCGAATCTGCTGCTAGCATGAAATTCATTTGGATATTCAAATCAGGATTCATTAATTTTCGTAACTATCCCTTGAGTTTGAAAAAAAAGCAAATTTACTGCGGCATGAAATTCAACTCATCCGCATATTCATTTCGATATTGAATATCGAACTCCGATCATCGAACTCACTGCCAACTTCACACACCCTCAAAGGTAGCGTGCGCTTAAATCGTGTCTGCTGCATTCGGGGCCCTCGTATCTCTTGAATGCCTTGTCTGTTTTTAGACATTTCATACATTTGCATCATGAACATGCAAAGTCGAGGTTTAAGAAGCTAGGCTCAAAGGTCAAGGTCACAGCAGTCAGCTAGGAGCGGGGAGGGATTTGAAATATCCAAAGCTCGAAATTGCACCTCCAAAAAAGTAAGGGAACAAAAACAACTTTGAAATTCAAAGTTCTTTTTCCAAAATATCTATATTTTCTTAAAAGGGGTACTTAAAATTTGGAACCTACCAAAATTGAGAGAGAAAAAAAAAAAAAACGTTAAACAAGATTAAAACTGTGTAATAATTTGCAAAGACCGAACAAAAAAAAAAAAAAAAAAAGAGAAGTTCAGAAAAAAAAAAAAAAAAAAAAAGAAAATCAATGACATTTCGTAATACATTGTTTCTTAAAATATTTAAATTTGGCGTTAGAATTTTGAAGTGACTTTTTTGAATGTCGCATGGTCATTTGAACACGTCGATTGTGTTGGCCAGTTTTCAAATATGTACGATGATGTCGGTCATATCTGATATGTTGATAAATAGACGAAATTCCCGCTAAACACCAACTTTCACCGACTTTTTAATGAAAACAACCGCCCAGTTTCTTTATGCTTTGTGAGAAAATGGGTTAAGGAATTTTTATCAGTGTTTTACGAGAAATTTCAATTTAAAAAAAAAATCCAAATAAACCTCATTAAAAGAGATGGGCCATCGTTGAATCTTGAGTGGGTAGTGACTCACCACTGTAGTGTTCTAGAAAATTGCTGCTTTCATATGATGAACTGTTATCTGGAAAAGCTGTGTTCAGGCCAAGAAAATCAGTATGAAATATCTAAATGAAGCATATCGGAAAATACTCAGGTTAGATCTTCCTCGCCTCCAATTTAAACTGAATGACACTTTGATGGGATTTTCAAAACCTTGTCCTAAATATGCATTCATTTGAATACACAATGCAGTAATCTTGCAATTTCTTAAGGATTTGTAACCGATCTTTAAGCTTATTTGCGTGCGGAGAATCATCTGTAGCATTTCTATACTAGAATTTACATAATTTCGATATCGTAATAGCTCTGGTTTCGTTTATGTGTCTATGTTTAAGATGCAGTATGTTTGTTTGTTTGTTTTTGTTTTTTTTCAATACCTTTATTTTTAAGGAAGCGTTTGACTTTTGTTTAAGAGCTATTATAGTGCTTGTTTTGGAATTTTTTAAACTATGTTCCAAAAGTACTTTAATACTACTTCAGCAACAATTACACATAAATATGCATTCATACCAATTCATTAACAAGGATATCATTATCTTGAAGCTTGATAAGTACCTTCACGTACCTTGTCTTATTCTTTTGAGCACCTCGAAAAACAGACATTGGTGACGAAAAATATAACAATATATACAAAAGGTACCTGGAAATTCATTATTCTATTGTGAAGCATTGTACTAGAATGGCAGGCACTTTATCATTTGCGTATGGGAATTTGTGAATGGAAGATGAAACTGTTTATCATGGCATTTCTCGACCATAAGGTTGCTAAGCGCAAGTCACGGATGTTTTGCAGACAGTGTAGATCAAGATCAGACTGCACAGAATGTGAAGTCTGATCTTGGGTCCACACTATCCGATAAGGAGATATTTTTGCCCAAAAGTCAACGTTGTGATAGCAACATTTTGGTTGTTACTATTAGCTTGAAAGTCTCATTTTTCTTTTCTATCTAGCAGGTGAAGGGTTAAGAAAATACGAAATTTTCCGGCCTCAAACTCAAAGATCCATTACTCACTCAAGCTAGACTTTATCGCAACGAATTCCAAATAATTCAAAAGAGAAAAAATCGAACCGTTTCCGCTCGATAAAGCAATAAGGCGAAATCTCTGTGATTTGGTTTATTTGTAATTCTTGCAAATTCTTACGTGTATTTCCATTATGAAAGAGATAAAAAATATCGAGAAGCTGAACCAGTAATCTTTTACTCATTTATATCATCCGGCTAAAATAAGAGCTTTGTAAAGCACAGTATGTTTTTTTTTCCACACATGGATCGAAGTCGCACATAATTTATCTTCATGTCCCTTTTTTCTATTTATTGCAGGGAACTGTAAATGTCTCTTCTATTTCTTAAGTGTTTATAATATCACTTGCAATTAAAAAAGAGACTCTGTCGCGCACACACACACACACACACATCCACACAACAATAACAAAAACAACAACAAAACATTTTTAGACTCAAAACGTATTCTAAAGTAATGTTCTTTCAAATTGTTGGAGAAATATCAAATCAACATTTAAATCTAAAGCTATACCTCGAATATTGTTTAACACCTTACCAAGCAATCCCATGTTTTAAGACTGAGGTAGAAGGCTTTAGTTAGTTTAAACATATTTATTTTAAATCGACTGAGAAACAAGTTCTTACAACTTATACTAATCTCTCTCGATTCTGCAGAATCGGGAAGAAGACTTTATGAAAACATTGTCGGTAAAAGGATTACCTGGAAACTGACTGTTTTCTTCATTTCCAATACGTTCAAGCCTTCAATTGACAAGCCCGGTAATTCAATCCACAGTCAATTTCTCATCTGCGAGTGCTTTAAATTTGGACAAGTCTACTTTTTTTGTCGTCTGGTAAAAAGTTAGTAGGAGACAGTGAAGATACAGGTTGTATTCTTTATTCTGGATTTAATCGACATCCTTCTTAACGCATACTGCTGGTCTTAGCAGGTTATGGTTTAGCAGTTTTTATTTTAATCGTTTTACTATTATCGGTTCTCCAAGATTTAATGCCCGCCCAGGTGGCTCAGTGGTGAGCGTGTCGGACTCATGACCTGGTGGTTGTGAGTTCGATACCCGGTTGAGGCGAACCCTCTTTCCGGCGCATTTTCGCCTCTCACCTCTGCTGAAGCATGTGAGAAAAGTAGTCGGTGGCTTTGGAAAGAAAGTTGTGTTAGTACTGGTGTGAGAAAGCCAGGAAACATATGTGCGTCACCGACCGCCATGATATGACCTTAGCTGTTAAAGTGGCGTTAAACCCCAATACAACCAACCAATCAAGATTTAAGGAAATCTATTACATTTTTACAGGTTTTTTCCGTAGTCTTGTAATTCCAATGAAAAAAAAAAAAAAAAAACATCGCCCAAAAGGGCTATTTAGTAAAAACACCAGAATGGAGAGCTTCTGGACTTGATTTTTTCATCGAAGTTCGAAGTTTCCTTTGGAAAGACAGTTGAGAGCCACAGCTTAGTACTGGTGATACCCGTCACATACATAATTATGTGAGCTGTCGCTACGATATTACAGAAATGTTGAAAGCGGCGTAAGACATCATTCAAAATAATGTTCGCGTGGCTTATTATGATGTCCATAATATAACTATAGAACAATCTCTTCGCGATACAATTTTTCATTGCCCGCCTATGGTGGCATATTTCTGCCACGAGATAGCTAAATTAAAGTTTCCTGGAAATTTTATCGAGATAGTGAAAAGTTTCCTGAAAAAAAATATCACGATAAACTTAATATTTTAACGCAAAATTTCTCAATCGCGCACGAAACTGACATCGAGATAAAATGATCGTGATAGTCCTATCCGTGTCTCAAATATCTATATATAGAAATTTCACCATTTGGATAAACTCGGTAGGTTTTGACTTTATAAGATTGCAGTAAGTAAAAATTCGAGTTATGAACATTTGTAGCTTAATTGGTAAATTTTGACAATACTCGAAATGAACAGAAGCCTGTAAAATCACAAAGACGACTCTATATGCCTCCTACGAACAACTTTAAAACCATTCAGGGAAAAGGAGAATTGATAAACTTGTAGACGAAGATGTTCCGAAACCGTATCTAATTATAGATACCGTGAATGTCAGTTATCGGCACGAAAGCAAAAAAAATAACGATCACAGGTAGAATTATCGCGATATTTTTATCATAAAAATTTTTATTATCTAGATAATTTTTCCAGGAAACTTTGTTCTCTTAAACTATCGCAATAAGTATCTCGTGTCTCGCGGCAGAAATATGCCACCATACCCGCCGGATTCTGCACCAGATTGTTCCACTATTGATCGTTGCTTGAGCCGGCCAGAGGTATACGTCATATGACCTACATTTCCTCTTTCCTTTCCCCTCTCCCCCTACACACACGTACACACAAGACACAAGAATAGCCACGCTGTCACTGCGTTAAAACTAAGGTCCTGTTTAAGACGGTGTTAGCTTCATTTAAATCAAATCCCATTTAAAAGCTGAAAATGATAGAATCATGGTTCCAGTGGATTACCATTCGTGCGTCTAGGCCGAAAATGATAGCTAGGAAATTCATTTCATTTTCAACGAGTCATATCAAAGGTCTAGCTTATAGAAACCAATCATGTTTACATGTTGTTCTACGTTAATTTTTTTCCTGTATTATTTCATACTTTTCGGTAGTTTATCGTAAATCATAGTGGATTATGGTTTTATAATTTCACCGTTTCCATCAGTGATTTAATAAACTCACTGGCACGGAACAACTTTTCCCCTTTATCTATTATTCGTAACTATTCTACTGACTTTGAAGA
Organism: Hippopus hippopus; assembly: GCA_946811185.2. Classification (NCBI taxonomy): domain Eukaryota; kingdom Metazoa; phylum Mollusca; class Bivalvia; order Cardiida; family Cardiidae; genus Hippopus; species Hippopus hippopus. The sequence goes on from OX328100.1 coordinate 47,906,038, forward strand.
GTAAATTTATATTTCTCCCCGAAAAAAGGAAGAATGTGTAGTATCAAAAACAAAATACCTTACAGTACAGAATTTTATCTGAAACCAAAACCCGACACAAATCCCACTGTCAGATGTATTTCAGACTGTGATTAAATAAAGTAAGCTAAAAAAATCAATTTTTCATAATGTTTATTAATCTCGCTAAATTCAGGTTAATTAGTTTTTTTTTTTCATTTGTTCTGTCACTTTAAATGTATATAAATGGCAGACACTAGTGACACTAGCGCGAAAGGATATATTTGGCCATTAGAAGATGTGTAGAATACAAATTAAAAAATAATAATTTGAAAATGGATTTTTGTGTTTTTTAAATAATTCACTGTACGTGGTTTTCTCTCAAATTGATTAAAACCCAATACTGATATAATTCTGGTCCATACTGTTTTCTTTGTGGGCTGGTACATACATTCTCATTTTAATGCGGTTATGTGAGAAGTATGCCACAGGAAATTACCGAAAACAACTGTATCTGACTTTGATTAAAGTCCCACATACAAAGGTGTTAAAACTCGAAATAAATAGATATCTTTTTTTTTGCGGGGGGGGGGGGGGAGGGAGGTTAGATACCAAAATTTATTTCATCTCATTGACATCATAGGGCTGCGCCGCTTGTGAAAATATTACCGAACATATTCACTCGATGAAATAAATTTCGATCTTTCACCGACAAAAACAAGTATCCCCATCTATTCTGCATCCACGCCGATCAGTATAAGTTGGATTTCAGAAATTTCGATTTTGACTTTTCAAATCTCATTTTACCCGAAAGTACAAGTTGGTCAAAAGATCATTTAATAGTAATAATCATATTTTAAACCCTCGAAGATTATTCAATAGAAATTCTGAAAGATGTAAGAAGACATACAAGGATATCAACAACAAAACTAATCGGCCTGCAACACGCGAAAAAAGGGCATTAGGGTATTTGCGTAAAGTGTCATCCGCGCGGACTAATCTAAAACGACCCTTTCCGTTTTTATGTAATTTTCTGTTTTGCGCAAGTCTACTGTAGCACAAAATCTCATGTAGCCGTAAACGGGCGTCACGGATCAGCCTGCGCGGACTGCGCAAGCTTATCCGAGACGACACTTTAGGCAAATGTCCAAATGCCCCTTTTCGCGTGTTGCAAGCCAATATTATTATTACCGGATTTAAATTTTGCCTTTCTCTGGTAAAAGGGGGACTTAATGCATCTCCATTAGATTCGAACCATGTCAAATAGTTTCAACTCATGTCAGCCTGCGCGAACTGCGCAACCTGACACGGGACAGTACTTTTTTGTAGGTGCATTAAAACCCATTGTCACAGAGCATGGCTCATTTTTAAGTTCATCAGCTGGTAAGTATACAGACTGAAGTACCAAAATTCAAGTCCAGGGTGATCATCAGATTCATCAAATCTAGAGTAAACGAATATTTATGTAAAACATTTTTTAGAATCACTTCGTGTCCGAATGATGAAAGGAAAATGATGTTTTATGCAGACATTCTTAGAAACTAACAATAAAACCCTCTCAGGCCATCTATCTTTAATCTCGGTAGAATAGGGCTATACAGCTATTTTCTGGATTAATGCTTTGCAAAAAGGAAAGAGGGTGTGATAATCCTGTATCGCTCCACTGGCTAATAAGTTTATGAAACGATATGACCCCAGGGAGAAACATTTTTTTACCACAGAGCTATAATTACTTGAATCCTGGTAGAGGTCCACAAGACAAAGCCCCCATACCAAATAATACTGGCCTAGGCTGTGTGATTGTAAACGAGAAGATTTTCAAAGTCTTCACTACATGTATATAAAGCCCCTGTAAAACACGAGACCCCTGAGGTAAGGCTACATGTAAATTCGAGGGTTTTTTTTTTTTTCGAGTTTTTACTATATAAGCTTATGTGAAACTTGTGACTTGTAGGGGAAGGCCATTTAAGTCCCTAATTTGAACAATCTTGGTAGAGGTCCATTAGATAACTATACGTGTAAAATTTGGTAGCCCTAGGTCTCATGGTTACGACTGATAAGATTTTTTAAGTTTTCACTAGATAAGCCCATGTAAAACTTGAGACTCCCGGGGTGGGACCAAGTTTGACCAAAGGGCTATAATTTGGGAAATCTTAGAAGATGCCCACTAGATAAAGCTACATGCAAAATTTGGTAGCCATAGGGCTTATGGCTAGGAACGATAAGAATTTTAAATTTTTCTCTATGTAAGATTTTGTAAAACTTGTGACCCCCTGAGGCGGGGCCAATTTTGACCCCAGGGCTATAATTTGGACCGTTTTGCTAGAGGCCTACTAGATAAAGCTATATGCCAAGTTTGGCAGCCCAAGGCCTTATGGCTAGGAAACGAGAAGATTTTTAAAAATTTTCTCTATATAAGCCCGTGTAAAATTTGTGACCTCGGGACGGGGCCAATTTTGACCCCAGGGCTATAATTTGAAGAAACTTGGTAGAGGTCTATAAGGTAAAGCTACATGACACATTCGGTAGCCCTGGGCCTTTTGGTTTCGGACAAGAAAATTTTTAAAGATTTCCAATAATTTTCACTTTTGTTGCCATGGCAAGCAGAGTTTTTATTGGAATCAAGTTCTTTCAAGAAATTCTGATGAGGACAATGGCAGAATTATTTCTGTGAAGTTTGGTCGGAATGGGATGAGTAGTTTTGAAATAAAAGTTAACGCACACGGACGCACGATGGACACAGGGCCGTCATATGACATAAGTTTGCTGGTCTTCGGCTAGTGGAGCTAAAATGGATATCCCGACGTCAAATCGTAGCCTCAAAAAACTGATTTTATGCCTGTAAGAATGACATATAGAAACAAGAACACAGCGCTTTCTCAAGGACTTACTTAGCAAGACCGTGCCAAAAAAAAGTCTAGAGTATCAAAGAAACTTGACGGAAAGCCAGAAGTCTGATCAATAAAGCCGGCGAATTTCGAATCTTAGCAAAAGATCTATTAATGACTTGTATACCTTTATGTATTAAGTAATTTCATACTCTTTAAATTAAAAAAAAAAAAGGTTTTAATTATTATGGCACAGAAAAAGTAAATCGAGTTTTTAATTGACGCAGGTCTAAATCTCGCAATATTAGTGATTCGTAACTTAAAACACGACAGTGCAATATATCAAGCAAACGGAGCGAACAAAGTAAGCAAGGCGTTTACGACAGATAGTAATATGAATTTTTACATAAACTAAATAGATACAAACACATATTTATAAAAATGCTCTTAACACATTTTTTTTTCTTGTAACAACGTTATTTTTAGAGAAATTTTTCTGTAGGCTCCATGACTTGACACTGGCTTTTTGGAATGTTAGAAATTTTCAACCATTTTTTTTTTCTTCCTTTTTCTTTAAAACTTTAAGTAAAATCTTTACCATATGACAAAATATTAAACTTATCCACAATAAAACGGTTGCGGACGACATAATAAAATAAGCTGCTCTCTGGCAAAAGGCGGTTCAATGTATCTTCGTAACGTATTTTATAAAGCCGGGTCATTGCATAATATGGGTCCATTTGTCCATAAATTGGCTGAATCATGAGTTCCAGTGGTCTTTTAACAAAGAAAATTAACAGGAGCATAAAGTTAAGACTCATGTTAGCCTGCCTGTGACTCAAAAGTTGAAACTAAACCTTTGAAGGGTAGAAAACGCTGTGTGAAAAGGAGAAAATGCTGGTTAGCAGACTGTTTTCCCATCCTGTTTCCAAAGTTGAATAAAGGGTGTACAGATTGGTAATGGCACATGATGCCGGGTTGTCGCTCGAACAAACGATGTATCTACACAAACAGAAAGTCTGTCATTATCTTCGTTGTAGACAAGATTCTAGGGTGACATGTTCTCTCTTGAAAAACCATGGATGACACGAGAGGGAGGGACAAGTCATAGCGTTATAGTTCGAACATATAACGCAGGAAAGAAGGCGTGTTTTTTTTTTAGCTCACCTGAGCACATAGTACTCAGGGTGATCTATTGTGATTGGTCAATGTCCGTCGTCCGTCTGTCTGTCCGTCCGTAAACAATTACTAAAAAATCTCCTCTGAAACCGCCAATCAGATTTCAATGAAACTTCACAGAAATTATCCTTAGGTAATGCACATTCAGAATACTTCAAAGATTTGAATTCCATGAAGAACTCTGGTTGCTATGACAACCGAAAGAAAAAACTTTAAAAATCTTCTTGTCCCAAACTGTAAGGGCTAGAGCTTTCATATATGGCATGTAGCATCATCTAGTGGCCCTCTACCAAAATACTTCAAATTATGGCCCTAGTGTGGAAATTGGCCCTATGTTGTGGGTTCTCGGATTTAACATAGAGATAAGGAAGGAAATCTTTAAAAATCTTCTTGTCCCAAACCGTAAGGGCTAGAGCTTTCATATATGGCATGTATCATCTAGTGACCCTCTACCAAAATACTTCAAATTATGGCCCTATGTTGTGGGGTCTCGGATTTCACATAGAGATAAAGAAGGAAATCTTTAAAAATCTTCTTGTCCCAGACCGTAAGGGCTAGAGCTTTCATATTTGGCATGTAGCATCATCTGGTGGCCCTCTACCAAAATACTTCAAATTATGGCCCTAGTGTTGACAATGGCCCTATGTTGTGGGTTCTCGGATTTCACAAGACGATTGTAATAAGTACTAACAACATAGGATTTAGCTCAGCATAAAGGCTTTAATCCATGGGGCATTCAATTCCAGCTAGTCTTATATATTTCAACAGAGACATTGGAATTCCTATCGCTTAATAAAAGTGTTGGCTTAATAAACGTAGTCGCTTAGCTAAGCAAGATCAACTGTATTGCCCTTTGACAAATTGGAATTCATGAACAACTCTGGTTTCCATGTCAACTGCTGAAAAAAAAAAAAAAATCATCCCAAACACAAAGCCTACAACTTAATTGGCAACAGTAGCACTCTACCAAAGTACATCGAATTGTGACCTTAGGGAAAAAAAAATAAGTGCTTTGTTGTTGGATCCCAGTTTCCACATCCAAATAAAAGATCTTTTAAAATCTTCTTTCATCCAAACATTAACCCTAGAGCTTTCATATTCAGCATGGACTGGTGGATAGTTATGCTCCCGTAAGGGCGAGCATATAGCCGCCACTTCGTCTGTCTGTCTGTCCGTCCGAAGCGATTTCTCAACAACCACTTGACGGCTCTTGTTTGCTAATAGCATTTTCCAAATTTCTTCCTTGGAATCACAAAAAGTCCTTTGTAGTCACAATGTGGGATCAAATATGTAAAGAGTGTATTTTTGGAATCCTCCTGTTCCATACTGTATGGCCCACAACATACATTTGGCATGTGATTCTGTCTGAAAACCCATTATCAGCTCACCTGAGCATAACATACTCATGGTTAGCTTTTATGTATCCTTGAATATGCGTCGCCAAAATTCCACTGTTTATTATATAGCAATCGGAATTCCAGCATAATCTTGATCCATCGCCCAGAATGTTTGTAAGGTTGTGAACATGAACATGAACACACTCAGCAACCACAATTCTGGCTCAGTCATACTCAAAATTTTCCTGGATGTTCATAATGACCCAAGGACAAATCTGATCAAAATGGGGACAAGCTAAAAGCATCAAAATAGGGGATCTTGATGACAATTCCATTGTTTACACTCTAGGGCCTATAATTTCGGCTCCATCATTTTCTTACCTACGCTGATTGTTGGTATTGTCATATGGATGAATCATTTTCAAAACTAAAACATTCCAGCAAAGAGGCAAGTGGCCATAACAATGACAGCTGAGTTGCATTTCAGGTGAGCGATTTAGGACCATCATGGTCCTCTTGTTTCTAAAAATCGTGCACACAGATGATCTCTAATAATCTGTCATGATCCTAAATCGTCAAAATTCTGTAGACAACATTTCAAAGGGTTGTGGTATTTTCTCCCTACAAGTTTTGTTACAAAATAAGCACAGTTATGGTAAGATCATAATTATTATGTATTTCATGTAACAAGTATGCCATCCCCAGAATGTTTATGAAAATTCGAACTTCTGCACTTAATTTGTATTTTCCTGGCATTTTCTATCGGTCCAGAATGCAAACATTTTTTATACAAGTATAGTGTGATCTCCTGCTACCTTACTGTCATTTTCATTCCTGTGAAACAACACTACGAATTGCAGTATGGTACGAGAAATGAGCAAGTCAGTTCTGTGAGTTCTCGTGACGCAAGCACCTCGTTTTATCATAGACAAATAGACAACTAAACATTTGAACAAATTTCGAAAAGAAAATATGGTCATCAGTTACAGCTATGAACCCGTTTTCAGACAATAAAACTTTCGAACGGTCAAATTTGAATTATTTGCAGACGACTAACCAATTGTTGCTAAAATGAGAGGATTTACCTATGAAAAGGTAAAAAAGATTTTGTGGAAAAATGACGAATTGGGGGTACTTGTAACATCCAGAGTTTTGATAGTACGGGCCCACATTTTGAGGCTCAATGACAGACAGGAAAGAAATAACCGTTATAAATCAACTCTAAACCTCTGAGAGAGACAACGCAAAATAACCAATAGCAGTTAACGGAAAAATTTCCGGACCGTGTTTCACGGAAAACATATAGATAGTTCCCGGTAATTTCACGCCCCATGCCCAGGGGACGAAAACCTAAATCCGACAATAAAAATAGTCTTTTCATAAAGAATCTCGCCTCAATTTTCAGTTTATAGCTCCACTTGCCACAGGCCAGTGAGCTTAGGTCATGGCTATGTGTCCGTCCTACGTCCGTGTGTTAACATTTATTTCAAACAACTCTGAAACTACCTGTCAAATTTTGCTGAAACTTTGCAAAGATGATCCTGCCATCGCCCTCTATATAATTTATGCAAAAAAATTGATTCTTAGTAAAAGGTTTGGTTGCCATGGCAACAATACTGAAAAAATTGAAAATCTTTAAAATGTTCTTGTCCGAAAACATACGGCACAGGGCTACTAAATTTGGCATGTAACTTCATCTAATAGACCTCCACCAAACTTTTTAATTTATAGCCCTTAGGTCAAAATTGGCCCCGCTCCAGGGGTCACAAGTATTACATTGGCTTATTCAGTTAAAACTTTAAAAATATTCTTGTTACTTACAATGAGACATAGGGCTACAAAATTTGGCAAGCATCTTTATCTAGTAAACCCCTACTAAGATCATTCAAACTATAGCCCTTGGATCAAAATTGGCCCTATCCCAGGGGTCACACTTTTTACTTGGGCTGGTATGATAAAAACTTCAAAAAACTCCTTGATCCAAGGTCTGTGGCTACCAAATATATCATGTAGTGTCCTAATCATAGCCCATGGGTGTTACATAGGCTTATAAATAAAATCACCTTAGAACATTTCAATACTGATCGGTTTTCTGACCTAATCACTTAAACGACTCAAAAAGAAGAAGAAAGAAAAATGTTTGATCGAAATGCAAATTAAGACCGACAACAGGCTTATTTCAAAATATTTTTGAGCACCCAGACTTGTAAAGATAAAAATCTTAGGAAAAAACCCATTTGAAATCCCCATCAGTGAAAGGAGATTTGTAAGTCCATTGTCATGCATGAACAATTGTATAGGGAATGTCCAATTTCTTCTCGACGCTTAATACTACATCCCGTTCACTACAATACGATGTACCGAGTACGTATTTTTTCAGCCGATCCGTGCCACCTCCAGTTTCTTGTATGGAAAAACGCGCACCCAATTAAAGCGACTGTGGCAATGTCAAGTGTCAACATTATTTACATTCAGTAACAGTCAATTATTGTGTCTGTTCGGACACTGTATGGGGATGAAGCATTCATAAGAAAATTTATTCTTCTTAGTGTTTAAATGTAGGAGCGAATGCAGAATCATTCCGAAACAAAAATACACTTCAGCCCCTACTCAGAGCGTAAAACAAAGTTGTCTAAAGATGAATTAAAAAAGACAATAGATTAAATACATAAACCATATCTCAAAATTTAGTGTTATTAAATTTCAATCAATATTACTGCTGGCAATAGTTTAATAAACCTTAAAGTGTACCTGGCTCTGTAATGTACAGAAAAAACAGTGTCCATTTACGACACACATTTGCACCTTACTTAAATCCAAATGTCAACAAGAACCCTGCAGTCGTCAAAATAATGCATCACGGAAAAAAATCTTTCTATAAGAGTTCGTAATTCTGTTGAATATGACAATTTTGACGTGATTTACAAAATCTCTACTTGTCCGATTAGAATGTCTTTACAAAGGCTTCGATTTGGTAAAAACGTGTTTGCTTATATGTAAGTTAAATCTGTGACCTATGCAAATCAGGCTGATCTTAACTTATACCAACGTAACCATTTTCATCCTTGTGTTCTTCGCGCGTGTTGTAGGGCAGGTCCATCTACGAGTTCGTCAACCCGACACGAAATTGAGAATGCTTGGAAAGTTCATCTAGAAGTCATCTCTGGGAAGTACTCAAACGCCAAATCATCCAATTGGTATTTTCTTTATTTGCTGGTTTCAATAAAAAGATCAACAAACAAAATTTGTTCGTGGTATTTCAAAATTTGTAACAAGTAAATGGCTATGAGCGGTGGGTAAAATCACCGGATAGAATCGGATATCGCTTAATAAATGGATTTGGCCGGGCCGAATCTGACCGAACTCAATAGCTAGATTGGACCAGATGAAGCGGGATCGGACGATTTTTCTTTACTATTGCGTGGACCAACAAAGTTTTTATCTTTACCAAAGCCCCGTATTCCACACTCGGTGGTATGTCAGTATGTTCCGTACCTTACTTCCCATTAATTAATTTCCGTTAAGGAAATATAGTACAAAAATTATCCAAGTTTATAATATCAACTATTTTATAATTTCTCGAGCTCCCTGCTTTCTTTATGCACTAGGATCCACCGACATTTAAATATAGTGACTTGATCTGAATTTACGCAATAGATATAGCAGAGTAATTTAATTTATATTGTACACACTATTATATGAGCAGGAATAATAAAAACCTTGAAAGCAGTATGTACTCGGCATGTTAAGGGTTGCACAGATGATGTTGTGAGCCAAGGGAACGCCATCATATCGCTCATTTTCCAAAATATTGTGGAACTATGTGCATTTCGCATCTCGTGCTCCTTTCACACATGTAGATTTAAAAAGAAAATCTGCCAACTACTATATAACCTTATAGTGTAACTTAAAGTCTGTGAAGTCACATTTATTGTTATAAATCTTATTTTTATATTCTATACACATTCTGAGGAAGGCACAATCATACGAGTATTTTTTTTTCCAATAGGGACTTATAAGTGTAGTATTTCTGTAGTATTTCTGTTCATAATTGTTTTAAATATAGGCGCACACTTTATGTTACCCTCTACCACACAATCCTAAGTTTTAACGACCCCAAAGAGAAAGGTGTTTCGAAAGGGAAAATCCTGGAACCCAGCATACAGGACTCGAAGCTAGGGCGTTGCTCGTTCGAATCCACAGCACGGGGATTTTCTTTCCTTTGATAGATGTTAGCCATTGCGACAGGATTCATTCTTCTCGCAACACTTAGATTCGACGATGGTCATGTGGGAAAACATATATGGGGGGAAAAAGCAAGAGATACATGTAATCTAATTTTAGTCGATCTGTGCACTCTGATTAAAGAAATTCCTGGTAAAGCATTGATAGGTGCACTGAAGGCCATGCCAGATCTTTTGGTGAAATAACGTCGACAACGGCGTTTAACACGATACAAACAAATTAGTGTGCGTTCCTCGCTTACATTAGATTATTATTACAATATTATGTTTTAACTGCAACTCTCTCTTACTATTACAGCAATCGATTGTATGACTCCTTCTACATGTATAAAAGGTACTCGTAATCATGCGAAGAACGACTGAAATGATATGCAGCATATTTAATATATTAACAAAAGTGTCATCGGATTTTTTTCAAACCTGTCTCTAGTCTATAAAACTTTAAAAACATGATCTGAGTTTTCATTGATATTTTATCCATACATTAAAACAAAAGCTGACTGCTCAAAATCCATTCAAAAATACACTTTAGGAAATGTCTCATTCTTTCAAATCGAAATTCATACGTAGTTTGTATTACCTTCTTTCTTTGTATGATGTACGCCATATTCAGCATTATTTCAATCAAAATATAAATGGCGGCAGCCACTATGCTTTCCTTGAGTTTTATTCAACAGTACTTGCACATATTCTTATCAACCTACTAGCTGATTTTCTGCAAAATTGTTGCCGAACAAAATGATTAAGACGGACTCTGACAGAATATCGTAGAGCTTTCAAAACGGAGAGATCAAGATGTGAATCAGTTCCGATAATGATCAGATACCGTTGCAGTAGCGCTCGGTACATTTCGGCCGACCTTAATTGCCATCTAAACCCTTCAAAATGGGGCGGTCATATATGATTTTCTGGCTTAAAGCCGGGATGGGTGGTTCAGAAAGTAAATAGTATTCCATGTAACTTGCAACCAGATTTAATGTAAACGCTTGAAAGTGGTCTTCGTATCTGATATCTTCTTTCCTTTACATGTGGTCTACATACATGTACGTGTGTATAAATAGAACGATTACTGTGTATTCAGTAAATTTTAAGGTTCACCAGAGAAATAAAATTTCTAAATGATACTGTAACTTATACCATTGAGATGTGTATGTGTAGGAGGGTGCGAAAAGGGGAGTGTTCAACCCTCTCTTTGGATCATGTTATTATTCAGAAATTATCATATAAAATGTGATTTTTTTTTTTTTTTTCTTTTTTTTTTCTGTTATACATGCAATATGAAAATGTCACTGTGTCTTTTTTCCTCTTTTTTTTTCCTGCTTTTATAGATCTACATCAAATGGGAAAATGTATTAATTATTTGTTCTTAGAAAAAATAAAGATATGTGAACATAATCATTACAAATTATGACTACGTGTTATTCAACTCTTTATCAAAATGAACCGGATTGTCGGGGTTCAACTGTCTCGAATCTGCTGGAAGAAAACGGGACCGTTCGCTCTGTTTCACATGTATACATCTACGAAAAAGGAAGCATGCTATCGCAATGAAGACCCAAAAAATTATTAGTTCTGGCAAAGACGGGATTCAAACTCAATAAATCGTCATGATTTCAATATCTAGCTTGGTATTTGAATTATTTGATATCACAAAAGCCTGCATTGCATTGCAAAGGTTTTCACTGTTCGATACTTGTAAAAAGTTCCTAAAGATTTACTTCAAAAACGGTCTGCGGTATCATATCGATTACACCTGTAAATTTGTCAACCGTACACATTTCCATCTAAGAAAAAGAAACGTTAAAAATTTACTATTCAAATAAATAAGAAAAGCTAACGAACAAAAAGCGAGAAATATGTCAACTTTTACAATTTTTACTTTCAATCACAGAATAACAGGTATCGGATAATCAGTGCTCCTTAACCGTCTCCATCAGCAAAATTTTAAAATGAACTCAATCATTCCATTCCTACATCAGGAGCAGATTGTCATTAACCATAACAAAATGTTTCACCCATAAAAAAATGTGGGAGTTTAACCAGAACAACAGTCAAAAAAGCTGTACATTTGCAAACGCTGATGTTATAAAATATTACTTTTCTTAACATCTACTTACAAGTATATGATACAAGAAACAACAATTGTAATCCTTTTGAATATCTGACATCGAAGCATATTTTCATTCATTTCTTTTGCATCACTTCTACATAAATCCTATAACTGTCATTGCCGAAGACGTGAGCAAGGAACAGGATAACGTTTCACAGTCCTCCAATAACTATTGTTAGGTCACGGAATTTCAATATATCGCGCTTTGAAAGACCTGCTACAGATACATTCATCAAACGCGCTCTTAGTAACCGTATTTACTTTCACTTTTTTTTTTAAAACACACAACAATTTTTGAAACGACGATGTTCATAAAAAAACTCTGATACGTTTTTTTTTTTTTCAATGTCATCTGTTTATTTTGATACGCATAAGCTTTGGAAAAGCGTCTATAAAATGAGTTATGATTCATTTAAAAACTGAGATAACCAAGCGAACCTGAATGTAGCATTTCTTGTGTTACAGCTCCTAGGTAGGTCATGTGCGAGAGTGCAGCTTCACCTAATACATACTGCTCCATACGGATCCTGCATGTCTCTTTAAAGATAGTGTTGACATCTTGCTAATACAAACTAAGAGAGGTATGTATTTAAGTCCGAATCGAAATTCCATTACCATTCAGACGGCTATCAGCATTACGTCGAAGAAGACAATGTATGAGTCGTTTTTTATCAATTTCTAATCAGTCATTAACTGATTATTTAAAAATAATATACACGTAGTTATGATTTTTTTTTCATTCGAGAATACTTGCTTATTTATATACAAGAAATATCTTTAAAAAAGATGTTTGGCGTAAAAGGTACTAGAGTATGACTGTTAAAAATATGTTGTAGCTCAATGCGTAATGAAAAGTAACCCGGTAGCATTTGACTGTGATTGCTCATTGTTTTGCGTGTTGTTGAAAAGTGAATATTCTATAGATATATTTCCGTGATTAGATGTCAATCCATAAAATCATCGCTGGAAAAAGAACAGTTGATGCTACAAATGATGTGTCTGAAAATATATATAGACATGCAGTATTTGGTGATGGGCTAACTTAAAAATAAATCCCTATTACGAGAGGTGATTCAAAATAAATGTCATGGTGCCTATAGAATGGAAAAGTGGCGTGCTATGATAAAAATTCAAAACTATACATGTATGTTATATATCTATTTATGATTGAGTGAACATATTGCCTGAAAATAAATTGAAATGTAGAAAACTTCGGCACTTTACACAAGTCTTTACTAAAACAGCTACAGGCTAAGTTCATTTTTTAAGATGCTTTTACCATCTAAATCAAAACGATTTTAATTGCTCTTTTTAACAACATTTATTTGTGACCTGACATCATTTACTCACTCCGTTATTTCCGTCGTTTGGAAAGAAGTTTGTAAGCTTTAAGTTTTCTTTGAATATTGAAACGATGGCGTCAGATAAAACACAACAAAAAGCATTTCTTCACTTTTGCTTAATATTTGAAAATCATTATGTGTCGATAAATGTCGATCGGGAAGTCCATTTAACCAAGAACTGATGTCGGGTGCCATTTTTGAAGACAGCCGCACTACAATTCGGAGTCTATCGTATGGGACAGTACCGCCAATCCTGACAACTGATCTGCAAATGACCTGAAATGAGAGGAGTAAGTGCCCGTTGGGTTCCAGGACTATTGTTTGGTGAAGAAAGAGCAAGGAACAGACGTTGTGTTACTTCTAACATCGTCAATATGCGGCGGTAACCGAACACGTGCGCAATATATTATTTACTTTTTGTAATACCATTACTGCGACTGTTACGAAATTTAACATATATCTAGTACAAAGGCAATTGTTATGTATGTATAATATTTAAAAGATCTATCCTGTATTATCAGTTACCTTGAGACGTTTCTTTTGGATCATCCCTTTTAGTACAAGAAAGGACTATTCCCTACTATATAAATCTGCTTTGATGTGAATAAGCGCTGAGGGGTATCGATCTGCAGTAGAAACGCTTGTATATTGGTCTTATAAAAATGCCTGCAAATAGGCCTTAAAAGACCCGCAGAATAAGCATGCCAACATGTTTTACCAAACACAAACTACTATTTATTATCCCCCGCCGAAGGCGGAGGGATATAGTTTTAGAGTTGTCCGTCCGTCCTTCCGTCTGTCCGTCCGGGAAAATATCTTTAGTACCATTGGACGGAATTTCGTGAAACTTTATACATGTGTACAATAACCCATTCCGCCGATACGCTTTTTTTTATTTTTTGATTCGGTGAAAAATGGCCGACTGGGAGCGATTTTAAGTTACACGGTCAAGTAAATTTTTCGGCGGGGGATATTTCAACGAAATTGCTTGTTAATTAGGGTATATCAAGAAGTATATCAAAAGACAGCGTATTCAGCTACGCCTAACAAATAACTTGCCAACAACAAATGCAGATGGCCAGTAAATACCAATAGAGATATGGTACATATTTATCGACTTCAACAGGAGAACAACTAAGTACTTTTTATTAAATGTTAAACGATTATTTATTTCAGAGAGAAAAACGCAATCTAATTATTGTGACAATTTAACGTGTTCGCTTAAATGTATGACATGTCTTACTCTACATGGTCAACTTATATTCATGACATTCTTTGTTTTGTTGTTTGTTATAACACTTACTTCGAACTCTTTAAGTGCCAAATTTACAAACTGGACCTCTTTCACCAGTTGAAACTACGGTCCACTATAGCTCAAAAGTATGTTTATCTTAAAAGCTTGAGAAAAATAGCAGATGGTATAGATCCAAGATCAGACTGCACGTTCTCTGTAGTCTGATCTTTTATCTTCCGCAAAGATCCATGCTTTCCCCTAAGGTGCTCAAAGAACTACAACTATATTTAGTCACTGCAACAGCTTCAGTAACCATGCGGCTGTTTTCTTTTCTCTCTAACTACACATTCTTTGCAATGTTTTTCTTCACATTCGATCGATGTATTTGATCAAACATTATAGTGTTTGAAATTTTTCAGCAAGGATTGGAAGTTGGAACAGCCATATTTGAAACTTGTCCTGGAAATAACTGAGTTGAATATTTATCCATTGAGTATCAATGCTGGTACGCAATGCTCTCTCGTCTAACAGAATAAATATCTTTAGCTTGTTTTCATCCTCTATCGTGTTTATATAAGTGATCTAATGGTTAATGCGTCGTATTTATGGCAATTTGTAACTTCTCAATAATGTAAACACCAATTTGGAATTTACATAAAAAGTACGTTTAATAGATGGTGAGATCCTGAAGATGTAAAACGATTTTTTTATGACGGGGGCGCGGATTTTGGATATTTTGCGAGGAAAAATCATAAAGACGTGACTGTTAACCCTTAATTGCGGTAAGGCATAAATTCAAATCTGAAAAAAGAATGCCTGTTGCGGAACTCAAACCCTCAAAACCAATCGATTTTAAATAGCGTTAAACATATGATTTACCCTTGGTATGCAAGACTAAACAGCTATATCATTACTAACAGAATATGAAATTTCGCATTAAGAATACAACAAAACCTCTCCAACTCGTTGAGTTTTCTGCGTGTGTTTCTATAGCTGTTTTATCTATAAAGCCATCTTTGCCCGCAAATGAAAATTTGCAGTCTTTGTTTAGACTTTTTAAAAACCTTGCTAAACGAAATAAGGTTTAATGTCCTTTTAAGTGATCTGGAACACTGTTGATTACATGGGTACCGGTCTATGTGCTTACTGACGCAGTGTTGTAAACACGATGAAACTACTCATTTCCAAATTCATACATTACCAATATGGCTGGATTGTAAAACTTCTTAGTATCAACAGGGGGAAGAATGTTTTGCTTGTTGGCTTTCGAATGGGTCTACTTGACTGAATGGTCGTAGCAGAAGTATGATATTGTTTTTATAGCCCGAAACATATTAGGGAGGTATAGTGTTGTTGATTGCGTCAGCCTTTCTGTCTGTTTGCGTGTCTGGACCATAACTTTTTTCCCTATCACTGAATTTAAGATAATTTGCACAAATATTAAACACATCAAGACAATGTCTCATGCTAAAGAGTAATGTTCACAGGTTAAAAGTAAAAGTCACTGCAAGGTCGAATTTGAGTTGGGGGGGGGGGAAGGTAGTGTTCGCGCGCACGGTCTGTAGCTTTTTTTTTTAAACTATAAATTAATTTTAGTACAAGTTTGCAGAATTGTCATCAAATATCAACAATATGTTGGGCCTAAGATCCATGTCAGTAAGTCAAAAGGTCAAGGTAAGGTCGAATATTTCTAAAAAGAGACATTTTAGGAAGTTATGTACGTGTCCGGCCTGTAAAGCTTTTAAGTACGAATGAATTTCAAATGACTGCAGAATTGTCCACCACATAAAGACAATGCGTCGGGTCCAAGAACCATGTCCGTAGGTTAAAGGTCAAGGTCACAGCTAGAACAAATGTCTGTTTTCGTGTCCGGGTCATAATTATTTTCCCTATGACTTTAATTTCAAAATAACTTTGTACAAATGTTTGCGATATTGAGACAATGTTTAATCGGCAAGAGTCATAACCGTAGATTAAATGTCAAGGTTATCACAAGGCAATAATGTATTTTGTGGGGTGCTTTGTTCGTGTCCGGCCTGTAATTGTTTAAATTGTTAATGAATTTGAGTATAACTGTAGAGAATCGTCAACAACTTAAAGGCGATGTTTCATGCAAAAGAACCACGTCCGTAGAATAAGGGTCAAGATAAACACGAATGACAATACTGGACCTAATAGATTAAAATTGACACAGACTATGAATATAGCGGGAAAAGGGAGTAAAATAAGCGAGTAAGCTGATGCATAATTATCATTTACGAGTAAACCCTGTAGATACATGAAATATCCCGGAGAAATCGCAGTTTTGAAATTGCTGTGTGGGGAAAGGTAATATTTAACCCTTTACCACAAAGTCCCGAGATTTAACGATCCTGAGGTAGAGGGCTTTGAAAACATTGTAAGAAAAGGTGAAAATGCTGGTAACTTGCATTTAACCCTTTTCTCGCAATGTTTTTGATCCTTTTAAAGACATGGAAATGCCATGATATCTATAATAATAATGCCGTGTTAATT
The DNA here is from genome assembly GCA_946811185.2 of Hippopus hippopus. Lineage (NCBI taxonomy): Eukaryota > Metazoa > Mollusca > Bivalvia > Cardiida > Cardiidae > Hippopus > Hippopus hippopus. Next base: position 47,922,824 of record OX328100.1, read on the forward strand.
AATATCAAGAATATAATCGATTAGTTTTGAGAAGATATATTGGGAATGACGTATATCGGATTATACACCAGTTATTATCATAATTCTAAATACGTAATGCTCAAGACATACTCCAAAATTAATACTTCAAGTAAGATTATGAGACTAGAAAAAAAAGAGCTCCGAGAATGAGAGCTAATGAAGTTAAATGGTGGTGATAAGACTCCCCAGTCATGATGAGCTGCAGGTACCAATATCGATTCTACCTGTCTGCTGCAGTACGACAATCGGTCTAAGGGCTATAACTGGATTTACTTCTGACAGGTGCATTTACCAGTGTGATTCTCCGATAACTACCCTTGCAATGCGGTATACGATAGTTTCACTTGAGATGTTCCCTGTACGCAAAAACCTCTCGAGTATACAAGTGCCTTTTGCGCAGTAAGCTTAAAAAAGCATGCAATTGTAAAACTGACAAAAATAGTTACTTATATGATCATACTGCCTTCATAAAAATGATTTATCTATTGTCACGTTTAATTTATTTACCATTGTCTCGCTAAGGAAGTTCAGGAAGAGTCTCCAGCACGTACGTAAATATCTACCATGCTATCGTCTTCCTAACTTGCCTACATGAAGGTGTTTTATTTAGATTGTTGTTTGTTTACCGGGTTAATTTTTAACGGAATCTGTGACAATAAAAAGTGTCATAAAATAATACTTTAAACTGTAGGAGCTACACGAACAATGTAAAAACCGCTCTGAAAAAAGAAAGAAAATTACGGAACCCCTAAAGTGACATACTCGACTTTTTTTTAATATGCAAATTTCTCAAGTTATTTCGTTTTTACGAAATATTATTTCGTAAAAACGAAATATTATTTCGTATATACGAAATATTATTTCGTATATACGAAATATTATTTCGTAAAAACGAAATAATATTTCGTTTTTACGAAATAGTATTTCGTAAAAACGAAATAATATTTCGTAAAAACGAAATAATCTGATAAGTTGAAATACCGACATCCTTGGTTCGACTCGGGTTCGAGGCACTTTGACTGCCTTGCGATAGGGCTACATTGTAGGGTTGATTGACAGCCTCTCACACTATAGGCTATAGATTTGAATTCCGAGTTGAGCTGTCCTGAATTGCCTACAGTGGGGTCGATACTCTGCAAATCCATTTTTAAGACTTATAATATGGTATTAAAAGCGCGTTCCTTATTTCTTACCTTCTTTGCTCTTGGAAAGATGGGATAACATTACGACTGTCGCTTAAGAATCAGGGTAAAGAGATTTGAAGAGTGATAATTAAGACAGACAGACAGACAGACAGACAGACAGACAGGTAGTAATATCACGGTGATAAGCGATGCAGCCATGTGTTTCCTGGCTTTCTCACACCAGTAGTGACAGAACATTCTTTTTAAACTAAGAGACGGAGAGACGGAGATCAGATTCTTAAGAGACCGCCTCGGGGGTGGAGAACAGCGAGGGGTAACGTTAGTGGTTTCGTGCTGATACAAACAAATTCTAATATGGTAGTAATGGAATTCCTTCCTTCGTACTCAGGGCCTCTAGGACTGCACAATGATTGCCTCACTTAAATTTAAAAGATTGATGCGACGTAAAACGCAAATCAATCAGACATGATTGGGCCGTGCTTCATGAAAAGGGGGCTTAATGCATCTGCATGATCCATGGTATCAAGCAAGACATCACCTGATTATGCATAGGCGGATCAGCGTGGGGGTGGGGAGTGGGGGGTTGAGGGAGGAGGCATCCGGTCCCCCAAATTCTCTAGATCTATGCAAAGACATAAGTCAAATCGACAAAGGACTTCTTCTAACTAGCTGAATTGCGTCAAGGAATAATGTTTAAAGTTGTACGCAGTAACGTTAGCAAATTTGAAATTGAGCCATGCTCTGACAAAATGAGGCTAATTGAATCCCCGTGATCTATGACACCAAGGAAGCCTTCACATACTGATGGATACATAGAAAATCTATTCACTTTACCTAGAACGCTCGACGGAATCATATAGTAGTTCTAGTCCTTTGACATACTTAGAATTTATTGATAGCGAAAAGTTTGGCCCAGATCAGCCTGAGCAATCCGTGCAGGCTTTCCTGGTCGATACTTTTCGCAAATGAGTGATTCCATGTTATGCAAATGAGTGATTCCATATTATGGATCCATAAATTCCATTTTGTCTAATATGAGCAAGCGAATAATGAGTTCGAATATCCCTTTGACGTGCAGAAAATTGGAAGACCATATTGAAAAAGTATCGGCCCATGTCAGCCTGCACAGACTGTGCCGGCTGGTATGTGTCGATTTTTTCCTCAAGTGCAAAAAGCATCCTTTTCAGTGAGCACAATTTATTATGTATTTGCATAGATTTAGAATAATAATGACAGCGGCGTAAAAACCAGTCAAAAATGTGATTCAAGGCTATGTGGCCTCATTGATATACAGGCTGGTAAAATTATTTCGTAATTACGAAATAATTATTTCGTATTTACGAAATAATTATTTCGTTTTTACGAAATATTATTTCGTATTTACGAAATAATTATTTCGTATTTACGAAATAATTATTTCGTTTTTACGAAATAATTATTTCGTTTTTACGAAATAATTATTTCGTTTTTACGAAATATTATTTCGTATATACGAAATAATATTTCGTTTTTACGAAATAATATTTCGTAAAAACGAAATAACTTGAGAAATTTGCATATTAAAAAAAAGTCGAGTATGTCACTTTAGGGGTTCCGTAGAAAATACAAAAAGTTTTATATAAGCGAACTCAATGCCTCTTCGTAGTGGAGAAGAAATAGCATTTTTCTTTCCGTACAATAGATTGTTTGTGCACAAACAATCAATGAAAAGAAGTAAAATCATCACTCAATAACATTCAAGATTAACTTTAAACATATGTCTAATTCTTGCAGAAGGGCTCCGAAAAGGTCTGTAACTAGTGACGGGCATTAACTCTGGTATTCACAAATCTTTTCAAAGAATCCCAGATACGCTCAATTAGTGTCATATCAGGTGATAAAGCGCCCAGTCAAACAGTTTAACGTTTTGCTTATCTTGGAAGTTACTTATCAAAACGGCTTTATGTGCAAAATTCAATGGAATGACAATGAATTACGTAGATGAATACGATAAATAAGATCAAAACTGATTTTCAACCTATTATTTGGTTTTAAATGTACTGAGTGTATAACAGCATGGCCATTCTTACACCTAAATCTCAACGACGCTTAGGTGTATTCAAAAACGTTCTTCTTGGAAATAATGCGTGGGATTTGATATATGGATACAGGATTTGATATATGGATAACGTCGGATAGAAAAGGGTCTGCAGCTAGAGACCAAGTGCTATATAAACATCTAACATTTCGATCCATGGTCTAACCCTTTCCTCATGTGCAAATTACTTGATCAGTGCACCTCCAAATTACTTAATGGTTCAAAATTAATTATACGATTCAGATCCTCGGGGAACGTTACATACATATACATGTACTTAAACGAGGAAACGCATTTTTATTGCCAATACTTTAAGGACCGCGACGATAGTCATGTTTCTCTAGTGAAGAGTTAGATTAGTTGTCCAAATTCCTATATACAGATCTCTATTCGGTAAATGAGATAACGTAAGAAACATTAATATTTGCTCTAGACTATCTTAGTTAATCAACCATTATTAAAAAAAAAAAATCTCCTGGGATTTTCATTTCAATCTAGTCAAAAATGATGTCAGTATTAACGTTTTAAATGGGTAACCACAAAGGGAGATATTCAGATTCTTAAAATCTCAGCAAACTTCAAACATTGTTTATCACCGATTCGCGGAAGGCGATAGCTAGCAAATCATAAGTAAAAGAGAAAAACAATACGAAGAAAAAGTACATTTCAATGGTATTTCCTTGATTGCCTGTGTGAGCTCTTAAGGTCTTTTTAGATTTCGCTCCAGAGTTTAACAAAGACTTGTCGGAATGTCATATGATTAACATGCACCAATTTTGAGCGATCATTTCAATCAATGCGGAGACGTCATACATGTATCTCATGTAATAAAAATAGACGGAGTTACCGATTGAAACACGGCCATTCCGTTATAAAAGCGCCAAAAGTTTCACCCTTTCACTACAGGTAACCGTTTATCATCTTTACGTTTGCAAAGAAAATATATCTAGTTGTATACATGTATATCGGTTTCGTTTAAACATGTTTTATTGCCAAATTAATTCATAATAAAACTTACAAAACTACACGATATATATGTCGTAGGCCAGACTGGAATCTAGGCAGATTTGGAATCTGCCTAGGCAGATCTGGAATCTTACTAGACCAAATTAGATTTCTAATTTGATCTAGACCAAAATAGTATTCTTGTTTGGTCTGGGCAGATTCCAGATCTGCATGGGCCAAATCAGAATTCCAGTTTGGCCAGGCAGATACTGGATCTGCCATGACAAAATTTGAATCTACATGTATTTTCAAGAGTCTTTTCAGTGGATATCCATTGTAAGACACAGAAAAAAGCAAATAATATTTTTTGAAATTTAATATTTATTAAACTTTTTACCATATATGTAACATTAAGTAAACACATTGATTTAAAAGAAAAAAAAAAAAAAAAAAAAAAAGTTGTAAGCTATGAATCTATCCTTATTCTTCATGTTTACTGCAGTTCCCAACTTAAATCATATTTTGCAGGAAGTGTAGACGAAGAACAGCGTGCACATCATTACAGTTTAGTCTTTAGTCTACATAAATCTCCATTTTTTTTCTTTTTTTCTTATTGTTTCTATGACTGGAACTTTTATTATTCATGAACAATGTAAATTATTGCAATAAATTATAAAAAGGCACATTTAAGTAAATGTGACCCATCATTTTAAAAAAGGACCATCTTGAAGCTGTGGTAAGTATAGGTACTGGTCAGACTGCACTGACTACATTGGCTGACAAAGATTGAATTCACTTCCGGTAGATTTTCTGTAGCTTAAATTGTTATACAGCCATTTGAAAACTATCAACCAAGATGTACCAACGCTGGCTGTGATCTCTCTAAATTTATGTAGGAAGATCCCAGATCCTTTATGTGTTATGGATCAAAAATGTATCTTCAATTATTTTGCCATTCTCAGTCTCTAAAGCCTTTTTGCAGGAAGTGTACACAAAGATCAAAATGCACATCAATGCAATTTAGTCTTTTCTCACAACTGAACTTCCATATTATCATTTCTATATTTTTATTTCACTAATTCACACCTTTATGGCTAACAAATTTGGCAATAAACAATATTTTGGCAATTAACAACTTTAATCAGTCTTCACACATCATTTGTGCCAGCTGGGCAGTTTGACCCTTCACGTAGTATTAATTATCGTTTATGGGAAAACAAATTAAAGAATATACATTATTAACAGTTCCCTTTTTCCCAAAATACTTCTACTTGATTTTTGAAGTGTTTTTCTTCAATGTTATAATCATATCAATCCTAAAGAAAGGAAAAAAAAAAAAAAAAAAAATTACAACTTTGAGGTAGAGTTCTTAGGAAATAAAAGATTTTCTCGTTTTCCAACAATGCTTACCACTTGATTATTGGATTATTTACCTGATTTTTAAATCATATGAATCCACATATGTTTACAACTGAGAGGTATTTTTAACTAAAGCAGTTTCTTTTTTTTCTCAACTGCTGTTTCCTACCTTTTTTCTCAGCATAGGTGCAAAACATTCAAAATGTATTCTTACTCTGAATTTCTGAATGAAACCTCTTTTAATCTTGGGGTTTGGGTTAAATCAGATGGTTTATATAGGTCACACTATATCTAACGAGAAAATATTCCAATTTGGCCTAGGCAGTTTCTGGATCTGCCTAGCCAAACTGGAATCCTAAACAGGCAGATCTGGAATCTGTGTAGACCGAATTAGAATTCTAATTTGGTCTAGACCAAAACAGAATTCTGATTTGGTCTAGGCAGATTCCGGATCCGCCTAGATTCCAGTTTGGACTACCACAAATACATAAAATGATAAGGCAAAAGGGTCTGATGGGTATTAAAAAAATACTGACGCCATAAACACTGAATAAGTCCCTTTAAATCCCAAAATTCAAAGATATAGCTTTTTTTTAATGCCGAGAGCTATAAGATTTGTCTTTATCTCTTTTTCCCCCACGTAACCATGCGTTTATTACGAGTATGCATTCTGTGCGCCCCTTGCCAAACATCGACTTCGCATTGAATTTCCGTAACATTGTGCTGTTTGCCTCGTCATGTCATTTCTCTCGTGTTGGACGTCTTTCTGCAATGCTCGCAAGTTTTGTGGGTTGCGGTTTTTCCTGACATTGTGTTTCATTTCATCTGTGCTCTACTTGTGATAAGTCTGGTGAGCGTGACAAGCTCAAAATGTCAACGCTCTGCTGCAGTAGGTATCACCTAGTAGGCCCATCAGTGCGAGACCTCGCATTATCTTGTTGGATTGTTATAAATGGCAGGCAATAATGTTGGGTGAAGTACTTCGTCCCTTTATCGTTGCGCCGTTAGGTGCCCGTCTCTTAATTCAGTGGGTGTCTTACGAGCACCATAAAAACCACCTCAAGACACCTCATACTACAAATGTGTCAATTTCATAAACAGGAGTACGCCCGTCCGCCTGTCTTAGTTTGTTTTGCGATTGCCTTTTTTTTTTACAAATTAAAGGATGAGAAGCAAAGTGATATTACGTGTGTATATCACTATTATTTTTGAGTCCATGGTCATTAATATAATAAAGTTGAAGAGCCTTAGCTCTTGTTAAATTTCTATTGCAGCTAAATATATAAATCTAAAGATATACTCCCGAGAGATTTCGTAACATCGATTAAATAATCAAATTTCAAGCGTATATTTATAATTTCTGTCGCATTGACCATAATTTCATCGAGAATCCAACCATGAAATACGTCAGTCAGACAGTCTTTCAGAACGGTTTTATTGAAGCATTTAGAGAATACAGGAGAAAATGTGCGACACGATTTTAAGTTTGGATTACACAAGTTCCCTCCCTTCGGCAATTTAGAGATTCCCGTCGTATTAATTATACAGCTGGGCCAACTTTAATCAATTTGGCTGTATATGTCAATATGTGAATATGTCAACTTTTGCGATCGTGATTCGTTTCATAAGCAAGATTACAGGTACAATTTCCAAACTTTCGGTCAAGGTTGTCAATGCAAGGTTCGAGGTAGTCGTAATAGCGTGCGACCGCCTTTAAAATGGCGGGCATGAGGGCTGTTGGAAAGCACATTACACCACCGACGAACAGTAGATTATTTGAGATATTCTTTAATATTTATGGGGTGCAGATTGACAGGGCCGGCATTTCATTTCTTAAGCATCTTAAGATATTATCATGTCACTGTTATGTATAGTTAACTAAGCTTGGGTAACGCCACCATCCAAAAGTAAAACTTTTAAGCTGCGTTGTATGTTTAACCCTTGTTTTACCAAACAATTCCGAATTTAAACGACCCTGAGGAAGAAAGCTTTTGAAAACATTGTAGAAAAAGGAGAAAAGGCTGCTTACCAGCATTTTTTCCTTTTCCTACGATGTTTTCTACCCTTCCCAACACAGATTTCAAGGTTTGAGTAAACATAATCTCGTTCCACAATACAGAGAAAAAAAAAAAAACCTCAATTAGTTGTCAAAAGATCGTATTAATTATCGTTTGAGAGACAGTCAAAATTAATAAAATATTTTCTCGTATGCTAAGAACAATTTTCTTTTTACAAAAGTCATGTAACCCCTCTTCGAATTCACTCTGGAACAACCTTGAACAAGAAATAAGGAGTAGAGTAAAATGCAGTTCGACTAAATACGAACTAAACGATAAGATGAGACGTTTCAGAATTCCAAATATGTATTGTACTGGAGACAGATATACATGTATACGGAATGATCTAACATGACACGTGAATTCGGCTCTATAAACACAGTGCAACAAAAGCGTGTAAAATCTACGTCATTCTATATAGAGTGACGTCATTCTGTATAAAGTAAGTCGCCTGTAGCTGTCTTCGCCCTCCGATATTTTATCAATCTGAAAGTCACTTGACGTAAACAAATCGTCATTTTCCGCACCTTGACCAAGGAGGAAGGAAAATCCTCAAGGAATCACCGATATTAACCGTTTTAATAAAACTTGACAACGATGGAACCATTTGAAATGTTACCAGTAAACATATGTAAATCCAGTGTCTTTTCAACTTGAAAGTTAGTTCAAAATTGAATGTGTTGCACTGGGGCCGGGTGGAGTAATATTTAGAGCATTCGAAGCAACTACGACTCTAATGCTTGACAATATATTCATTCTTCTTTGTCATTTGAAAGGGAGAGAATATAACAATAAAACGGTGCGTTTTTTATGTTGTGTTTGATGCCTAAGGTTTTAATGAAATTTTGATTCGTTTCAAATTTACCGACTGGGCAGTGGGGTTTTCTTTTGGTAAGTAAATGGAACAGCCGTGTTTTATTCAATCGAATATAATCCGCATCCGCGTTTTTACGCTATGTATGAAATTGGTTTCCTTTGATTAAGAGTTGGTCATGTTAGAATCGAAATAACCTTTCTATCGTGGCTATCGCCCTCGTGGATTATTATTGTGCCTCATAACTCGCAAGCGTGGTTTATTGAACGATAAACCACGATAGATAGAAGATTATTTCTAAAGTATACCAGTTGTCTGTCATTTATTGTCCATCTACACGTCTCTTCAGAAACCAATGGCCCTATGAAAGCCAGATCTTAGCCGGAACTTCTATGGCTCACCAGACCCTGATTGGTCTATAAGAATCATTATTATACTGCAAAGAAATTTCTCGTGATCTGATTGGATAATATGCCCCCGAACATATATCATGTACACTGGTAAAACCAACGTAAAAGCAGTTTCCCTTTCGGGAGCCCCGTGTACATGACTACACTTTCAACACAGCATCCAAAATGGCGGCGTCGATCAAGATTAACATCAAGATTATGCACTAAACTGCACGTTTTACCAAGGTTTTAGTGACGTCAGTTCCCAGTGACGTCAGTTTTCATTGAATTGGGGCACTCAGAAGGGAAATTCTACTTAGTTAGATTACTCAATTTTTGAAACCAAAAAACAGGCAAAATTCGCTAATCACACGTTGGAGTGGTAAAACTTTGCAGTATAATAAATTTGTTGTACGTTCAGGTGGCAGGGGACTTGGAAACTTGTTCACGGCTGTGGTGAATAATGTCGCCACCTCGCATTTGCCTTCGGCTCGGGGCGACATAATTCGCCACAGCCGTGAACAAGTTTACAAGTCCCCTGCCACCTGACCGTACAACTAATATAGTTTCCAGTCCTTCGGTAACATAAAGTGCACGGTATCTGTCCTGGGGCTTCTTGCTTTTGATAATATTACCGATGATGTTCACTCGATGAAAAAAATGTCGATCTATCACAGAAAAAAAAGCCTCTTTTTTATCATACATACATACATACATACATACCAATGATTTATGAAAAGATCTTACTTTAGATGACTAAAATTGTTTTTTGCTTGTGCATGAATTACAGATTTATTATATACCTGAAAGTTTTCCGGAGTAAATACATACGTCGCACGCGATTAAAATATCACACAGGATAGAAAAAAATCCGTATCTACACACTGTGAAATACGGGTCCAAATATGGTATGATGACGTAATAATGACGTAACTCACGAGCGGAAAATGTATGTATTCATTTGCAATTTGATTGGTCAAAATTTTACGTTTTTCCCACGTTTCAAATATGTTCTCTGCATTTTGTAATCTGCAAGTGCTTTCAATATGGACTGTTCTAAAATTTTGTCATGTAGGCTTAAATTGACAATATTTCTTAGGGTAAAACTTTTTTGTTCTTCTCCTCCATAAAAGTCGAAAATTGAAAGTAGCAGTATTATAATAAACAAAAGGGTAATTAAGGCCTCAGCTCACTCACAAGAGACCAGCGCCTTACGTCTGATTTAAAGTTCTTACAAACTAGGTTTTTAAACAGGTCATTATAATGTTCTTCAAAGACTATGGTTTGGTCAGCAGATTTATTTTCTGAACCATCATTAGCAATATTTTATCTTGAAGCTGAACCTGTGCGGACAGTCTTTCATATATGACTGTCATATCTCCTATGCCTGAAGAATCAATTTGACCCAGGCTGCATCAAGACGATTATCATGTGCATATTTTACAAGTATTCTGCAAGAAAAGAGGACAAATTTGATTCGACCAACTTTTCTACCTTAATCATTTAACATATACACATAAACATGCTGTACTTGGGGATTGGAGAGTGCTCTGCAAGCTTCCATGCAAGACTATAATTGATTTTTTTCTATTTGGAGATACGCATAAAATTTAGAAATTAAGTCAACCCCACTGGAGGGGATGCAGTTTGCCAAATAGGTTAACATAATGGACAGAGAGTCAGTGCAATCTATAGTTGCCAGTGCATATAAACCAGAAATGCCAGAGTAAGAAATTCAAAATTTTAGATGCTATCTAACCGTTACATAAATCTTACCAGGAATTGCCAGATTCAAGGAAACCAAGGTTTTGTTGTAGTTACACATGTATGTATACTTACAGCAATTTCTTCTTCCTCGCACAATGGGAGATTTGTCTGTATCGGGCGAATGTGCTTGCCTTAGAATACTGCTGTTAGCTAAGAATTTTACCTTGTAACCACTAGGGGTGTAACGATACATTGGACTATCGATGGATCGCGATGGTGAGCGTGTCGATGCTACTGCATCGATTGTTATGTTGAAAATCGATAACTATCGCCGATAGTTACCTCAAATATCGATAGTTTCGATAGTTTCACTGACAAGAAAGAGAGAGAAAATACTGCAATTCGCTTATGTATTCGGACGCCCTAAAAGTTCGGACATGTTTAATCATTTACAAAAATAATTTATTTCTTAATTCTTTCTCTGAACACTTCCAAAAGCAAGTTTTCCTAAATATTCGGACATTCCGTAAAGTTAATTTCCCGAAATATTTGACGGGTAATTTTTTGGAATATGTTTTCAATAATGATCGGCTGCATAATATTCATTTCTGCATAGCAAATGTTCATCGTTACGAAAACGAATCCTTCGAGAGTTGATTAACTCAGCGGTAATTTTAAGTCCTGAAATTAGACCAAAATAATTGCAACACTAAGGGTGTTTTTGTTAAAAAACTTCTCACCAAAGCGAGAAGTGTGGATTTAGATCAAAGATCAGACCAAACAGTCTGCCTACAGTCTAATCTTAATCTACATAGGCCGCCAAAACCATAACCATGCGTGTTGTCCCTCCATAAGCAATAAATAAATCTACTATGAAAAATGAATACTAAACCTCGTTCTTTCTTTTCTTTATTTATAAGTAATCCATTTCGAATGCATTCCTTTTATTTCGGCTGGAAGGAATTAGATTAATTTTTAGAAAACAGCCGCACTTTTTTATGCTGACTACACAAAACGTGACACGACTGGCGTGTTCTTGAAACAGCTATATTACTAAATGCAAAAAGGCTTTATCAGCTGGTGTACATGTAAATCGTGCATAAAATAGGCTTATTGCATGGTCACTTTGAATTGATTGGAGGTCGACCTGCAGCCAGATATAAGTTTCTTCGAGCAGACCAGTTTAAGTGTAAATTAAACAGGTGCGTTACAACTCAGTCGCTTCGAATGATTTGCGTGTTACGTCATACCCCTTTTCCAAATTTTACTGCAAACATTTGTGTACCCACGACAGGCCGACAGGCATCTTGTAGACAGATGGCTTTTAATATAGTTCTACATCATGGTCGTTCTGATTTACTCTGCTGATTGCAAGATGGAGATTTTCAAAGTTGCTGGATGGTGTAGATAGACATCAGACTAAATAGAACACGCTGTCTGATCTTGGATCTATACCATCCACTTCTGTACTATGACTTAACTCGTATTAGAAAGTTACTCCTTTCTCGGGCTAAAAAAGGTAAGATATTGTTTAACAGTGTTCCCACTCGCGCAAATTATTGCGTAAATCACGTTATAGAATTGAAATTCACGTAACAAATTCTGGTTACACCAGAGACTTCGCGTAAGAAAATGCATGGACAAAAAAGGCCATTATACGCTTTTCTTGTGAAAAATGACAGGTTTTGAAGTTACTTGTTACCCTAATTGACAATCTTTTTGTCAAGTCATGTGGAAATACCTAGCCAGAAATTAACAGACATGAAAAACTGATCGGAGTAAAAAACACGGAAACCCATGACACAACAAAATGTCTCTTTGACATTGTCCGATCAGAGTCACTTCAGATCGTCTTTTCAGCTTTTTAATGACTATAAGCAGTAAATTTATACAAATATCTTAACACACTTTTTGGATACACATACAACAAGGTAAAACCTATTATTTCGGCCACCCCCTTTTTTTCCTTAAGATTTGGAGACTAAACAAAAATAATTATTTTTTCTGTCTGAATATATTGGCCAATTATGGGTAGAATTAGATAAATTCTTTCAACTCAAAAAAACCTTAAGGGCTCACATTTACAAGGTGATTTCTTTAAAAGTTTAAAGTTGCTTTATAATTACTTTTTATTTGGTGTGTTTATGAACCACCAGCATTTGTCAGCATTTTGTGCTTTGCATGCTGTTGTATATCAATCAAGACTTAAAAGTTGACTTCTTCAAAAGTTCAGAGTAATTAGGTATGTTAAATTGTTTGTGAGCCATCTGCATTTAGAAAAAAATGTCATTGAAATTTATTGAGCATCTTGCATTTAACTCTATTTTCCCCTTTATTTGCTATTCAAAACTATACTCAGGTAGAATTTAAACTACTCGGAGAAAGTATTAGTCTAAAACAAGGTTTCAAGATGTAATTTGGTGAAATTCATCTCTTGCAATTCATCCAATAGTATTGCAATAGTATTGCAATAGTAACAGGCAATATCAATACTATTGCAATAGTATTTTTTCCAATGTCAATACTACCGCTATAGTAGATTTTGGCCTCAATAGTCAACCCTGGTAACCACGTGCAGGCATTAGTATAACGTTCAGCTAAGATGTACTACGTCCCTTTGATCTCAGCAGCTCAATCCCCCAAAATTCCACAGAGTTTGGAATAACTTTCTTCCAAACGACTTCCGAAATTGGAAGTGTTATTTTTTTTCACCCAAATCTGCTTTAAACAGTTTTAGTTTCTTCTCCTGGTTAGGGCTGATATCCTAAAAGAAACAATAGCCACTATTTCACAAGCAAGCAAATTACTAACAAACTCAGGGTGCTGTTTGCTGTTTTATCAAGGTTGGTGCATGTCTGTAATGTTTTCAGATTTACACTGGGAAGTCGAGGAATGTAGATAGGAAAACACTAAAGACCAACTCATCTTTGAGCCCCTGCATTGACCCTGACTTTGGGGCCTGGTACGTGAAATCTAAAATCTGAACATCAGCTCATTTAGGTTAGCCTTTTACCATATTTTAGACTTGTCCATATATGAAGCATTGGAAAGGAGATATCAAATGCGACTCTTTTTAAGGGACTGTCATTGAAAAAGCAGAAAACATCCTGAAAAATGGAGAAAATTCTGGTTACCAGCTTTTTATTCTTATCTCACAATGTTTTCAGAAGCTTTCCTCAGGTTCATCGAGTCGGGATTGTGTGGCAAAGGGTTTAGACGTGTGAAATATATTTTAAAAATTAGACCATGTATTAAGCATCAGCAGCTGTTTAAAGATAAATTGAAGGACGGGCGGATGGACAAAGCCAAAACAATTTATGAAAGTGCCTTTCCACTGGGGACAATAAAAATTGACATGGGGAAGTCTCACAAATAAACCGTTTCTTTGTTAGGTATATTAATCAGATAATTATCTACAACCAATTTTGTTTGAATATATATATATATGTGTGTGTGTGTGTGTGTGTGTGTGTGTACTAATACTGAGACCATATCAGGATAAGGGGGAGTTTTTTTTTATTTCAAAGCTAAAAATATACCCCATTCCATCACCAAACTCTATGATGTGCATATTCATCACAAGTGGAAAACTATTATATATATTTTTGTGTGAAGCGAAAAAGCGGAGATGGTGTTGATTGTAAACAGAAACGTTTAAATATAGTTGAAAAACTGCGTTAAACACCATACAATCAATCAATTTTCCATAGGTTACTGAAAAACTACCTTGGTCCTACACAATTTTCGTGTACATTTTACAAATTCTGATCAGCGCTTGGTTATTTTGTAAATATTTTCTAGATTAAACTACCAAACCATGTTATGTGATAATTTCCTAAACTTGTCTTCCCTAAACAACTATGATGAGTGGTCATGTCTCATACTTAAATGGTGATGAAAGTAATTCAAGAAAAGCATAATCCTATAAAATTATCACCGTGCACATTTGCTGGTTCCTACGCAGAATATATGTTGGACAGACTGATAATTGAGATGAAATAATGTCTCAGGCATATTCAAGCAAATAATGTATTCCCGCTCTTTTGTATGGTTGAAACAGGCTCCTAACAGCAGATTTCATGGTGGTGGTTGAGGATGGAGCTGTAGAAGTAGCACAAGTGGTACTTCCTGACAAGGCAGATGGGTGCCATGTCTGCAGCTTACACAAAAAAAGAGCACCACATGCAGATGCCAAACAACAGATCTGCGGTGCTTCTTCATAAAAACAAACAAAAGAAAAAAAGGTCGTAATCTGTGCAAATAAATATCTACAGATATAAAGACACATCGTACCATGCTCTCCACTCTAGTATCTCATCTACTGATTAAAAGCTTACGTACCTGCTGTGAAATACTCTTTCCTCGGCATTTCATCGGGTTTTCATTGTGGTACATGATCCTAGTGGTACAAAATCCACCTTCGGCGAAAACCCCATGACAAGCATCTCTTCCTGAATGAAGGAACAGGTGACTTATTTCTTTACTAATTAACAGGGCTGTGAACAGCAACACCTTTATCTGAATTCACCTCTCCACATTTACTTCCTCTAGCATGCCCATGCTTATTTGTGCCAGTGACTGCAGAAATGGGTCTTACAGTCAAAAATCACATTTTCATTTCTTTCATAACTGGATAAGCCTACAAGTCTAAAACACAGTATGGAATATGGAATTAAAATTCAAGAAGTAAAACAGTTACAAGCTTTTTACCACTGATAGCCAAATGATCCATGACGTCGCGTATATGACGTAATTTGTCTACACAAGTCGAACGTTTTGCTTCAACGTTTTAACTCATTTGTAAAAAGATAAAACAGGAGTACTGCATGCGGGTACCAACGCTCGACTGCAAGTGCTTGATTTTCAGTGAAAATTTTAAGTCGAAAAGGGGCATTACTGTGTCAAAAAATATTTTGATGGTTACCTGTTGTATGAGTTCCCCTTTTGATTGTGAACAACTTGTCCAAGTTCCCAAAAGAGACCTTCAGCTACTGCTTTAAATGAGTTGGAGACAGTTCTTTTTGTTTGTTCATCTGTTTTTTGTGTCTGTGGCTATAAAGTGGAATATTTGTTGATTCAGACCATCAATCATTTTAGAATTATGGTCATTTTTCAGTTTGTTAATTGTGTACATCAGTCATTCTATATATATATTTTTTAGCAAGAGCTGTCCCCCGCTTTGAAAACGTTTTCGTTTATTAGCTATCACTGTTCATAGTTACTTAAAGGTCTTTGTATGTATTTTAGCACCAGACCCATGGTTACGATAAAACTTTTGTACAAGAAAACAAAACAAGAGCCATGTTGACATGGCCATTCGCCGCCGAATGCTTGCTCAACAGAAGATGAGTGTCTTCTTGTAGGTTGGCAGGGGTGTGCAATTTTGGAATTTTCCCACTTGCCCACGGACAAGTTGGACTGAATTTTCTACTTGTCCGAAGTTAAAGTTTACTTGTCCAAATAAATAGAGTAAATCAGTGTCAAGTTTGGAAAAACGGCTTTAATTAACCCACTTTTTTTCTCACAGTACAATTGTCCAACAACATCTTCATATATATGTGAATTGAAATGTACACTTGTGCAACAACAAAAATCAATATCATAATTACTTTGTTAGTTGTATTGGATCATTTAGCAAGATGCTATAATGATGGAAGATTCTGTTAAACCCATCCCATCTACATCAAGGTACATGAATTACTTGGGTTATCAGACCATTTTCTAAGTTTTTCTCTAGCAATGTCTTCCTAACCTAGGGTCTTAACAATTTCACTAAGCATGGGCTGTATGTTCTCCATCTCAGAACTTGCCTGAGTAGGTGTGGAGGCAACAGTTTCAGAAGTAATAGTGGGTGATCTTTCAGGTGGTTTATGGCGTATGTGTCTATGACCAGACTTAAGCCATTCCTCAACAGAAGGTAAGGGGTAAAACTTGGAGAAATCTGGACCAGAGACAACAATTCTCATTTGATTTTGCAGGTTTTGTTGGGTAAGACGAGTTCTTGAAGGACTCTTGACTAGATTCATTTGAGAAAGGAGCCTCTCACAGGCAGCAGTGGAGGGGGAGATTGTAAGCAAAAGCTGCAGCAAGGCACTGATGTGTTTGACAGAATCTTCCTTCCTCTGCAGTATGGATATATGTATATACTGCTAGGGACTGAAATTTTTTTTTTGCATGGAAACCTGAACTTTAAGTCTGCCATTCATTGGGAATAGAGGAGACCTCTTCCTTTGTTAACAAATCCTTGCTATGTTCACACAGCAGTTTAATCTCTCTACTGCCATATGTGCTAAGCTCTGTAAGTGTATGGGGCCAGCTTCTAAAATAAAAAAAACCTTGTACAGACTCAGAGGAGGGCAATCAAGATCTTTAACTTCTTTTACCTCAAACAGCAACAGATCTTTATTTTGAAATAGGACTGAGGTTTTGCTTATAACTTTAAGCACATCTAGCATGAGATAAATGTATTTTACAAATTTAACACTTTTAAGATCAGACAGAATTGCTTTTGCTTGTCCTAGCTCATCAGCCCTGTTGGATGTTTCAAGAATTTGCTCCACGTGGGTAACTGTTACATTAATGTCCTGACAAACTGCTTCTAATGCACGTAGCTTGGAAGAAACCCACCTAATTACTTTGATTTCAGTGTGCATTTTTAAATTTTCATCAAGAAAGGAAGCAAGCTTCTTCAATTCCTCTCTCCTCTTAGGAGAAAATGAATAGAATTTACAGATTTTCTTTAAATTCTTCAAATTTTTTCAGATACCAAACTTGCTTAACAGCATCTAGTACTCCTAATTCAAGTTTATGTGCCACAGAATGGGTTACAAGAAGATTGTTATCAACTGCATCACTGAGTTTCTTAGCAACACCATTTTTCGCACCTAAATTTACTGCAGCTCCATCAAGATTCACACAAACCAGTTTTGCATTATGATGAGACAGACTGTCAATTTCAATATCACATTTCAATAACCCCCTTTTAATGGCATCAACAACACCTTCAGCTCTTGCATTTTCTAAGTTTTCGATACTGGCAATTGATGTAACTGGTCCATAGGTTTAAGGGTGCACATAGCGTAACAAAATGCCTTCCTGGTCAATAACAGATGAGTCTGTGCTTGAGTCACTCATGACATAAAAGTGTCGAACATTTTTTAAGTTTGCCTTTGTTTCATTTAAGAGAACATTGGAAATAGAATTCTGAAACACCACACAGGTATCCCTAGACAAGTGGTCATTTCCTAAATCAGTTCCATTTTTCTTTAGCACTTCACAGAGAAAGGTATAATCAGTGTATGGTCGATTGTGTTTTATTACAGCATAAGCTGTATTGAACAACTTCTTGTATCTCTCGATCTCATGCATTTCGACTTTCGATATAGACTTTTCAATGGGTCCTTGTTTACTGGGATTTTGCTTAAACGCATACTTGGACACACATGAAACATGTTTAGACGAAAGTTGATGGGACGTAAGAGTGTGCTTCCTTAGTAGCGTGTCGGGAGATTTCCCCTCGAACAAAGCCGAGGTTGTATCCGCGGACTGCGGGAACATTCTGCATATATGACAGTATAGGGTGTCGGAACTATCGTCCTTACGTAGCCAGTTAAAGTCAGCAAACCAGCTGTCCTTAAACGCATGTTTGCGCTTGGTGTCATAATCGTTGTCTCTTTGTCCCTTTTATTTACGCTTTTCAGGTTCGTGGGATGTTTCAGGCGGCTTTGAACCGCCCGATCTTACAACAAATTTGTCCATTTCGCGCGCTAAAATACCTTTACAATGCGACTATTTTGTCGGGAATATGTTTACAAAACCGCTTAGTTGCCTCGATACGGCCGTGCTTTTTTCCCCATAGCAACTGCCTGTAGCGAGAGGCCTCACACGGGGTCTATACATTTAGTTTGTACCTTGAAGGTTTTTATTTCAACACGGATTATGCAAAACTTGGAATAAATAGAGCGTTTGAGGATCGTCATTGATGTAAATATGGCATTTCCTTATCTGGTTTGGCTCCAAAATTCACTTGCCCGCGGAGAAGCGCTCTGGAAAAATTCACTTGTCCGCCGGCAAAAAGTCCCGAGTCGGACATAGGAATTCCGCACCCCCGGTTGGTTTAGAGGCTATATTTAAGAATTGTTTTCTGGCAATGCTAATTACAAAGTACAATAAAAAACATCAACAAGGTACACCTTTCTTATATGGCGGTCAAGTCTAAACATATGAAATCGGACAGTAAAATAATCTGAAAAATAACAAAGAGCAGTAAATAATTACTGAGTTAGAGTTATCGTTCTAAACTCTTACTCAGAGACAACCATCCAGCTGTGGACTTAACACAGCTCGAGTTATGTTCCAAAGACACCTTGAGACTCAGAAATTAACAAAGGGACCTAACTCCAAAATCATGGTACTGACCTTCTCCTCAATAAAATCTGCCTACCTCGGAAGTTTCACATTGATTCCTTTAATAATTTTCGAGTTGTGCTCCGGACAAAATTTAAGTATGAAAAATAACAAAGGGCAAAACTCCTAAATTATTTAATCAAGAGTTATGGTTCTTGTGCACAGCAATTTTTCTCAATTTCATCTATCAACCTGTGAAGTTTCATGTTTATATCTCATGTAGTTTTCAAGTTATGCTCTGGACAAAATTAAAGAAAAATATCACAGGGCAATAACTCCTAAATATTGGCACTGAAAGTTATGGTTCTTGTACACTGCACTTTTCCTCAATGTCATCTATCAACCTGTGAAGCTTCAAGTTTATATCTCATGTAGTTTTCAAGTTATGCTCTGGACAAAATTTAAGTAAGAAAAATAACAAAGGGCAATAACTCCTGAATTATGCAATCAAGCGTTCTGGTTCTTTTGCACTGCACTTCTAGATGAGATCTATCCACCTGTGAAGTTTCATGTTTACACCTCTAATAGTTTTTGAGTTATGCTGCGGACAAGAAAGTGGGACGGAATGACGGACGTCTACTATTACTAACGTTTTATTTTTTCGTACTTGAGCATGACTACTCGATGAATGATTGTCCCTATTGATGGGGGTGTGGGGGCTTATTTCAAATATTGATCCTCGAACATTACCCGTAAACATGTCATTCATTTTCAGTTATCAACCTTACAGACATTTAAAATATTCATTTGTATAGGTGTTGGTGTATGTAACAAACATAAAACGTGCCACAAGACTCTTCAAAGGTCGGTCCCTGCCTTGTATCATTTCCGTTACGGACGAAGATAATTCACATACAGCGGCTCATATTTGAATGCTAACACTGTTAGTGTACGTCATCCAAGTCTTATGCGCGCGAAATTTTGATAAATCCCGGAGTCAGTCCCACTGGAAGAAAAACTTCGCAGTAAGTAGCTGTTATCTCTATCGTACCTTCTCAGCATCATTTCCATTCACTATTTAAGAAATAATCTTCTTTCTATCGTGGTTTATCATTCAATAAACCACGCTTGTGAGTTATGAAGCGCAATGAATACACCGCTATCGCCCGAATAGTTTATTCATTGCGCCTAGTAACTCACAACCGTGGTTTATTGAACGATAACCCACGATAGAAAGATTATTTCGATTCTAACATGACCAACTCTTAATCAAAAGAAAACGAGTTCATACTTAGTGCAAAAACGCGGATGCAGATTATATTCCCTTGCATAAACTACGGCTGTTCCACTTACTTACCAAAACAAAGCCCCACTCTCCAATCGGTTTAAATTTGAATAGAATCAAAATTCAATAAAACCTTAGGCATCAAACACAACATAAAATACCGCGCCGTTTTACTATTATATTTCCCCCTTTCAAATGACAAAGAAGAATGAATGTATTGTCAGTCGCAGTTGCTTCGAAATCATGAATATTACTTCACCCACTCCCAATTCCATTTCCAATGCAACACCGGTCAATGTTGAACTAGCTTTAAACTTGAAAAAACACTTGAGTTACATATGTTTACTGATAATATTTCAAATAGTTCCATCGTCGTCATGTTTTATCAAAAAACAGTTAATATCGGTAAATCCCTGAGGAATTCTCTTCCTCCTTGGTCATGGAGCGGAAAATGACGTTTTGTTTACGTCAGATGACTTCCATTGGTAACATATCGGAGGGCGAAGACAGGCGACTTACTTTGTACAGAATGACATTATTCTATAGAGAATGACGTAGATTTTACCACGCTTTCATTGCACCATGTTTATAGAGCCGAATTCATGTGTCATGTTAGAATTCTTTTTTCAACCGTCAGACATAAATGTATTCGCAATGCCATACTTGATGTAAAATGATGTGCGATAACACGCGTGTATTTGAATTATCTGAAAATTTGCCATGAGGCTCAAAATGGGGGAAATTTATTGCATCTTATCATTTACGTTACGAATCATTTCCCGTTATGTGATTTTCGTAAGGGTAATGACGATAAACTATTACGGAAGGGGCAATAAGGTAATAGGACAATAAATGAATGGATATATATACAACTAAATACAAATAAATGATGATGTAGTACAAGATTGTCAGTTAAAATCGTACACAAAGATCGATAGTGTCGTCCTTGTATTACAGAATGGCATATCTCACAGGAGACAAGCACGCCGACGGCCGCCATATTTGTTGACAACCTCGGGTTTTTTCCAGGGTTATTTTTAGTAACGGGTTTTTTCCAGGGTTATTTTTAGTAACGGAAGAAATGAAATTATCCTCCTTACAAGAGAGTATCATTATGTTATCGATCTTACGATTGGCTATTAGGGTACTTCCCGACCATATGAATATTCATTAGAAACGACGATTTGCTAGTCAATTTTCCCAGGGGTGATGCATGAAGAGTAACGTAATGCTTCAAACCTGGGTTCCGAGGATGTTAAACCAGTGGCTAAGGATAATATAGCTACTTCTAGATCAGAGGGCCTTTACAGCGTACTAGCAAGTAACATAAAGCAACACTACTCGGCTTCAAAAAGCTTTACAGAAAAGAAGGAAATTGGCAAGCATTGTGAAAGGAAACAATGTATTGAGGAAGTATGGCCTAGGATACTTTACAAGGAGGGAACTGGGAATATCAAGGCGCCATTTAAGTCATCAGGTCGTCATGCCAAGACCAGTTACGAAAAAGTGTCTTGCGATAAAACTGAGTGTTGAACAATTTATGGAGAGGGACGATAATTCGAGAACTATTTTTAGCAGACAAAAAGGCAACCACCACACGATGTGGCTTAAAGAAGCAGATACGGTTACTGAATGAAGATCTAAGAACTCTACATTCAAAATTTGTGTCAGAAAACTACAAAGTATAGTCTCTTTTGCAGAATTTAAAACCATTAGAGAAAGACAGAGAAACATGTCTGTGTAAAATCCATGACAATCTGAGGTTAAAATTGAACGCAGCTGAAGATGTATGATACAAAAGACATAGACATCCCTATACAGAGAATAGTTTGCAGTGACGATCCAAAGGAGTGCATGTATAGAGAATGCCCAGAATGTAAAGATAAAGAAGTAGATTCAAGTTTTCTTGGCAAGGAAGGTGAACAAATAAGGTGGAAAGTATGGAGAACCAAACGCATGGAAGTTCACTGAAATATTTTTTTCTGCAGATTTGTTTTTGTAGGTAACTGTATTGTATCCTTGGGACGGTCTACATCTATATGCTCAAGGTGAAGGGCTCGTTATCAGGAAGTAATGATTTCATTTCAAATACCAGTATCAGATAACGATTAAAAAAAGGGACCATAATTTTTAATTAGCCTCTTTTGGCCCTATCATTTTTGAAACTAGGATTGATCGATTGGTCTTATACTCTCCTTTTAAAGCATTTCAGTCTTGCCATCAGACTGACAGCTCAGTTTTTAACGTATTTTATTGGTTTTACAAGAAGTCTATGCTTGGGATGAGGATCAAACCAAGGACCTTATTACTAATTCAAGCACTTGGATAACAAAGACCACTCCAAACTATTTGGAGGGTACAATTTTGACCCAGAACCTATAAATGTTTATAAAACTTTCAAGTTGTACTCTGGTTTTGTCTAATTTTGTAAATACCTGTTAGTAAAAAGACAAAAAATGTTTCGATAAACTCTTTGCTTTGATTCTCAAAGGTTGTAACAAATTCATAGCCCTAGAAATCAATATGGCAACATTACTTCAAGCACAGATAATTCCATCAGTCCATTGCTCAGTCTGTTTGTCTGTCCATCCATTCTGTCAAACGGGTCCAATGATAAATTAAGTTTTTGCAAAATAGCAAAATTTTAGACCTGTCCAAATTCAAATCGGTTGCAGATGATAAATTATAGTTCATATCGTGGCTTGGGTCCTTGAACTAAAAGGATATAAAATATTGTGGAAAAGGAAGAAAATGTTGGTAACCAGCATTTATGATCAGTACTACCAAAAGATTGTACGTGATAAAGGGGCTTTTTTAGAGCTTTGTTATCTAAATTAATTTGTCTTTTTTGTTAAACGAGGATGAATACAACAAAAGACACTGGACTGTTAAATGCAAGAAAAAAGTGCAACTTTGGCGTTCAAATAATGAATATGCTCTGTTTACTTTTATGCTATCAAATATGATAGGATCATACCGATTTGAATACGATCTCCTGCAACAGATGTGCATTATTGCTCAATTCACATCTCTACATACCTTTGTGTAATTCTGGAATGAAACCTGCCCGGCCGGGTTGCTTATTGGTTACCTTATCCGACTTGTGATCTAGTGGTTGTGGCTTTGATAACTGGTTCGGTCTATCTTTCTTTCCAGTGATTTTTTGGCTCTCACCTCTGATGCATGTGAGAAAAAGTTGTCAGTGGCATGGAAAGAAAGTTGTGCCAATACTGTTGTGAGGATTAAAGCCAGGAAACACGTGCGTAGGTGCACTGACTGCCATGAAATGACCTAAACTGATAAACTGGCACTGAACTCCAATACAAACAAATGGCACGAAACCTAAAAAGATTTAACAGGTTTTTCTGGCCAAGAATGGATGACGTATTATGGTCCCATCCATCAAATGTTGAAACACTCACTGTACAATGCTCCCACGAACGTCACGAACCGACAATGGAAGATTTGTGAAGATGTTTGAGAATGCATTTAGCAAAAGTTGGACTAATAAATAAAGTTACTTACTATAAAACCAGGAAACATGTGAAAGATCAACCCTTTAACAATCACAAATTTTAATGGCCTTAGTAAAAAACACTTTTGAAACATTATGGGCAAAGAAGAAAATGCTGGTTTTCAATATTTTCTCGTTTTCCCAACATGTTTTCTTCCCTTTCAAAGACAAATTTCATTATTGGTGCAACATGTAATTTGTCGTCTGCAAATGCTTTTAATTTGGACAAATCTAATATTTTGTCATCTGGTAAAGAGTTAAATGAAGAATAAAAGACGAATGCCTAAGTTTTATTACTGTTAACAGTTCGAATTTATGCATAGGAATCTTACAAGAGTGTATATATATTACCTTTTTCATAAAACGAGTTGACTAAAATTATATAACACGAGGTTATTTTAGCTATCGAGTTTGATAACAATAATGATTAAAATAATAATAATGATAGTAAAACACGAATGTGAGTTTCTTTTTATCACATAAAACAAAAGACAAACAAGTATCCTACATAATCATCTTAGCCTAAATACCATTCAGGGGTCCATGTTTACAGATTTAATAGTGTTTGTATATTTTATATTTATGGTTCATCCAGTAAGGAAAATATTAAATAGTTGTGACTTTTAGCCTGTATTTGAAAGCAACAGTGAAGCTCTATGCTATGAATTGAACCCATTTTCATCTATTTAATTATAACACATTGGAAACTTCATCTGCTTCATGTTCGTAATGTCTGTTTGATTAATAATTTTGAGATTAAGAAGGTAACTCTCGTGGTATGTTTTCATCAGTAAATCATGTTTTATGGCTCCTGGGATAATAAAAATAAGCAACTACCATGGAAATATTTCTCTTGTTCTTTCTTGGCTGAACACTGATGTGTACGAATGATGGTAGGTAGGCGCCTTTTCATTAAAAATCCATTTCTGTGTTATTTTATCACATGTATCTTTGGATAATTGTATCTGTATGTATCATCTGAATTAGACTGCTTCTATAAGGTTCCTTTATTTGCAGCAAATTCTGCAAAATATGAGTGTTCCATTTGGTTTGGTCGAGCTATAGCCCTATCTAAATTATTTTCTGATGAACATTCTCATCATCGTCATTCATTCCTTGCAGCATTTCTATTAGTGTAAATAGGTAGAAATAGCACCTCCTTTTAATTCTGTATAAGAGGAAGTGACTTAAGTCGATACACTGCTTTCTAAGGACTGACCTCTCTTCAAATAAGGACTCAGTTGGCAAAATTCCCCATGGACTGCTTTGCACCCAAGTTTTGGGAATTTTTGCACACAGATTGAAGTACATCACGAAGAGTCTTTTCTGGCTTTGAGATATAAGACACTAAATACATTATGTAGGAATAAACATTAGTAACTGCACATCTAGATTTGCTTCCCGTGCTTTGAGTAATGATGCTTTTTTTTCTTGTAATTGTTGATGTTAACTGCAACAGGTTTACATTTATAGACTATTGCTGGGTGAGCAATCTTTGTTCAGTGTAAAGCTTTTAGCGAAAGAGTTAACTGAGCCTTTTACAGCACGTCGTTTGGTCTAATGGTCTCACCCACGTCTACAAATTGTTCACAAATAACAACCAAAGCTTGTGAGATATCTTCCATTGCACATGTTGAAGGATGTGTTTCAAGAATAGGTTGACTCGGTTGTTAAAATGTCTTGCTGCAGTCACTAGGTCTGAACAGAGAAATTGACATTTTTTTAATTGTGTGAGTCCTTCTCAAGTCTGTTGCAGAAAGTGTTACAAACAATATACAGCCATGGATTTTCTACATAAGATGAAGTCCTGGATTTGTTTTTAAAGAGTCTCCTACTTCACTTTTCAAATCACCTGCAGCCAGGGTTTGTTGTTTTCCTTTACGAAGACAAATAAATACTTCCTTTTCCTTTGCTTCTACCCTGTATTGAGCAAGGAAAAAAAAAAAAAAAACAAACAATGTTTATTGCAAATCGTCTATAAGAATGTAACAGTCTACTTTGGAAGTACTTCTTTAGGGACAATTTTGAAGAACGTGAAAATCTAAACCTACCGCTAGGAAATAAATTTTGGACGGATAATTCTTCTACACATTCGTCATGCATGAACAGAGCCTCAGACATTTTTTTTTTTAACCCAGAAGTATTTAAGCATCATTTTCTTATCATGGTAACATTACTGTGCTGAAGAAGCTTGATTTTAAGCAAGAAAATTTTAACAGTGGAGTAAAAATCAAGCTTTACCTAATTTTGCAGCTGCAGTATGTTTCAATCACACAGTATTACACTTTTTAATTAATATCGTGTCCAGCTAGTAAGACTGATTGAACAGGATAACAATTTTATCCTTTTCGTCAGTTATGTGCTTGACATTATATAAAAGAAAACGTATTGCTAAGTTATTGTTATTTTTGACACCACCTGACCAACTTGCATCGGTGGTTTTCTCCTGTGCTTTGAATTTTTTGAGGGCAGGAAAAAATGACGATTCTTATATTTTTGAGCCCTGGAAGCTTTTTTTGGGCAGCCATGTTTTAAGTGGATCTTACATTAAGTATTTGGTTCTCAGGGAGTACGACCAGCCGAACATTTGAACGGCTGACGCTTGCGACTGTTTCTCAGGACTTTGTCCGGTCATCGGTTATTTGGGTCGTTAGTAGGGTTGACTATTGAGGCCAAAATCTACTATTGCGATAGTATTGACATTGGGAAAAATACTATTGCAATAGTATTGATATTGCCTGTTACTATTGCAATACTATTGGATGAATTGCAAGAGATGAATTTCACCAAATTACATCTCCGAGTAGTTTAAATTCTACTTGAGTATAGTTTTGAATAGCAAATAAAGGGGAAAATAGAGCTAAATGCAAGATGCTCAATAAATTTCAATGACAATTTTTTCTAAATGCAGATGGCTCACAAACAATTTAACATACCTAATTACTCTTAACTTTTGAAGAAGTCAACTTTTAAGTCTGATTGATATACAACAGCATGCAAAGCACAAAATGCTGACAAATGCTGGTGGTTCATAAACACACCTAATGAAAAGTAATTATAAAGCAACTTTAAACTTTTAAAGAAATCACCTTTTAAATGTGAGCCCTTAAGGTTTTTTTGAGTTGATATAGAATTTATCTAATTTTACCCATAATTGGCCAATATATTCAGACAAAAAATAATTATTTTTGTTTAGTCTCCAAATCTTTAGGAAATTATCATTCTGAAAAAAAGGGGGTGGTCGAAATAGTAGGTTTTACCTTGTTGTATGTGTATCCAAAAAGTGTGTTATATTAAGATATTTGTATAAATTTACTGCTTATAGTCATTAAAAAGCTGAAAAGACGATCTGAAGTGACTCTCATCGGACAATGTCAATGAGACATTTTGTTGTGTCATGGGTTTCCGTGTTTTTTACTCCGATCAGTTTTTCATGTCTGTTAAGTTCTGGCTAGGTATTTCCACATGATTTGACAAAAGGATTGTCAATGAGGGTAACAAGTAACTTCAAAACCTGTCATTTTTCACAAGAAAAGCGTATAATGGCCTTTTTTGTCCATGCATTTTCTTACGCGAAGTCTCGGGTGTAACCAGAATCTGTTACGTGAATTTCAATTCTATAACGTGATTTACGCAATAATTTTCGCGAGTGGGAACACTGTTAAACATTATCTTACCTTTTTTAGCCCGAGAAAGAAATAGCTTTCTAATACGAGTCATAGTACAGAAGTGGATGGTATAGATCCAAGATCAGACAGCGTGTTCTATTTAGTCTGATGTCTATCTACACCATCCGCCAACTTTGAAAATCGCCATCTTGCCATCAGCAGAGTAAATCAGAACGACCATAATGTAGATCTATATTAAAAGCCATCTGTCTACAAGATGCCTATCGGTCTGTCGTGGGTACACAAATGTTTGCAGTAAAATTTGGATAAGGGGTATGACGTAACACGCAAATCATTGAAGCGACTGAGTTGTAACGCACCTGTTTAATTTACACACTTAAACTGGTCTGCTCGAAGAAACTTATATCTGGCTGCAGGTCGACCTCCAATCAATTCAAAGTGACCATGCAATAAGCCTATTTCATGCACGATTTACATGTACACCAGCTGATAAAGCCTTTTTGCATTTAGTAATATAGCTGTTTCAAGAACACGCCAGTCGTGTCACGTTTTATGTAGTCAGCATAAAAAAGTGCGGCTGTTTTCTAAGAATTAATCTAATTCCTTGCAGCCGAAATAAAAGGAATGCATTCGAAATGGATTACTTATAAATAAAGAAAAGAAAGAACGAGGTTTAGTATTCATTTTTCATAGTAGACTTATTTATTGCTTATGGAGGGACAACACGCATGGTTATGGTTTTGGCGGCCTATGTAGATTAAGATTAGACTGTAGGCAGACTGTTTGGTCTGATCTTTGATCTAAATCCACACTTTTCGCTTTGGTGAGAAGTTTTTAACAAAAACAGCCTTAGTGTTGCAATTATTTTGGTCTAATTTCATGACTTAAAATTATCGCTGAGTTAATCAGCTCTCGAAGGATTCGTTTTCGTAACGATGAACATTGCTATGCAGAAATGAATATTATACAGCCGATCATTATTGAAAACATATTCCAAAAAATTACCCGTCAAATATTTTGGGAAATTAACGTTACGGAATGTCCGAATATTTAGGAAAACTTGCTTTTGGAAGTGTTCAGAAAAAGAATTAAAAAATAAATTATTTTTGTAAATAATTAAACGTGTCCGAACTTTTAGGGCGTTCGAATACATTACCGAATTGCAGTATTTTCTCCCTCTTTCTTGTCAGTGAAACTATCGAAACTATCGATATTTGAGGTAACTATCGGCGATAGTTATTGATTTTCAACATAACAATCGATGCAGTAGCATCGACACGCTCACCATCGCGATCCATCGATAGTCCGATGTATCGTTACACCCCTAGTCGTTAGTAACTTAGGCGTATTTTGATTGATTGAATGGTCTTTTACACCGCTTTCAACATTATCATGGCGACAGCTTACATATTCATGTATTTCCTTGGTTTCACCAGTACTAGGACAGGCCTATGAAGTGTGTTGCCCAAGGACACTCTCACGAAAAACTCTGTGGATCGAGTGTGGCTCGAACCCAGGGCCTCGAAGTCACGATTCCTACACTTCACCACTGAGCCATGCAGGAGCTGTTTGGTGCATTCTGAACCTACCTTTCATGTTTGGGTAAATTTTCCTTAAACGGATACCTCGGAAAGCCTGCACTGCATTTTACCGCCGGAAATCGCAACTCACACAAACGGGAATAAATAATACTGTACGTTATGGATACGTTTTCTAAGTGATTTCTGTATATGACATATTTCTTGTATGTTTATTCTATTTTCTTTATTACTTGCAAATAAAAATCGTTGCATTAAGGTGATTATGGTTATCAAAAGGCGATAGAATAAAGTGGATAATTTTTTAATGTTCATATCATTTTTTTATTATAAGATAAACTATTACTTACTTACATTGTAAAATAACTTATTAGTTATGTGCTATATAATTCAAAATTTAGGTAAACAATTCAACTTGTTTCATCAATTTTGAGACGTACCAACATCTCTGGTTACATTCACCAATCTTCGTTATCACGAATCCGCGACTTCTGCTGATAGCAATTCGTTTAGGAAAGTATATGCGAGCGTTTCAGTAACAAAACAGCCGATCGTGAAAGTGATCTCGATGTAAACAAAAAGTACTCGATTACAGTCGGAGATATAGCGTATCGTGAGGAACATCTTCGTATTTGGACCAGGAATTACGCAACAAAACTTATTTTAAGGCCTACCAATTTTGTACGCTTTAAGATAAGATTTGTTGCGAAATTTCTGTTTCAAATGGCGTAAAATACGAGGTATGTCCGTAAAGTTCGTGCACAATCCCCACTCCGGAAATTCTGGCGTAGTTTCACAACCTTCAATGTTTTTATATATATATTTTTTTATCATAAATAATACTCTGTTTATAAAATTTGCGGAATTAATACGTCAAAAATAAGCAAGTTGTGGGTTCATTTTGTACTATGAGTAACAGCATCCGGGGCAGTTTGAAATAGCACTCAAACTTAACTGCAGTAATTGCAGGTTTCTGTTTATAACTTGTCTCCTGAGTCTCGGATCCAAATGAAATTTTAATCCGCGAATGATTATGACGTCGACGTAATTCCCGGAAAGTATCAATGTTGACGTCGGAGCCGTTCAAATTTTACGCACGGAATCTGAGAAACACTTTAATTCGGCTCTGTCAAAAATGGCGGACTTTAACGCCGCGGAAAAAAGGACGATCATCAAATTGTGCGCTACTTTAGGAAAATCTTCAATAGATACTATGAAAATATTATCAGATGCTACAGGGAAGACATCCGTGTGCCGAAAACTTGTTTACAAGTTGCACAAAAGATCTTCAGCTGGCAGAACTTCGACAGAAGCCGACGAACGATCCGGTCGGCCAGGAGTGATCAATGCGGGATTGGTTGACGCGGTGAGGGAGACAATAGATGAGGACGGTAGAGTTAGTATCCGAGAACTAGCGGACCGACTTGGTGTCGGAAAAACCACTGTTGATGTTATTTTAAAGGAAAGACTTAAAATAACAAAGTTTGCGCGAGGTGGATTCCCAGAATTCTCACAGAAGAGAACAAAAGGAAAAGACATGGAAAGAGACGAATTTATGAACAGAATTGTAAGGACTGATTTAACAAAGATTAACTTACTTGATCCTGAAACAAAGCGTGAATCCTCGGTGTGGAAACGGAAATCTTCTCCCCCTCCACTGAAAGCAAGAGTATCTAAATCTGTCAAACCAGTGATATTCATATTCTTTCATTAGTTTTACTCTTTCATGGACCGGCGAGGGATGCTGTTGGTACACGCAGTTCCAGTAGACCAGTCTGTAAATGCCCGTTACTATTCAAAGGTATTTTTTGTTATTTAGTTTTCCTGTACATGTAGTTTTTACAATTATAATTATTAGTCCTTAAGCAGTTTCTAAACATAGACACTGTTGCACGTATGAGCGCATCTGTACTTTTAGGTCATTAAGCGTGAGCTTGTGAAAGCTGCGAGACAAAAGCAGCCCGAAATTGAACTGGAGAAAATTATTTTTCATCAGAATAATGCGCTTCCACATCAAGCAGCATCAACCTTCATGGATATAGACTTCCTGGGATTCGAAAGGCTAGAACACAGCCCATATTCTCCAGACCTGGCGCCGATGAATTTCGAGATTTTTCCGCGGCTCAAGAAGGAACTTAGGGGCGTGAGGCATGCAGACCGACATGAACTTGAACAGCACGTGCAGGGTGTGGTTAGAGGCTTTGATAGACAGTTGTACGGTACCGTGTTTGACAAATGGGTAAGTAGACATCAAAAGTGTATCGATGCAAAGGGGCAGTACTTTTGAAATCGTTGATTCAAGGTAAATTTACGACAGCATGCAATATTCACACAGCATCCGATACGACGTTAACTCACCGTCTGATTCACTACGACGTTTTGACGTCGTCATTCAGCCCTGGGTATGCCTAGGTACGTGCGAGAAAATGCCCATTAAAAAGTAACTAGAAATAGCAGCCGCACAATTTTTCAAACATAGACTCCAAACATATTGCCGATAATGCTAATGTAAATTGTTTTAATGATTTGCGTCTATTTCGTCGTATTTTTTACGTGTACACGTACTTACGGACATACCTCGCAAGCAAATATGCAGCTTACCCGAGGCTCTGCATGAAACTTGTTTTTCCCTGTCCAGGAGCCACATTAAGAATACCATCATGTAGAAATCTTTTGGTTGTATGCAGGAATCAGAAGAAATTCTTCTAAGCTTTGATCTATCATCGTATACTTCACCACCTTGACCTTTTAGCACAGGTGAGTCACAAAGATTAGAATCTGAATCTATGTTAAGTTAATCCAGTTTTCATTTAATAACACATCCTTACAATGTGGATTATATAGCTGGTTTTTCAAGATGTTAAGAGCATTCATATTTTTTTAGTCTAATTGTGCTCATTAGATAATGTATATCCTCTGGATTTCGGATCAGAATCTATACTAAAGTAAATCCAATTTTCCTTTAATAACACATCCTTACAATGTGGATTGTATTGCTGGTTTTTTCAAGATGTTCAGAGCATTCATATTTTTTCTTGATCCAGTTATGCTCATATAATGCATGGCCTCTGTACTTTAATTACCTTCTCACATTTATAGTTATGATCGATGGTAGCCGTGGTAACACAGATGCAAGTTTCATCTCTTCTATTGGTAAACTGACAACACAATCATTTACAGTCTTTTGTTTTCTTCGAGCAAAGCAAGTATTTTCATAAATGGTCTGGATAGGGGATTTGATTCCAGTGAATTCAAATGATCAAATTTATACGGAATCTCATCCAATTTTAAACCATACTTGACAGCAAGATGTAGAATTTTGAGCACTTTAACAGATTTTTAACATGGGCTATTGCATAAAATGTGTGTTTCCGGGGTGTTATAAGCATGTTTTAAGGGATAAACACCGGGCGTTAACGGGAGAAAACGTGTATTAATCAGTAAATTCATGCGCCGTTAACGCCTGGCTGTGTACTTCCAATACCCTCAATCCGGGCTTACCTTGTAAACAATGTATGATGAACGTTTGTTCTTGTCATAATATCCCTAGACTCCGACTGTCAAGGTTGTAGGAACGTGTATCATCTTAGATCCTTTTTGTAGATTGTCTTTGGTGATATTAGTACACCACAAACGAAATCTTGCCCAGAATTTCAGTCTAATCGAGATCTGAACAAAAAATCACTTGTGACACGTACTTTACAGTAGCTATATCCCAACAACATCTTTAACGGTCGACAATCCCTTCGACGTCTTTCAGTGACAAGTCCAAACCTGTGCAAGTTAATCCTTCAAAAATCCAGTTAGTATTAAATATCATTAGAAGTGACCTTACACCGCGAGATGAGAACAGTGGCATAGCATAGACCAGGGATCTTATATACAGGGATAGGAAACGCGGTATAACTTCCGGTTATTCACTGTCTTCTTTCGAATTGATTGCAAAGGAAAAAACGGCGGCCATCTTAAATTTCAGCATACGACGGTCACTGTTTTAATCAACGTTTTGCTTGGTTATCCCATACGTCCTTCTCAACAGGTAAGTTTCCGAATATTTACATGCTTAGAATATATGTAACATCAATTTTTTCGGAGATTTTGTTTTATATGCTTATTTTGGCGTTAAAAAATCAGGACCTAATCATGTTTGCCCCGTAGGGGATGTTCGGCAGGAGGATTTAGTGACGTGCAAAAGTACTTTTTAAGTACATAAAGTAGCGTCCAAATAGCAACATGTTGGTAAAAATCACGTGATAGAGTACATCTCCTTGTATTAAAGCCAATTTTGTGCTGATTTTCGATTCCTAAGTTAGATAATTATGGGCTCAAAACTGGGCTATTTTCGGTATTTTATCACAAAATGGCGGACCAATGTGGTGAATTTGGCGGGACCCTAGTGATAGTTGTAGCATTCTCAATTTATTTTTAGAAATAAATTTGTTCAGATTTTGACATATTTATAAGCAGTAAGTATTTCTTTTTGTTTTTAAATCAAATCTAGCGATTTTCGATGCCAAGGTTGGATAACTGTGGGCTCAAAAACTTGGCTATTTTCGGTCTTAATTGCAAGATGGCAGCCTAAAAAGGGGTTATTTCAGTGAAGGTGGAAGCGCAGTACCGCACATTAGTCAAAAATACTTGGATCTCTGATAGTTGGCCATATCCTGAACAAATTCCATTATAGTCTAACCATGTGAAAATAAAACCATATTTTGCAACGTAACTGAAGAATTAAAATGTTACGTTTTGTAAAAAGGAGAAATTTGAAATTCAGTTGGTTCTATATTTTTTTTCCAGATATGTATTGTGAGAGCATAAACACTTCAAAACATGGTTTCAAGAGCTGTAAACATACTGTTGTGATGCATCCTGTGAACAGAAGAATGACATTGAAGATGGTTTTGTAATTCTGCATAAAGTGTGCTAGTATAAAACTGAAGCTGGGCTTGAAAACTTAGAATATTAAAGACCAAATCAGCTGTGAACTGTACAAACCTGCAAGAAAAATGCTAAAGTGAAATTAATGTATTTGAATATGAAAGCTGTGAGCTTCTTCTACCACCAAAGTATATTTAGTACGTATAGCTCAATAAGCCACTAGAAATATGGAGTTATTTAATTATCTGTGACAAATGCTAGTATTCCTGAATCCTAAGTTTTCACTAACCTGGGGAATATCCATACTTCCGAAAACATTGTGAACAAAGAAGAAACTACCGGTAAGTACATGTCACATTTTCTCATTTCCCCAGGAAAATCAAGTCTCCTCATTTCAGTTGCATTTCATTTGTCGTCTGCAAATGCTTTCAAATTAGACATGTCCAAAATTTTGTAATCTGGCAAAAAGTTAAGGATGGAACCTTGCTCAATTTGCACTGTTTCACAACATTTGAGTTGTATCATAGCAGCCATTATACTTATCTATTTGTTTTTTGAATTTGCACAACTGTCTGCACAAGCTGTGTGTTGCTTTTCCTCATCAACATATTTTTTTAGGAAGAGAAGTATGTATCTGTGTTATGCAAAATTCTCTGAGAATCATGATGTTGGTTTCCCACTACCCACACTATTGTCATAAAACACTAAAAGTACATGTATTAAATTTGACATACTTTGGTTTCTTCAAACAACACAGTACATTCAGTATCTACAGTCTTATAAGCCACTTGTGGTAAGGAGTTATCTAATAATCTGTGACAGATGCCAGTATTCCTGAATCCAAAGTTTTCACTACCATGGGAAATATTTACACATCTGAAAACATTGTGGGAAAAGAAGAAAATGTTGGCAAGCATGTTCTCATTTTCTCAGCAAAGACACAAGTGACACATTTCATTTCTTGTCTGCAAATAATTCCAAATCAGACAAGTCTCAAATTTTGTTGTCTGGCAAAGTGTTCCTGAAGGTTGGTTGCTTTCAACATTTTGCAAATGTATCACAGCAAACAATGCAGCTATCCATATTCCATGTATTACTAGAGTTGGAAATGTTTCTACTTGAAAATCTCTGTTGAGGGAAAGAAGTATATTTTGGGCGTTTGTATTCATGACATACACCAGGATTATAATGATAGTTTAATATACCAATAATATCTCATATACACAATACTTTTACCATCATCATTAACTGCAACTTGCCACAGTGAAAAATTTTTAGGAGATAAAAGTCTACATTCAATGAAAAAAGCATTTGCGGAAGCAACCAACCATTTGCATGTTACATTTTATCACAAAAAGATTGGTCCTTGTGTCATACTGTTTTCCAAAGATTTCTACAGTGGATTTATGTAGAATCAAATTTATTAGGCATTAAGTTAAAACTTCCTAAAGGAACACATTTTTCGGCACCATTTAATTTTGTAACACACATGTAGCGAATATTCATGGCTGCCTTGATGTTTTTAGTGAGAAATTTTAAAATATCAATTTCAACATAAACTTTCTGTGTACAGTGTGAATTTTTTTGAAAATTTAAAAAATGAAAAACATTTGAAGGAAAGGCAAAAACATAATATTTTTAATAGCACAGAAATCATTTTGAAAAGAATTGATCACTGGCTGCAACTGGTCTTTTACAAATGTTTTCCAATGCTGTCCACTGTATGAGGAGGGAAAAGTCAAATTTGTACAAAGTCCTACACAACTTAAACTGTTTTCAAATTGGTCCAAAATCAAAGCTTTCAAAGTTATTAGATAACCTTAAGTTCTCTGACACAGAATAAAAAACCATTATTAAAGAAGGAAAAATTGCTTGTACAAAGCAACTTTTACTTTGCCACACTGTTAACTCTTTTGAAACAACACAGAAGTAGACTTATACAAAGTGAGAGCATTTACAGACAAATTATGGAATTTGTCAATGATATAATTGAAAGCATTTGGGGAAAAGGAGAGAATGTTGGTAACCAGCATTTTCTCCTTTTCCTGCAATGTTTCCGAAAGGCTTCTTTCTCTTGGTCATCGGAACTCGGGGTTGTGTGGCAAAGGGATAATTGCAGATTTGTCTTTTTTTTTTTCTAATAATTATGCTACTGACTATTTTTTACCAAAGAACAATTTTTTGGGGGCCTTTGGAATCCCCATTTGAAAGTATTCGCAATCGACAACTGAAAGTAGATTCAAACGATTGGATTTTTTTGCATGGTATTGAACATTGCGGATAAAAATGCTGAAAGCAGGTACATGTGCTAGGCTAGTATTTTGTTCTTTTCCCACAATATTTTCAAAAAGCTTTAAATATTCCGAGGTCATCAAACACACAAGGTTGTAAGGTACACAGGTTAATTTGAAATGATGCAATTGTGAAGGCCACTGGTGTACGTAATTGATTCCAATGTATAAAAGTAGGAACAGAGTTGCAGACAGGTCCTCACACTTCACCAGCTTACTTTTTCAGAAAGTTCACTAATTCTTTCCATTTTGCAGGAAATTCTCCTTTTTTTCTGTCAAAGACAGTGATTTAAGAGTAGCTGCAAGCTGAACTGAAAATGTACTGGAAGGTCCATTTAATGGGCAGTGAAGGCAATTTTCTGGTTCTATATGCCCTTTGTGTAGTTTGCTATTGAAAAATGGTATACAACTATTAACAGATCTCTGTGTTTACCGACGTAATACATTGTACTACATACAAGTGAAATGTTTGTCACTCCTGATAACATGAGAAGCTTTTGACCTGACCAAATTGAAACATCTGGAGAAGAAAATCAGAAAATAAATATTTAATTTCAATGATGCGTATTGTCTATAAACAGAAGAGGACACTACTGACAGAAGGTGTGTCATGACAGATACACAACTTGATATATCCCACTTGTGATCATGTCAAATACTGGGAGTGGACAAAAGCTGCCCACTTCCGAAACGTTAGACGGACTTAACCCTTCAACAGGCAATGTGTGCTTTTCCCGAATTGTTTGCAATAGATATCCACTGCAGAAATATTAAAATATTTTAAGTTACTACAAAAAAGAGGGTTGTTTCGGTAATGGGTCGTTTTGGCACCGGGCCGTTTTGATCTCCATTCAGTGATTCACAATTTACACTTCGTGTGAAATCAAGACTGACAACATGACCTGTATATCTGAAACGCCCAATTAGTCGACACTTTAAATTTTCCAGATAAAAAGAATAACACTTTAACTGAAAAAAACAATAACAGAAAAACATTGACATAAACATTGAAACGCATTTCATACTAAACGCTTCTTTGGCGGATATAAAAATTGTCGGAATCGGCAAGGAATTATATTATCTGAAAGGAAGATAATAACTCGCAAGGAACGACAACGGATTATTGGACGCCGTACAGGTAAGTCAGTGAAAAATCGATAATTGGTCTTAACTCCAGTTGCGTTGCCTATCCCTGTGTATATAAGATCCCTGCATAGACTAATGACCCTTCACTGCTCGTAATAAAAACTTCGTCGATTTCCTGTTTTGAACGGTGTAGGGCCAGTACATGTCAAGTTCGCTTATTTGCATTTGTATGGAAATATTTCTTGCTTTCGTTGCAAGTTATTGCTGAAATACATTTAATTTATGCAATAGCTTTAATTCACGTTTTTTCGGTCGTTAACATTCAAAGAGGCCGTCATAATGGTATAACACTCTCGTGCGTTAAACCATTATTCCGGCCTCTGCGAATGTTAACGACCTCAAAAATGTAAATTAACACTATGAAGTCTGTATGGGTACATACTGATATACCATACCTGACTTTATACAATGTTGAAAGCCCTTTTCTCTGATTTTTTTTTTTTTTTTTTTTGAATAAGCAAAATCTCAGAAACGATCTTCACATCTGAAACTATATATATTAATAAAAGACTGGTGCAAATAACACTACAAAAACTATGAGCTCCAGTCTTGAAATAACAAAAGATATATCAGCAACCTGTCTACTGACAAGCGGCCTGAAAACAACAAAGTTATCTGTAAACATGTCTACTTGACACCGTTGATGTAAAAACACAAGTCAGTGCAATAATAGGCAAGTCAGATGCTATCCCTTTTAATATCAACCAAGCATTTTTTTTTTTTTTTTTTTCATTTTTGTACTGGATACTTAATAATATTCATCATTGATAATGCTTTTAAATCAATCACTTCAGTGTTAAGTTTTATCCTTTTTTCCATCTTCAGTGGAAACTTGTTTTTTTGAGATAAACTGGGTCTGTCCTCCTGTGATGCTGACAAAGAAGTCTTGTGACTCATGGTGTGGTGAAGCAAATCTTCCATCCCGAGAAACACCCCTTTTCTCAATCTCTCACTGTCCTTCTGCAGTCTACACTCTTTGCTTTAGATCTCATATGATTTTCCACTGAGTCTTTTCTTTCTCCAGTTCTTCTAACATAAAACTTGCTTTTCCTTCTAAAACCTTTACCTTTATCCTGATTTTGTTCAGTGTCTGTGTTTCTGCATTTTAGTCAGGCATAAACATATTATGCAGACTTCAAAGAGGTATCTATATCAGAGACAGATTCACTTATGTATTTTGTCAAGTTACTGTATTTTTAGCCGTTTCGTCTAATTCTTTGTCATCATATCTGCAAAGAAGAAAAGGAAACTACAGCACTAAAATTGCAAATTCTTGACGGGAATGTAGGTGGAGTTCAACATGTATGCTAACGTTAGGCATAATAAGATATGAAAAACAGGATATGTCAGTTTGAAAGATTAAGAAGTCGTATAGGAAAGAAAAGCCTTTACTCATTGTAGCATTTCAGTTTCTAAAATATGAGGAATAACTGTCAGCAGGACCACAAATGGAGACCATTTCAATCATTTGTCTGCCACATTAACAGTTAAATGAAGCAAAATACACTACACTTCTATGTACAATGTCTGGAAAATGACCCACTTCTCTAAGTTACTGTAAAATGATGAAATTTAATCGTATGTACGTTGTTTACCTCTCTACACGAGAAAATATTTTGTTTAGACTAATGTACACATCAATCTGTACTGAAATATTTTATTGCTGAAAAAGAAAGTGAATTTTAGCCAAACTACTAACAATAATGGCAAAAATGCCCATCAAGTAACTTTAAATTATATCAATGAATAAATCCATTCAAAAGTGTCCACTTTTGGTAAACAGTTTTAGCTTCATTATCAATGAAATACACAGAGACAAAGAGGTTAGACACACATGCAAACACAGATTAGACAAAAAGCAGCATCTGCACTGAAGCTTAGATAGGGCAGTTTCATTTCCTGTGCCCACCTATAGGAAGTAAGTTATATTTACTGAACTGATGAATTCTAAATCGATGTGCTGGATTTACAGAGAGCTCCGCAGCCGCCATACTCGGCAAACCTTGCCCCACTTGACATGCTTACTTCCCGCAGTTGAAATCGCGTAGTCGGGGTAAACTATTTTCAGGACAGTCCTGCGTGGCTCGGTGTTAAAGTGTGGGACCCATAACCTGGAGGCCCTAAGTTCGAGCCACATTGGATCTACTGTGTTTGTCGTGGGTTTGTCCTTGAGCAAGACAACTCAGAGCCCTAGCCTAGTACTGGTAAAACCCAGGAAACATGAATATTTGAGCTGTAGCCCTGATATGACTGAAATCGTGTTGAAAGCGGCGCAAAATATCATTCAATCATTCGGTCGTTAGATAATGGGTGGTTCAAAATTGGGTAAGACGACCTGGTAATAGTACAGAACACAACGAAAAATAGTTTGAAATACTTTAAATGATATGTGCATGACGATTAAGGGTAGGAATAGACGACGTCTTCAGCGTGCGCCGGGCCCGCATACCTTATAGTGTACAGGTATGCTATAATTAGGTATACTTCCCCGAAATTTTGCATGTACACCCATAATGTGTGAATATAGCTTTACATAATATAATACAGGTTTCTTCTTTTTTAAATTCAGTGATAAGGCTATTCCACGATTTACAGAGACAACCCTCCTAATTTGATCAAGAAAACACATCAAAGAGCCACAGCTCATTGAAAAATCTTCAACCGTAAAACATCAAAGAGCCACAACTCATTGAAAAATCATTCAATCACAAGAAAAAGTTTAATAGGCACATCTTTGATTCTCAAGAAGTTTGACTGAAATCTGTCCTGCTGAATTTAGGGTTTAGTATTAGCATTTCCCCTTTCTCTAAATGTTTTCTAAAGCTATCTACTGCAGGGGCTTTAACAGATGTTATACAGGGTTATAAAGGGTTAATATATTTTTTTCCTAATAAATTGGCAGCAGAAGTGTAACTCTAGGGACTATATTTCAATCATGCATTCCAGATACCCAGTCAGATGCTTCAACCGCTCAGTTACAGCATCAAGATAACAATTTAAACCTTTCAGAGGCACAATTAGACCTGCTAGATGAACATGTGAAGCCAGGTGCCACTAACAGAGCCACTAAAATGGCTCTTAAGAAATTTGAATGTTAAAATGATTTATTTTGAATGTTTGGTGTTCAACACTGTATTAACAATATTTCCGACCACAGCTCGCAGACCCATGTTTCACGTTTTTTTTTCCCGGATAGGACTTGACCAGTCGGGCTTTCCTAAAACTAGCGCACCAGTTGTAATACTGTCCCCTGAACTCGTTATCAAACGACAATATCTAAGACTAATCCAAATTTTAAGCATTTGCTGACAAAAACATAAATGTGACATAAAATCTGAAATTCATTTTGGGAAAGGTAGAAAACAGTGGGAAAAGGAGAAAATGTTCAACCAGAACTCGGGATTGTGTGGTAATGGATTAATCTTCGGTGGCAAAGAGAGAAGCTATTTGTACCATTTCAAAGTCTTCGGCATTACCTGGCCGAGGATTAAACCTAATACTTTCTGCCTATGAGGCGTGCACTCTATCCACTAGGCTGCTGAGGCAGTGAAATTTTAAATTGATACAAGCTCTACTTTTGGTGCAACCATTCGATGATCCAAGTAATTCAGTCCGTTGCAAATGCTAAAATTACTAACCATTTCTACACTGCGGACCTATTTTTAGGCCGTATGTCAAAAGTGTGTAGATTCAGAACAGTCAGCCTTTAATTTTGCAGGTTGGCAACAAAAAAGGGGATAAACATAGACCTTTTTACCATTGAAGAGGAGGAACTTGGAAAATACCTCCGGCAATTTATGCAGAAATCAGACAGGCTGACCAGAAGATGTTTTCACCTGGCACTCTAAGGAGCACTAGGGCTGGAATAATTCTATCTCCCCCATTTAACAGGAGCTTTAATATCTTGATGATTTTTTTTTTTTCTTAAGGCAAATACTACTCTAGAAACAACGTGTAAAAAACACATCATCCCAAAGTTGAAGAGAGAGATTTGCAGAAAATGGAAAAGTAGTTTACAAACTGTAAATCTGACCCAGAAATTCTCATTCATACGAGGGTTGTCCCAGAACTCCGTGACAATTTTTATAAACGGGCATTTTTTAGCGTCAGGACATTCATTTTTACATATTTGATATATGAAGATGTTATTTCACTTTATATTAAATCTCCAACAAAATATTAGCTTTATTTTAACTTTAAATTCACATAACTTATCAGGAGGTGTCATTTCCCGGCGCACGTCATTTTCTCCATATACGTTTATGTATGAACTCAATCCGTGGACGAATATCTTCAATATTTGACACTATTTCTGCTTCACATCACAGAAAATTTGAATTTGATCGAGTAAGCAACAGACGGTATACAAAAAAACAAAAAAGATCGGTAGAAAATAAGAAATTTGAAATGACGACGTCAGAACATTGCGCGGCGCAGCGGACCGTTATAAAGTTTTGTGCCGATCTTGGAATGACGACCGTCCAGACTATAAGATAAATATGGCGTACTGAAAAGTTCAGAAAAAAAAAAAAAAAAAAATTCTTGAGCACTTGCCTAAAAGTGGCATGACAGGAAAACAGACTTAAGGCCTAATGAACGCCAGGAAGAGAAGAAAGCACGAAGTCGTGGGCCAATTTCTTTAGACAAAGAGTCATGCGATTTTATGAAGAGATGCATTTTCGCAGATCGGAGACTTACAGTCAGAGAGATATCGTTGTCAACTGCCATTTCAAAGTCTTTTATCCACAGAAGTGTGTTCACAGGACAAATTGAACATGTCACGATTCTGCGCGAGACGGGTTCCACATCTGCTATCTGATGAAAACAAACACAAGAATGTTCACATGTCGGTAGAATTTCTTGCCCGAGTTGAAGCAGACAACATCCTGTTGGATCCACATTTTATAACGGATGAGAGGTAGTTACACTTCTTCGAACCCGAAGGAAAGCGACAGTCCAGTATATGGAAGACACCTGGGACCCCTCCGCCCAAGAAGGCGGAGATTTCTACTCGGATTTACAAATTCCCAGATTTGGCTCCCCTGGACTTTGCCAACTTCCCGCACCTTAAAGAGGATTTATAAGGTCGTAAGTTTGATTCCAGCGATGAGCTGATGTCTGCCACATTTGCATTTAAGAGGGGTCTGACAGAAATGACAGTTTAAGACAGTTTTTGACCAGTCGTGGATTAAAAAGGCATCGCAAATGCGTTGAATTTCATGGAGAATATGTTGACAAAGGCGCTAAACTTAACATTGACGTCGCTATTGACGTTTAACATGCCCCACAGTGTGGGTACTTGTTCTGGTGTTTATGCTACAATTTTCTTACTTGTAAAGATTTTTGTGCGATTTTTTGTAGAAATGTTTGAATCATGTGTATTGAAAACATCTGAAAATAGCGTTTATAGCGTTTCATTTTTTTTTTTTTTTTTGTTAATGAAATTGTCACGGAATAATATGACAGCTCTTGTACATTTTGGTTTTTACAGTGTTATTTCTTTGCCAGAATGGGCACTGGGCAGGGAAGGATTTCGGGATCTAGCACAAAAGTCTTTTTGCATAAAAATAGATGACATGAGAAACCAAAAAATTTCAAAAGCATCTAAAAATTGGAAGAGAGGGTCTTCAAGTAAAGCTTGGGATTATTCTGATGTACGTGCCTATGGAATTACCGTTGGAAATTCAAATATCAATATTGTTGAGGTTAATAAATTTCTCCTTACCAAGCTCTGTCCAACAAATCCT
Source organism: Hippopus hippopus (assembly GCA_946811185.2). Taxonomy (NCBI): domain Eukaryota; kingdom Metazoa; phylum Mollusca; class Bivalvia; order Cardiida; family Cardiidae; genus Hippopus; species Hippopus hippopus. Next base: position 47,965,712 of record OX328100.1, read on the forward strand.
GCTTCGTTCCAAAAGCCACTAAAAAGCAGGAAGGTGTTTGGAAAATGGTTCGGTGAAACTGTCATAGGGAAAAACAAATTAGGAAATATGTCAAATGTCTCAAAAGTTTGTCAATAGTCTCACATTTACACTAACCACTCTGTCAAGGCTACAGCCGTATCTGTCATGTACCAAGGTCGAGTTGATGTGCAACATAAGAGGGAAGAATCACTTAAACACGACAACTTCTGACCAAAAAAGGACATGCTCAGAAGTTCTGAGCTCTGGAATACAGAAAAATGGTAACACCTCTACAGATTTGCTTGAAGTTCAAGCATAAAAAAAAAAAATCTGCGCTTAAACTTCTGAGCCAAATTACTCAAGTAATACATTATTAGTTGCACGGTCAGGTGACAGGGGACTTGGAAACTTGTTCACGCCTGTGGTGAATCATGTTGCCCCGAGCCGAAGGCGAGGAGGCGACATGATTCGCCACAGCCGTGAACAAGTTTCCATGTCCTGTGCCACCTTACCGTACAACGAATTTATTATACTGCATTTTTACCATTCCAACATGTGTCAGAGGTGGCTGATATTCCCGAATGTTTTTTTTTCACAAAACAAATACTGTAGCTATCCGAGTTGGACGATTACTCTCTATGTAGGTTATTATTAAACTGTTCGTATTTACATATTCAAAAATTTCAAACGCCCCGGCCTTGGTTTTTTTTTCATTGTTTAGATTTTTTTGACCTATCTTGTGCCCTCTTCGACTCTCTTTCCTTCTTTTTCTCTGCTTTGATTTGAATTTGTTCTTTTTTCATTTGTTTTGCATTTTCCTTTTCCCGAACTTTTTCTTCACCGGTCCAAATTCGATGAATAGTGTATTTCCGCTTTTGTGTTTTTCTGACAGAAGTAGAAAGTTCAAATATTCGATCCACCTGGAGATCAATATTGGATTCCGAAATAGCCTGTAAGACCTCAGCTTCTCCAATCACCCCGTCGGTATAGACCCTTTTAAGTTTTGACTACTTCCTGGTAACCAAACTGGAAAACTGCGCATGCGCATTCGTGTAGGGCAAAAAGGCTAAAGAAAACAGTGGCCGATTATTGATTTGTGCACAAAAATGTTAAATTATAAATGAATACATGAAAAACGTTCTGTCCAGAGGCAAAGAAACGATACATAGACAAACTTATTTACTTAGGGTTCAACCACGTTGAAAAAAAAAATCCGTATTTAAGTGACAGTAAGACGAAGACGTCAAAGAAAAAACAAGAAAACGCGTCACCGTTGCGGATTAACGATAATATTCTAAATGGCCAAGTGTGTAATTTGGTTCAATATACCTTTATCTAGTAAACTGACAGATCAGGACAGTTTCAGAGAAATAATATGCACGCCTACAAATCCTTTTTTGTTAATGTTTGGGTCCTTTACATGTGCTTGTTACATGCGAACGTCAGATCTATACGAGCTACAACATCATCAAAGCAAAGGTTAACCGATTCCAGGCATTAACAGACAAACCTTGCAAAGTACGGGCTGGAATACTGTGGAAAAAGGAAAAATGTTTGTTGCCAGCATTTTACCTTCACCATAATGTTTCCTCAAGCCATAATATGTACGGTCGTTAATTAAGACGAGGGAGAGTAAGGTAAAGGGTATATCACATACTTGTTAGTTTGGTACCCACCAAATATATCACATACTTGTTAGTTTTATCATAGAACTTTTAGAACATAGAACAAGTCCTGTTGTCGTGTACGGTTGTTCTTTTTCCATAATTGTTTTTCACGAGGGATGGTAAGCCCTATATAATATGTAATTTATGTTCCCGGTTTCCACAGAAACAAAAAAACTCTTGGGAAACATTGTTGAAAGGTTGAAATAATGGCTAAAAGCATTTTTCTGATGTTCTCACCGTGATTTTTTTTCTACTAGATCTAGTCGTCAAGATTTGTAAATGTTTCAGAAAGGGTTAGATGGAAGTTTAACAGTTTTAACAGTAATTAGTGAGATCACTGTACACAAGGAGCCATTTGAGCGTGTCGAATACATAATTATGGAGGGAGACAATATGATAAGTAACCCTTAGCCTGTAGTGCGTTATCTGTAATGGACTCCGCGAAAAGCGTAATAAGAGAAAAGTTCGTACATAGGGGAAGTCTGATCTTGAATCCTCACAAGTTCTTATGATACCGGGTTTGAGTGAAACTGATTACGGTAAATGACGCGAACTTCAACGCAAATTCCTCTCAAGCTGGTCAAAAATATAAATTCGGCAGGATATAAGATAATAACAATAGGCCTAAAATATAAAACAAGAACTCTATAGAATCTCTTTAAAAAAAAAAGACGATACAATATTGAACAAATAATTCGGAAAAAAAAAATACGGGGACAGTTAAGAGGGAAGTGTAACCGATTCGGAATGGAAATTTTGGACATTTAAATCAAAAGTGTGGTGTTTTTACTGTGGGATGTTTATCTATTTATTAATCCCACTGCACAGCATGACGACACCATCCTGTGACACTATTATTCTTCACAGATTTTATCGATAAATTCTTTTGACAAGTCCCAATATAACAGACTTTCAACAGTATGATACTGGGCTTTTTGCCCTACAAGCAGTGCGCATGAAGCGGAATTCTGGGATCGAATTTCCTTGGCAACGAACGGCGTTCTAAAAAGGTCTATAGGCTTCGGCAGTTATTTCAACTTAGTAAGTTTGCTGAAGTATTACATCAATTTCATGTGAAGCCTGCCAGTATGGTCACTGAAATTATTTTCCACGGGTTCCATGACTTTCTCAAAACAGCTCGATGATCAGGCTATTGTACTTCGTTACACTACTTATGTCAAAGGAAACAGATGGCATAATTGCAGTAGAAAAAATCGCTTTTGGGGTAAATGGAAATATTCCGTATGTTTCGAATCCTTTTCTGGTGTTGTGCATGCATGTTTAAAGCAACTTCATATGCAATCCTAAACAATCTTAGAGATTGCCATTTATATGCCATATCATTTCGTGACTCTGTCATAAGGTATTTGCATTGCTGTACTCCTTGGTCAAAGGGCCGAAAGGGTCTTCTCCAGAGGATTCAACTATTATATGTTCTACGCGGTGGCAAAGCAAATAATGTTATATTTTTTTCTTAGATGCTTTGGATCATGTCCAAAGTTACAGGGGAGGTATGTGAATTTGAAATGAGTAACTGGGGCATTTTTGTGCCACAATGTCCAAGAAAGACATCGTCGAACCAATTTTCTCAAAGTGAGTTTTCCACCCATCCTTTCTCCTTTGAAGTATATTTGGCCCCCAGCAGGACCGCTTGTCAAATTGTAAGCGGCAGCGACTTTCCTGTCTTACCTGTATTGGATATCATTGGAGGATTTTCATTCCCTACCGCATTTACACATGCCGCTATGGTAATTGATTCGATTCAGTGTTACTTCCAACCCTGCAAGGTATGTTTCGCGAGCTTTTTTTTTTCCTAGCCCATACCTTTCTTGGCTTGTGTGTCAAACCTAATGAAGACTCGTCCATGTTCAAGATTTGTTCCAGGTATACCGGATTTAAAGGGTGTCTTAGTGTTTATTTATTTATTTATTTATTTTTGCAAGCTGGGCAGCCTTAATCTATAGCTGTTGGCAATCGAGGCCGAAACCCATTGTGATCGTCTCTTGGATTTTTTCTGCAAAGTTTCATCGGACAGTTCCTGGGAAGACTGTTGGTCTGCCACGAGAACGGCTTGGGCCTACTCTACCCAGGTTTTCGATCATGTAGAGGAGCCCGTAGAACACTAAACCGTGCAGCAGTAGATCTTATGCTCATTCGGCATGATACATCAGTAACAGCTCGAGACATCAGTAACAGCTCGATCTATATTTATCGTCATACTGACATTGTATGCTCTTGCTTTTGTTTGGTATGCATTTCTCCCTGTTTTTGGTTATCTACCTATATCAAATTTATTGGCAATCAGGGTTCCCTGTACTGGTCAGTGGTGAAGAACACAGGAAGCAGAATCGAGAGAGAGATAAGATCTAGTACAAGTTGTAAGACACCGTTTCTCATTTGATGTAAAATAAATGTTTACACTACACTATGTACATTTTCCCCAAACCGATCACTAAATTCGTAACTTTATTTCCCAGTTTAAACATGAAAATAAATAATACAATTGTGGATCCCAGTAATAAACCGCGTTACAAATCCGAGCACTTTGTCCGATATAAGAATCGCTCTTCTTTATTTTTTATAACAAAATGCTTTATTTGTCACAAACATAATCAGTAACCGAAAATGTAAATCTGCGAATACAGTAAACCAACTTCGTATATGTACGTGCAATACCATATCTAATACCTTTCCTAGGTCGCTTGCGTTTAGAATGTTCCCACTTCGGATACTTTCCGATGTAAGGAATTGTAAAACGCGCGTATTCCTAATGTCTATGCCTTATCAACTCAAGTTTACCCTAACATCTTACTGAATACGTCACCATGACGTTACGTTTTGTTTTTTGTAAGGGATATATAAGTAGACTTGACTGATTTTTCCAATCTTTGTCTATGTGTTGAATTTAACGACGAACGAAAAGTCCAACGGGCCAAGTTTTGCTTATATGCCGAAATGGTCCGAAAAAGAAAACGACCACAAAATAATGCTGTCCGGTAAGTCTGCGCAGCAAAAAGATGTAATAATTATTTGATGCACCCACTTGTTACATTTTTATACCCCCGCAAAACGAATGTTTTCGGGGGGTATACTGGAATCAGCCTGTCTGTCCGTTCGTGTGTCCGTCTGTGTACAAAATACTAGTAATTTTGTGTCGCAAACTCCTACAGTTTTCCTTCAATTGTATTGAAACTTTGCACATATATTGATCATATATTGAAGATTTGCAAGACGCAATTTTCAAGTGTCAACTCTTGGTTGAGGAATTATCTCCCCTTGAACTTGACACTTTTTTCTGTGAAAGCGCTGGCGGGTGTATTAAGTCACATTCAGTGACAGCTCTAGTTGATATTGTCCCCAGTTAACAAATTTTAACGCCCGCCCAGGTAGGTCAGTGTATCTAACTCGTTACCTGAGGCACCTTTCTCTAAATTTGGTACGCACGAAATCTCCGTAAGTTTTTTACGTACGCAAGAATCCAGATTGAAATCCCGTCTCAAAAAAATTAGTAACTTTACGATTTCCGTACACTTACGAGGGGTGATCAGAAAGAACGCGGACCAGTGCCTTTATCGGAATATTGTTATAAAAATCAACTTGGAATGTTTACTGTTTTTCAAAGTAACCTCCTTTGTGTTCTATGCACTTATTCGTTCTTGATTCCCATGCGCGAAACACGTGCGCGAGCCCGTCATGTGACATCACTCTCAACGACCCGGTCATGGCATGGGTTAGCTCCTCTCTGTTCTCGTAGCGCGTGCCACGTAGAGAATCTTTCAAAACAGGAAATAGCCAAAAGTCACATGGGGCCAGGTCTGGACTATAGGCAGGATGGTCTAATGTTTCTATGTTTAGTTTTTTCAAAACTTCCTGTACAAGTTTGGCTTTGTGAGCGGGAGCATTATCTTGATGTAAAATGACGCCTCTCCATAGAAGTTCCGGCTGTTTTTTTCGGATGGCCTGTATTAAATTCATTCGAATAATGCTGGCATAATACTCAGCATTGACTGTAGTATGTATAGGTACAACATGATTTAGAAGAAAACGTTGAGAAGAGAAAAACATGATGCACATAACTTTACCAACAGACTTAGAAAGTTTGGCTTTAACAGGGGACGGCGATGTTGGATGTTTCCATACACTGCTTTGTTGTTTAGATTCGGGCTCGTAAAAGTGTACCCATGTTTCATCGCATGTCACAATACGATCAGTAAAGTTTGATCCTTCTTTCCTAATGCGTTCTAAAATTTCAGAACAAATTTCGACCCTAATCCCCATTTGCTCGGGCGTCAGTAGCCGAGGCACCCACCTTGCACAAACACGCGACATTCCAAGTTTGTCAGTTAAAATCTCCTGTGCACTTTCATAGGAAATGCTAAATGTGTCAGCTATTTCCCTGACAGTAACTCGACGATCTTGCTTTACATGCTGCTGCACATCCGCGATAGTTTTGTCCATTACTGATGTTGATGGACGGCCAGATTTAGGGTCATTTTCAACGGTTTCGCGTCCTTCTCTAAATCGTCCAATCCATTTACAAATACTGGTTTTCTTAAGTGCTGAGTCCCCATAAACTTTATCTAAATCGGCCTTAATTTCCGATGAAGACTTTCCGAGTTTAACGTAAAACTTTATAATTACTCTCTGCTCAAATAAAACGTCATCCGACATTGTGAACCGCTAACGCAGTATGTGATGTCATTGAAATGACGTCACTCTTTTCTTATTTGCCTATGACGTCATTTAAACGCTTGAGTAAGTAACCAGGTAATTAATGTTCATCTGTGCAAATTTTTGTTATCTTAAGTAAAGTAGTTTTTGAAATAATCGGGTGGTCCGCGTTCTTTCTGATCACCCCACGTAAGCGTAACTTAACCTTGCGTAAAGTCGATATGCTGGCGTAAGTGTAATGGCCGCCATATTTTTGCTGCCTTTGGTGTAATCCCTAATCGGCGCCGTGCTTTTAACGAAGTATATCACAAATTTTCCCAACAGACAGAATATTTTAAAACTTTGCACATACAGAGCTCATCATGTCTTTAAGAGATCACAGTAAAAAAAAAAAAATGGGTCACCGTGCTCGTTTCTGAGAAATTTGTTTTAAAAAAGGTATATACAGGTCCAAATTTTAGCTTAGATGGGATTTAATGCGCTTTTCTTTAATAGGCAGTTAAACGGTAAATTACCGGACAAATGTACAGATATACATCATTTTAATGAGAATTCATTTAGTTTTGCACAAAAAACATACAAAAGCCTGGTTTTGAGCATAGTAAATGTACAAATATGCATGTTATATATAGACCATAGAGTTGATTGATTGTGTCGTGTTTAATGCCGTTTTCAACATTTCGGTTTTATCGCAGCGGCCAGTGTACATTTCCGTGCTTTCCCGAAGTTTCATTTAACAGTACTTTGCACAATATTCTTTCCAAGCAACTGGATGCTTTTCCACATAATCATCGTCGAAGCAATAGACCATAGAGTTAAAACGGAGATAATTCGACCAAATGTATATCTTTCATAATACATAGTTAAAAGGGAGGTAATTCGACCAAATATACATCTTTAATAAATACATACTTTCTAACGGACTGATTTTTCTTAACATTTTCAAACTTACAGTATTTATGATTCTAAATGTTACGGGAGACCACTCCTTCATGCATGGCTTCGTCCCGATTTAAATACAATACCTAACAACTGCGTTAGGGAGATATCTCTTTAGCTCAGTGGTTATGGTATTGGTCTTGTGAACCTCGAAAAGAACGAGGATCTTGTCCGCATGGGTTCGAATCCCGCCAGCTGCGGTTTGTATTTGAGCCATGCATTTGTTGCGAACTTTCGTGTTCGTAAGATAAAGAATAAGAAAAAATGAAAATGGTACCTATTCCGACTTATTTCGTTAGAAAACAGTGATGAAGGTCACTGTGGAAGTTAATTTTTTCAAGGAAAAATGGCTAAAAGCTCCACAGACAGTGGGAAAAGGATAAACTGTTCATTAGGAGCGATTTCTCCTTTTTCCGTAATTACTTTGAAAGCTGAAGCTGCTATACTTCCACAGCTATGAATTTCCTACTTTAGTTTGCTTGATTGTAACGCCATGTCAACAGTTTATTATTATTATTATTTTCTTAATTATTTCACGGTGGCAGTTCACATATCCGTTTTTTTCTCTTTCCTAATACTATACAAAGAATGTGCTAGTTGTTTCAGTGCACCAATAGTATGACCACTTGTGCGAAAAATACATAGATGCACTGTTGATTCACTATCCATGACAAAAAGACATGGGCAATATGGATGGGCGCAAACATTTGTGACATACGTCTTTAAGGAAAGATAAAACCATATAGAATTTTCTTTAGGAAAACGAGATTTTGGAGAGATACCGTCTTAGTTCGGATGGCATACGATTCCCAGTAAGTTTTCATAGGTAATGAATGTGGTCCGACAAGCAACAGAAGTTATTGCCATGAGCACACAACGAAAGAAAGCCTATGCATTTGATCAAAAATAAAAAGCGAAGACATAAGCGATTGTAATGCTATAAATTTTCCAATGCAGAGCATTGTTCGCAATATATTTTTTTCTTATATCAGCTGGATTCACGGATAATTTTTTGTTACTGCGGTCATATTAGGCCATTGACATCGGACCGTCTGATGAACGTACTACCTTGTAGTGCAGATCGATGAGCTGTGAATTATTTTTGTGCATATAGATCTATTTTGAGATTGGCTGACACATCATAAAAGACAATTCGTATCTGAGCATGAATGCGGTACACTGAATTGATACATCAGTTTAAGAAGCCACCTACATGTATATCTCTAGATATTCGATTTTCACAGTTGCTTATTGTACCGAGATACTCTGTACCGAAGTAGCTTACCTGCATGGAGCGAGCAAGAGTTCGGTATGCCGAAGTATAAAGCAGGTAGATATATTTTCCTGATGATAATTGAATTAAACATTTGTTTTCATATTGGTGATGACAATTTATCTTTTGTTCAAAATTTCAAAATCTATTAATAACAAACACAAGAAAACAATGATTGATTTTAAGGTTGGACAAATGTTTGAATAAAAAAAACCTCCACCAAACAACAGAACTTTACACCTAGAATTTAATACGTAAATATACATATTACATTGCAAGTTTCCTGTTAGAGATGTTTTGGTAACAGACAAGTTTGGTAGATTTGCTTCTTACAAAGTCAACCGGTTGGAGGTTTTGGTATTAAGGTAATTATTTAGTGTTAATGCACCATGACAATCTTCACGTTCAATACCTATCTTCAATTTCTTTTTGGTGGATAAAACCCAGAAGGTGGAAACCAGTTTTACCTCTACTATTTCTGATGCCTAGAAATCAATAATTAAATGATGAACAACTCAAGGCTAGATAATGGGTGTGCAGATTGTTACTGTGCAAATAACACTTTGTATACTTTGTCACTGACACTTCCAATTGATTTATTGTAAAAATTCAATTTATAGTGCTTGTCTGTTGCATAAACTACCGTATACTGTAAGTTTGTTGTGCTACTGCCTATTTTGTAGTCACTAATAACTTGTAAAGTCATACTATAAAAGAACATTGAACGACTACATTTGTGATGTTTGAAAATGCCAAATTATTTCCATTGTACATTAGTATTCTTTGTTAATCCATTTCTTTGACTAGAGACTTGGGTTTGATGTTTGGAATACAAATCTTTACAAATTAAAGTTTGAATATTGTCAATTAATATTTTTCAAAGGCATAGAAACATTTGCAAGAACCTCAGTCAAATCCAATTCTCTTTTCTTCATTTTTATTCAAGATTATATCAATAGATAGAAATTTGGAAATTTTTTCCTACAACAGTGCAGCATGTTCCACACACCAAGCTTGGTTTCTACCAGCTTTCAAGAGTTCCGAATGTAATTGGTGCAGTGGATGGAACACAAATCCAAATTCTAGCTCCGTCAAAAGATGTATATACTTATGTTTGTCGGAAAGGGTTTCATTCGATTAATGTACAGGCAATAGTGGATAGTGAAGTAAGGTGTTGTGTTTCTGCAGCCTTTTTTTTTCACTCATATGTATTTGATTATGGTGAATCATTTATAATTGCCAGTCTCGTAATTATGTATATATTGTATATTATGATTTTAAATTAGGCGCAAGGTGGGGTGGAATTGTGAAATAGACAATTAATGCTGTTGAAAACACCGAATACTTAAATACTGACCAAACTCATGTTGCAGACTAATCAATGTTCGAAGTCCACATGTTGTGCATGCTGTTCTAGATCTTCACTGTGCGCCAAATTACCTTAATTTTTGTTTAGTGCGAGGGCTTAACTGTTCACCAGAGGTGAGAGGCGAAGGATCGCCTGAAGGAGGGTTTGCCTCTACCGGGTATCGAGCTCGCAACCACCAGGTTACGAGTCGGATACTCTAGCCACTGAGCTACCCGACCAGGCCCATCTCTATTAGGCATGTAACCTATATTAACCAAGCATTCATAGATATTGATTTTAAATGGAACGCAAATTGTATGTTGAAATACATGAGTCGTGCTCTATGGGGTCAATGCAAAAAGTATCAAATTATGTCGAGCTACACAGTCAACACACACTGACCTAGGTTAGAACTTTTTGCACTGGGTAAATTTTCTACAAGTCAAAGGACCATTCTAACTCATGATTGAGTTTGTTGTTAAGCAAAATTGATTATATGGATCTATAATTATGAATGCGATAATTTAATTGGTATAATGCTTTTCAAAGATGCAATAAACACCATTTTGCAAGAGCATGGTTCATTTACATGTACTAAGCAAAAATCTGTTGTACTAAGCAAGCACATTAAAAGTATCCCCCAGACGCTTGTCCAATACCTGTTGGACTGTTTTTCTTTTTCTTGAAAGAAATGGAAGTTAGTTTTTAGCAAATGAATTAGTGTTTTTACAACCCTGAGAAAAAATGCTTCTGAAAACTGTGATAATACTGTTTTAGCAGATTTTGAAGGCACTCATCATGTCTCAGTTTATATCAATGTGACTTAGCTTTTTTAATCAATTTGTAACCATGCATTGAGCTATACACCCCACATGAACTTCATGCCCTAGGTGTAACGGGCTATTTTTTTTTTTTAGATTTACCAACATAAATGCTCGAAAGCCAGGATAAACACATGGCTCTGCGGTCTTTGACAGCTGCAATGTCAAACAATGGCTAGAAGATGTGAAGCCTGATTTGCCCTTGGGAGATTCTGCATATCCCCTGTGTGCATATCTGATTTCACCTATAGTAATGAATTTCATTTCTTTTTTCAACCATTATGTAAAATTTTATGGATCTACCTGAGTTGACTTTTAATTTTGATACAATTAAGTGCAAGCTTTCCTACATTTAGACTGATTGGACAGTTTTTAAAAAAGACTTTCTTTTTCATGACCGATTGCCTCCATACTAATGGATCTTTGAGAGGTATTCTTTTGCTGCAACTGTCATCATGAGGGGATCATAACTATTTGGCAAGGTGTAGGATTTGGAACCTGGGTTTGATCCTCATTCGAAGTAATGGATTTTTTGTGGGATTGTCCTTGGGCAATAAAGTTCAAAACCCAAGCCAAGTACTGGTGAAAACTAGGACATACATTAATAAGCCAGCTATTGCTGTGATATGACTGAAATAATGTTGAAAGCAGCGCAGAACTCAATTCAATAAATGAATCAATAAAGTTGTTGTCATCATGATTTGTTTTGTAAATTAGATTAGGTGTGTGTCTGGGCGTCCCAGAGTAAAATAGAAAAGATTGATTGAGTGGTTTTTACACCACTTTAAACGTTATTTCAGTCAGATCACGGCAGCAGCTTACATATTCATGTATAGCCTTGGTTCCACCAGTACTAGGCTAGGGCTCTGAAATGGCTTGACCAAGGGCACTCCCACGAAAAATCCAGTGGATCCAGCAAGGCTCGAACCCGAGGCATGCAGGTCACGAGTCCTTCAATTTACCACTGAGCCACATAGTATTTTACTCTGACAGTTATAAGATTATGTATCTTCGTAGTTGTTTTAGTAAATTCACCAATGTTTTTTAAGCTGAATCCACAAAGTGAGGGGAAAAAAAAAAAAAATTCAATGTATAGCACTCAAGAGATAGAGTTTGTGTTGAAAGGGCTTCTGGGATCTTGAAAGAAAGGTTTCGGTAAGTAGAATGATGAGAGACATTCTTTAAGTAATAGTGTTCCTACATAAAAATAATCAAGAGACGTTTACCCGCTGAAAAATTATTCATGCTCTATAAATATCCGTGTTATATCAAAAATAAATATCGCATATGTGTTATTGCATGGATTTTTGGTTAGTTGAAAGATTTAAAAAAAAAAAAACCTCAAATTTTTGTGGACAAAAGTGTTCTATAAATATCCGTGGTATATTCAAAATGAATATCACATAGGTATTATTGCATAGATTTTTGGTCAGTAGGAAGATAAAGGAAAAAAAAACCAAACTCTTTTTCCTTTCACTTTAAGAGACAAGTCACCCCTTTGATTTTTTTTTATGTTGGAACTCAAATCTTGTTGACCAAAGCAGTTGCATAGTGTCCTTGAGTAAGGCACGGAAGAACCTTAGCCTAATATATGTACCAATGAAAAACAGTAAACACCTTGATAAGTGAGCTGTTGTGATGTAACAGAAATACCATTGTAATCAGCATTACCTTAACCAACTTCTACATGATGGGGTTGTTCAAGCAGCTGAATGTATTCCACAGCTACAAAAACCATTTGGTCCAGCATCTTAAAATATTAAAAAAGTTTCATACCAATTTTAAACATGCAATGGAGTGAATATTGGCTAGTAAAGTTTTATGCATAGAAATTGTTTATTATTACTATGCATGCAGGCATGGAAAAAATATTCTTCCTTTTCGATTGAAAGTTAATATTTAAACAGAAGATTTCATAATGAAAGTTCGAAAGTGAATATGTCACAAGGAAAAAAACTTTTAAATTCAATACCTATGCCAACGTAACATTCTTGCTGTTTCAGCTTTGAAACTGAAAGTTAATGGTCTTGTCGTGCTGACTGAAAGCATACATTTTATCGATCAGAATGTATGGGGAGAAAAAGGTACTGCATTTAAGTTTTTTTTTTTTAATCGGTTTGAGTTATCATTTCGGGTGCTTCCATAGAAAGTGGAGTGTGTTTACCTTTTGCACCAGCAAAATGTATGCAGATCATCAGTGTGCGCGTCAAACTACATAATTTATGTCTGGCATTAAACTTGCCACTGGATGTTGACGAGGGAGATAATGAGAACAACAACAATGAAGATGAAACTTTTAATGGGCGGAATAACAGAGCAGCAGTGGAAATCCGACGACCCATAGTAGATATGCCATGAATATCTTTTTTTTTTCTTATTTTGTTACGCCCTCGAAAGGACGAACATCTAGTTGCCCCTTTGTCCATCCATCTGTCTGTCCGTCCATCCATCAAACTTTTGTCCAGAGCGTCTGGCAAATAAAAGGGAATTGAATAAAACTCTACATATTGGTACAGGGTAATGAGAAGAAGGGCAGAGTACAAGAACTATAACAGTGTCGTAAGTTAATACAGTTATTTCACTTGTAAGATTTTTAGTTTTCAAAGTATTGAAGCTATTGACCGAATACTTCAAATACAGATAGTTCCCATTGAGGACAAATGCACTGTACAAGACCGGTTACTTCGTCATTTTTTTTTATATTAGCCACGTATATTGAACAGGGGAGGTCATGGCCATCCTCCCTCTATCCTTACAATAATCGTTATTTTCATCTTATTTCATCTTATTCTGCTGACTATAAGTCTAAAACAGTCTTTTTCTCTATTTGAAGTTTTTTTTTTTTTTTTTTTTCTTCAAATGCGAATTATTATATTTGGAGTTACTGCCCATTGTATTTTTTGTCCACAACATATTTTCCAAAGTATACAATGTAATAACTCGAAACTTCAAGTACAGATAAACTGCATTGAGGACAAGTGCAGCGCACAAGATCCAAACTGTATCTTTTGTATTTCTTGAGTATTTGCCCTTTGTTTCTTTTACATTTTGGGTTTGGAAAGGGACATTTATTTAGCGATAAGGAACCAGGTGGGGGTATTCGTCCGCTTGCAACAGGTCTAATATTGATGGGGGGGGGGGGGGCTGATGTCCGCCCTGGCAATTCGACCAAGGGGGTAATTTTCGCCTTGCCATAAAACGGGCATGTGGCTAATGTCTGGAGGAGCTATTGTCTTACGTTCCTTTTTAATGCACTTTCAAAGAAATAATACCGGTATGTGTGTGTGTATAAAATGAAGAAAATGTACTCATTTGTACTTAACCTTTTCATTTCTGTGTTCATGTAAGCGATAAAGGACCATCATGGTCCTCTTGTTCAGTATTTTGCTTATTCACTGAAATGGCCCTCCGAAGTTTTAGTCCCGAATTTTTCGACTACTCTTTTTCTCAGCAATTACTGGATGCAATTCAGCAAAATCTTATTGGAAGCTCTCATAATGAAAGAATATGCACATACATGTATTACAAAGTTGTTCTGCTTTAATGATCTCTTTTACAATTTTGACCCTTTGAATTTGAAGTCTCTTATTTTCTTTCCGTGCGGTTTCTCAACAATCACAGGATGGAATTCGACAAAAGCTCATAGAAAGCTTTCTCATAATGAGGATAGGGCATGTTTTCACTATTTCAGTTTGATGATTTTCTGTTGTGTTACTTACGGGCGCACTGTCTGATCCAGGATTTTAGAAAAGTGGAGGATGGTCCCCCATCAATCTCATAAGCATGGGGGATTTCTAAAAAGTATGGGGGAATCAAAATTAACTACAAAACGCAAGAAAGAGAACTAATCTCTTTTGTATTTATCAAAGCCTTTCAATTCTACAGTACTGTGCCTTAGTCTTGTTCATACCTAACACATAATCTTACTTTGAAACTTGAAAGTCGTAAATTGAAGATAAAACGCTAGCCCCTACACTCTCATCAGTTACGTTCACCTCTGCGTCGCACTGGCCATGACTTGCATGTTGAATAACAGATTTTATTTTTCCAAAACTGATTGTTTATCTATATTACCAGCCGCTCTAAAGATAGTTATTTGGTGTTTTTGTCTATCTTAGAAAACTGAACTGTCAGTGCTTATCATCTGCTATTTCTTTAATTTACATGTAAACAAATATCAACTTTCGGGAATCGGTATTCATGGAAACTAACATCAAAATAAATTCATCTTGACAGCTTTGGCATGTTTTTGGATGTAAAGGCAGTACCTCACTCATATTCATTATTATAAATAAGTGTTGGAGATATGTAATTTATATATTTAAAACGAGAAGAAAAAAAAAAAAAAAAAAAAAAAAGCAAGAGGGCCAAAATGGCCCTGGACCGCTCACCTGAATTTTTGAGAGGACCATAGCCAATTTTTTTTTTGTTATTCCAAAACTTTTTCTTCAGTAACTTCAATAAAAAAAACAAGAGCACCGCATGCGGGTGCCAACGATTGGCCGTTAGGTGCTGGATAGTAAGTTAAAATTCTAAGTCGAAAAAGGGGCATAATTTGGCACCAAAGGATCATTTCTGTGAAATTATTTCAAAATCTGACCAGTGGTTTCATAGAAGAAGAATTTTTAAGAATTTCTTCATGTTCGTATAGTGCAAATAGCCCCCCACCAGCACAGCCATGTTTCTTGACAGGTCAAAATTTCGCGAACAATTTCTCAAAAAGGGCCATCCAAGGGACATTTCTGTGAAATTATTTCAAAATCTGACGAGTGGTTTAAGAGAAGAGGAATTTCAAAGAATTTCTGTAAGTCCATAGAGTGCAAAGAGCCCCCCTCCCCCCACGGCCATGTTTTTCGACGGATCAAAATTTCGCGAACAGCTTTTGAAAAGGGTCACCCAAGGAACATTTCTGTGAAATTATTTCAAAATCTGACCAGCGGTTTCAGAGGATAAGATTTTAAAAGAATTTCTTAGAAAATTCCATTTGGTTGCCATGGCAACCAGAGTTTTTTATGGAATCAAATTCTGTGAACAATTTTTAAAGAGGACCTCCCAAGAAACATTCCAGCCAAGTTTGGTCCAAATTGGCCCAGCGGTTTAGCAGGAGAAGATGTTGACACCGCACAAGTGCAAATACGCCCCTCACCCGGGCAAAGTTTTTCTACGGATCAAAATTTCGCGAACAATTTTTGAAAAGGGTCACCCAAGGAACATTTCTGTGAAATTATTTCAAAATCTGACCAGCGGTTTCAAAAGATAAGATTTTTAAATAATTTCTTAGAAAATTCCCTTTGGTTGCCATGGCAACCAGAGTTTTTGATGGAATCAGATTCTGTGAACAGTTTTTAAAGAGGACCTCCCAAGAAACATTTCTGCCAAGTTTGGTTGACATTGGCCCAGTGGTTTATGAGGAGATGATGTTTAAAGAATTGTTGACGACGGACACAGGGTGATCCTAAGAGCTCCCCTTTAGCACGTTGTGCTCAGGTGAGCTAAAAATAGCAGGAAAAAAATGGCAAAATCTTGATGAAAACAGCTTAAAACTCAATTCAAGATAATATTGTCGACAAACTTACAAGTAGATAGATAAATTACTAGAGCTTAAAAAGCTCTCCTCGAGTAATTTTTGTCTAGGTTAGCTAAAAACTTGTATTTCTTGGGATATCATATTTACAAACATCTCTTACGAATATACTTTCAGAGCTTTCTCCTGATGGAAGAATGACACTGAATAAGAACCATGACTGCTGACACCAAATACATGTGCAAGGGCACCTACAACTCAAATCTTAAAGTTTATTTAACACCTAACCATCAAGTGCTATTGTATTAAAACAGCATTGCAACAGACTGCTTTGAAAACACAGTGACAAAATATGATATTGCGCATAGTAAGCAGTATCTGTTTGTCACAATGTTTTTATCTCAATATTTTAATTATTTTTCTCCATCTTCAGATTTTACCAAGTGATAAGTGTAAAGGTAGGTTTCAAGACTAAGCCAAATCATGGAATAGTAAAACTCTGTTTATATATAGAACTTTAAGAGTAAAAGCAACATAATAAAATTTGGTCATTTTGAGTTTTTATGGACAAAGAATTCAGTTAAATACAAGACTTATTTGCTGCACAAATAGTCATTTGAAAACATTGTGGGACTTACTTGCTGCACAAATAGTCCTTTGAAAACATTGTGCAAATTAGCAATTTTGAAGTATCTTTCACAATATCGTTCCAAAGCAGAAATTTGCTGCATCAAGGGGTCTGAATAACATAATATAAAAGTATTATATTATTACAAATATAATATAAATAAATATTTACAAAATCTTCAAGTCTTCTCTCTTTTATTCTTAACCAAATGATAAAATTTTGGACTTGTTCAAATCCAAAGCATTTGTAGATGACAAATCGATTTTGGCCCCAACTGCACGATTTACGTTTGAAAGGGTAGAAATGTGTTGTACAGGAGAAATTGTTAGTTGTCTTTCCCCACAATATTTCCATCAGCATTTTCCTCAGGGTTGAAGAAAAAGTGACAATCGGTGAAAGTGCTCATTGTGACTAATTTCAGTTGTCATAACATTGGTTTTCATGTATTCCATGTATTACAAACCTGTTTATTTCATATTGATGAAAAGAATGAGACATTGACGAAATTTGTGGGGAAAAACTGTGATGTAACAATGATTTCACACTATTGGCTGGAATCTTTCAAGAGAGCATGTATGTTTTTATCAGCTTTCATTGGAAAAACAATGAAGGAAAATGGTGAAAATGCTCATCATAAGAAATTCTCACCTATTGTCACATTTTTTTTTTCAAATTTCACCTAAGAGAATGTCTTGTAAAGTCAGAGACAGAGATTAACTTAGGTACTGCCATATCCGTGGGTTACTAATTCACACGTCGGTATATCCGGTTTGACTACCGGTAGTTTATACTGTTTAAAAATTTCGCTTGAGTGCTACAATTGATATCTGGTCTGACTTATGCTTTGAAAAATCCCCGCCGCCCCATTCCATTTACAATGGACGCAGTTTTCTACTTTCATCCACTTTACTGAAGCCTATCAACCTTACTGTCTACAGTCTATTTTGTGGCCTTTCCACTTCCAATTACTGCACACAATAAAACTCCCTTGCAGCTGGATCGGTCGGGTAGTGCATAGACTACGATTGAAAAGGTCAAATCTTAGAAACAATCTTGGCTGTCTGTTACTCTGGATCCAGGTTAATTTATTAACCCTTAAGCTGCTGAGCGCGACTCACTGACCATTTGCGGATAAAGTAGATCGGGATCAGACTGCACAGAACGTGCAGTCTGATCTTGATTCAACACTCTCCGCTTAGGAGATGTTTTCTCAAAAAAAAAAAAAAAAATGTCTGAAATAGCAACGTTGGGGGTTTTACCATCGGTTTGAAAGTTTCGTTTAACTTGTTTAGCAGTATAAGGGTTAAGAGTGCACTGCAAGCGAGTGACTAGTAGGTTTACAGAGCTTGACAGCTTTCAGAGTAGTTTGAGATGATCCCTCAATTACATTATTCTTAACTATACGTTACTACCCAAAGTTATCCGTTATTGACCTGATAAGTGCCGTCGAAAAGAAGGTATACTGTATCATTAGAAGCTTTTTCTGCCAAAAATGTGGACTATGTTGTGAAAGATCACATATTTTGCTATCGACTGGTATCATTTATTACTACCCTTTATATGATGTAATAAAATCGTACGCAGCGATAATTTCGTTAGCTATCCGCTACTGCCTAATCAACTGTATCGTTCAATGTATTGATGAGAATGTTTCACTTGCGCTTTGAAATTTGTAAATTCATTATATTATTTATAATAGTTACATATCCTTCCTATCATCAATACGTCAATGGTATAGTGGCAACGTTTGAGTCCCGAAGGGCGATCGTTCTACACTCACTTTGTCTATTTTTTTTTTCCACGCAATTTTTTGAACATTTAAAAAAAAAAAAACATTTGGATTTTTCACATAGATCGAACTGGCACGAAATATTTTGAAAGCCTCCAATGCAACATTGCATCGCTCTATACAAGTAACAGAACCAAGGTGTATACATGAAGAGCTTCGTTCTTCCTTCTATTACAGGCTTCACACTGAATTCTATCTCTCCAAAGATCATTACTTCATATGATTATCAGAAAACTGAAATTATTAGTAGAATTTTTTCATCTAGGGTTTTATGCAGTAATGTGTTTTTACCCTCCTCTTCTTATAGCAATGTGACAGGGATGTAGAATGTTGCCAGCGTGAATATCAACAAAATTAATGATATTCAGTGTCAGTATCCCACAACCAACATTACGCCTGTTTTCTTTTGCATTCATCTTTTAAGCTACCCGTCTTTGGTGCAGCAGGCAAAATTTAACATATCCACATAATATTTATCAAGTCTTACAATACCAGTGACTCATGACTGTAAGAACACCGCCTTTTTAAGCTCCTCTATTTAAAAGGTTTTGCAAACATTGTGACAAAATATAACAATAGAAGGTTAACTGTTTCCCAGGCGACAAAATTTTAGAATTGTCCAATTTGAAAGCGCTCAGGCAGTACTTTACTCGGTAACATACAGGAACTAGGGAGAGTAACTGGTTCGTATCTAAGCTCGACCAATTTCTTTCAAAGGATTTATTAGAGTTATAACAGAACAGAACAACATAATTTTATTCAGAGCTGTTGTACGTTAAATGTATCATCTTAATACAATTGATTAACTGGTGTCATCTGATTGAAATCCTTCTTTCCCAGTGTTGTTAAAACACGTGATGGTTTGGTAATGTGTTGACACTGTAACATCATACGTAATTACGTAATATCTATAACACATGAATATTCAAACATATTCTGACAAGATATTACATCGAGGTAAACACATATATATAATTACTGTCTCTATAAAGCCATTACCCTGATAATACAAAAGTGTTGAAAACATTGTGACAAGCGATAGCATTTGACCTATGCTATATTAATCTATTTATGCAATAAGAATGTGTACAGTATTTATGGCAAAAACCATTACTGTATCAGTAATCAGTTTAAACTTTGATTCTTTAAAATATTTTGCTTTGTTCTCCCAAACACTAAGTTTTCTTCAATACTGATAATGATTTTTTCGTTTAAAAGTTGAAAATTTACCCAAATTGGTTCCATGATACATTTTAATGAGGATAGAACAGAACTCTGTTTTTCAAATAACCTGAACAATCATGGTAATTATGCATGGACGGATCCAGCGGGGGTGGGGGGGGGGGGGGTTCAGCTGGGTCCGGACCTTCCCTAGAATTTTCAAAGTAAGCGCTGTCAACCTTAAATTTGACTAAAGTATGCATGTAGCAGTAGATTCTAGATCTGCGCCAAACCATAATTCAAATCCACTTAGAACTAGTTCTAGCGACTGCGTTTAAAAAGTGTTTAAGGATAGAGCACCCTAATTTGATTAGTATAGCATCGCCTTTCATCGCCGAAAGACGTACGGATTCGGCTAAGACTCGGGTAATCCGTAATAGATCGGGCGATAGACGCTGGCGCCCCGCACCGATTACGGATTACTTGAGTCTTAGCCGAATCCGCACGATTTTCGGCGATGTTACACGAATTCCATGAGGGTGCCCAATCCTTAAACCGGTTGCCTCCCATATGTAACATTTGCTCTAGGCTATGATAGCATCGCACAATCTGCGAAAGTACTTTCGCAGCAGTGTTTGGAAGACAGCAGATTACTAAATGCTCCGACACGTCATATCTACGTAATTATTGAGTTATTCATTTCATGTCACACGTCATCGTGACGTTTACAGCTACAGGAGTCTGCGTCTCACAGTCGAACCTGCTACATTTTCTGTATGTATTTCTCACAGTCGAAGTACTGAATCTTCTCTTAAAATAAGTGAAACGGCGCAAATTTATGCAGCTTTAAAAAAAAGCTGCATCATTTGGTTGATAGCCGTTTAAATTTCAAGTTTCCCTTAGATATAAAAGTTTGAAATCTGATGTTTACCAATATACAATTTTAGAAGCTGAAATAAAGCTGCGGAGCCATATCAAGTAGCACAATGCCTCTATCCCCCTGACGCACCGGCATGCCTTGTACCAGTACGAACATACGGAGACGGAACTTGCTTATACTCTTACGAACAAGAAAGTTCGAAATAAATGCATAGCTCAAATACAAACCGTACCTGGCGGGATTCGAACCCGTACGGACAAATATCCTCGTTTTTCGAGGTTTAAAAAGACCAACACCATAACCACTGAGCTAAAGAGAATTCTCCGTAACGCAGTTGTCAGGTATTGATTTTATACGGAAAAGCTATGCATTAAGGAAGGAGTGATCTCCCGTAACACACCTCTTAAATGTCATCATTTTGATGACAGAAAGCCTAATTAGGCAGTAAGTCTATTAATTAGACAACAAATGGCTCAATGGCCAATCCCGGACGAGCCCCCATATTACGAACAAGAAAGTTCGAAACAAATGCATGGCTCAAATAACCCGTGCGGACAAATATCCTCGTTTTTCGAGGTTTAAAAGACCAACACCATAACCACTGAGCTAAAGAGAATTCTCCCTAACGCAGTTGTCAGGTATTGATTTTATACGGGAAAGCTATGCAGTAAGGAAGGAGTGATCTCCCGTAACAATATAGATCCCTGTCGAAGTTGCTACTCGGCAATGAGGATATGCACATCAAAATGCGCATACTGATAGTGTGTGAGCTTGTCATGTATTTTAAATGCTATGTTACACAGGACACATGCGATAAGATATCCCACTAATTTACAATATGTGATTCAGTCGTCGGTGTCAAACGAAGCAATAGTTCCCCAATATTACGATAAATCACTGCAGAACGAGGTATTATAATCAATCCATAATGGTGAGTACTCTTCAATAATTAATATTTTTGCTGCTGCTAATGCCATCAACCGCCCAATTTACAGCATTTACCCTGTCAATAAAAATGCTGTAATCAGCAGGCACATACAAAATCAAATAATTGTTCCTTTGGCCCGACAGAGCACAAAGCCTGGTTCTCCCTTACATATTACATGGACACATACAGTGATGACAAGCCCAGACAAGTTGGTGCCGAACCACTTCGTTCCTTGTTTGCCAGTTTCCCCGGGAAAAAATATATCCCCTCCAGCCAAGAGAGCTAAGTATAACACGTCCACAGGGGGAGACCCAGAGACAAGCCCACTGTCGGAGAAGTTGCTTTGTAAGTCTGAATGGACACCGAGTCCAAAATGTAAAGAGGCGCGTAAGAGTCCAATACTGAGGAAACATGACTGAACATCAGGCTCATACACCACCACAAACAACACCAAGTCCACACGCAGAATATGAAAAAAGTAAACCCGTAGACAGCGAATCTACTTCTTTAGGTAGTTACGATCTGGGGCGTGCTGTGCAAGGATCACTTAGCATAGCTATGACGTCTGCTGAAAAAATAAATTTTATCATAAGTCGGCCAAATCCAGATTCTTTCACAGAACTGAAGCCTCAAGCCATTTTTAAAGGCAAAGTGGGACACAAGAAAACAAAACTCTTGAAATTCTAATCTACGTAGATGAGGCAATATACATGTACATGTAAGTGCCTAACTTATATAGTAACATTTTGAACGGTGGTCTCTGCGCATGGTGCGTCTTATTCCCCCAGAAAGAAATGCAACACCAATACACGTTCATAACGTGGCCGTTCATATCCTACAAAAAGGCCATGGAAAAAATACCTTTCTACAAAAACATGAAAACTCGGAGCACCATAGAAATGTTAAGCAAGCACTTCAAACGGCCAAAACCAGTCTTGAAAAGCCAAGTTCCTCTCCACCTTACAAATTAATAAACAGAATCAGGACATTTTTAAGAGAAACGTTGAACTTCCAAGAACAATAGTTAAGACAATTTATATTATGCTGAAAACAAAATACTTCTTTGAGAGGACAGAGGATGATGCTACCAGTGAGACGTCCAATAAAGGTAATTTTCATGCAGTTCTGAAGCTTGTTTCTGACTATGATGAAGATATTAAAAATCGCCTTGCCAGTGCAAAGAAAAATGCAACATACGCCAGTAAAAACATAACAAAATGAGAGAATTCAAGTTACCACAACGTAAATCAGGGACAAAATTAAGGATGGTTAAAAACGAAGGCCAGGGTTTTTACTCAGTCATTGCTGACGAAGTCACTGACACATGCTCTAATAAGGAAATACTGGTAATGGGCCTGATAATAGATGTAGCTCTGCGATCATAAAAGAAGAACTTTTAGCGCTACTGGCTGAAAGCCAGCACAGCTTATGTCATGGCGTGGTTTCCGTCTGTCCGTTAGTCTTTTTCTTGTTTACGCGATGCTGCATTTGTGGTCAGATTTTCGTGAAACTTGCACAGTTTGTTTTATCTCATCAATAGCTTGAACCCTATTGATTTTGAAAAAAAAAAAAAAAAAAAAATGCAATAAACAGTATGGGAAAAAGTAGCCATTTCAAGTTGAAAATTTCCATTTCTTGTTTACACGATAAAGTCTGCATTTGTAATCAGATTTTTGTGAAACTTTCACAGTTTGTTTATCTCATCAATAGCTTTAACCCTTTTGATTTTGAAAAAAATCCAACAAACAGTATGAGAAAAGTAGCCACTTGAAGTTGAAAATTTCCATTTTTTGCTTACACAATGAAGTCAGCATTTGTGGTCGGATTTTCATGAAACTTGCACAGTTGCTTTGTATCATAAACAGCTTGAACCCTATTGATTTTGAAAAAAAAATGACTATCAGTATGGGAAAAGTAGCCATTCAAAGTTGAACATTTCCGTTTCCTTTTCAGGCAATGAAGTCCACAGTCTTGATCCAATTCTTTCGAAACTTGCAAAGATTGATTCATCAAGGGATTTAGCTCTATAACAAGTGGAGAAAATCTAGAAAACCGTTCAGGAAAAGCAGCCATTTGATGACTTAGTATTGTTTACTCAACAAAGCCCACATTATTAGTCACATTTCTTTGAAATTTGCTAGGATTGTTTAATACAAGGCGTACTGAAACCCTGTCAAAATTTGGCTGGATTCCAAACAATTAGTTTTGAGAAATTGCACTTCATTTTTTTTCACTGTTCAATTCACCGTGCGTACTTATGCTGTCTTAGTGGGTTCAAGCCCCAGTTGCAAGAACACATTTTTCTGTGTTCTTTTTGCAGCATGAATTCATAGTGTATGCTAGCAAAAAAGCAAAATCACTGCCAGTAGAGCGATTTCAGGCCCTCAAGGGCCTCTAGTTTGATATTGTACCGTTAAAGCGCACCACCGAAGCAATTGCAAACAATATAATGGAGACCCTCGACACACATGGAATTCCCTTTAACAAAATTATAGGACAAGCGTATGATGGCGTAGCCGCAGTCGTCAGAGAAACAAGGACCTATTAAGGCTCTAAAGAAATTAGCACTGTTCACGCATTGTCGAAGTCATGTTTTAAACTTCAATATAGCATTGGCGTGCAAGCTGCCCCAGGTGAGGAACATGATTGGTGTCAGTGTTTCTGTTTTTGACCAATCTCCGAAACGCCAAAGGTTTCTAGAACAAGTTCTGCAAAATGACGGGTCTGAGAGCTCAAAGCAAAAAAATAGTTGGCCTATGTAAAACCAGATGGGCTGAAAGGCATGTATATTATGTCGCATTCTATCATTTGTACAGTAATATAGTCAAATGCCTACAGTTTATGCTAAATCCGAACACTGACGAAACGAAAACTCTGATGAAGACAGGTCTTGGGATAGGCAAACAAAAATGACAGTACAAGATCTGTTGACCTCCTTATCAAACTTCAATGTTCTGATGACGTTTGTGTTTGTCCGAAGCATACTTAAAACGGTAAGACCACTGACTCTTAAACTGCAGAAAAGGGATGTTGACATTTCTAAAGCAATTGACTTGATTGAGCATCCTATAAACAGAATTGGAGAAGCTCGCAGACAGATCGACACCGAGTTTGATGGCAGTTTTGTCGACCCTATACGACCGCTGAGTCACTTGAAAAAGAGGTCAAAGTTCCCAGAACCTGTGCAAAGCAACAGCATAGATCAAATGTGGCCTCCCCGATTACTTAAAATGTAACATGGCTATTCCATTCGTTGATTATCTTCAGCAAGAGCTAAACTCTCGATTCAATTCTGAAGACAAACTAGCGCATTTCATCAGTTCCTTGATGCCCGCAAATTTATCTTCTCTGACGGAAGAAGAAATAGCAAAACTGTCAATGGATTGCACGTTCTGGGCAAGGGATTTAACGTGCATTTCATCCGAAATCAAGCAATGGAAACGACATTGTCAAACGCTAAGCAATTCTCACTTACATAAACTCAGCGACTTCGGGTCGGTGCACAATTACGTAGATAGCGACATGTATCCAAACGTCAAGACTTTTAATTCATATAGGGTGTATACTGCCTGTCAGTACATATGAAGCAGAAAGGTCTTTTTCTGGACTAAGGCGTATCAAAAATTACATCCGTAACACTATGCATGTGGAGAGACTAGCAGGGATGGCATTGATGCGTTTGCACCACTCTCTAGACATAGATACTGATGTTATTGTGTAGCGATTTATCGAAACAAGAAATAGGCGATTATTCAATGCAAATTTTTTTCTTTGAGCTTTGTCGAGTCCATGTAGATACAAAAATGAAGACATATTTTTATCAGCTTGTCTGACAAGATTGCACAGGCAAACACAAAAAAGATTAAATACGATCCATTAAATACAAACAAAGGGTATAACAGTGAAGAAGAAAAAACAGTTGAAAAAAAAAGAGAAAGGTTCTAGAAGTGGAAACCTCCTCGTGGTTAGAAATGGGCAACGTTTGACACTGAACGGCCAACATCCACAAAAGCGTTATATGAATTATTCAAAGAAAATTTCTTGGCATAGGTTTTCTAGTAATATGGTTCGCAGTTATACTACCATACCGGTATAGACTCCGACAGATAGACATTGAGTTTCAATGTAGTAGCAAATTTGAATATGTAATGATCTATGAGATTTTCCGGAACTCCCCCCCCCCCGAAAAAAAATCCTGGATCCACTCCTGTAATGGATAACAGTTTTTAAACAATCTGGAGAAAGGAGGCTTTCGAAAAGGATGTAGGAAAAGGAGAAACTGCTGCTAACCAAAGTCTCCTTTTTGCAAATTGTATAACATTCATATTAACTTTATCATCTATAAATACTTTCAATATGGACATGTCCAGAATTTTGTTATCTGGAAAAGTGTTAATGGTACAAAGGACATATTTAACCATGAAGCAGTTAAGCAAAACCTGTGGAGCATTTGGGGACAGTATTGATTACCATAAGACCACCCAAAACATACAGGATGATTCTGAATCTGTACTGTTTGGTATCCTGTAATGTACATGTACTTCATGGGTAAAAAAATCTGAATTTGCAACATATTGATTTTCTCATGCTGCCTAACAATGTCGTTTTCATTCATATAGAATAGAACATAAATTTTACACAATAACTAATTACAAGAAATATTTATTAACCAATTGCCGTAAGTTTCTGACTCTGTATACATTTGCTGTTTTAAACTTTCAAGAACTGTCAGAATACTTCTACAGATCAGAAATGTGGCTGTCATTATGGAATTCGTCTTTGATAGGGTAGAAAACATTGTAGGAAAAGGAGAAAACGCTGGTCACCAGCATTTTCTCTTTTAATCACAATGCTTTCAAAGATATCTTTTCAGTGGTGGTATAATTACATCAAACTTACATGATTTTTAAAAATCAATACTTGTATCAAAGAATCGTCTAAATTTAATTACAGTTTCAAAAGGGGGGTTAACATTTTTAGATGAAGAACAGTGTTTCAATGAAAACAGGAAAGAAGAGAATGATTTTTCTGACCTCAAAACTGATTGTCCTATCCATCTGTTGGAAAAGGGGGATCTTTATACCATGTATGTGCACCTAGAAACATTTACCACAGATAAGTTACTGAGATTGCGGAGGTCAAGTACATACCAGGAGAAAGTATATTCCAACGTCATAGATGAAGTCCATATGGTATCTGAATGGCAAGTATGTCCACTTACAATACCTTTTCTGACACAAAAAAAGTTTGTTTTTTTCTCTCAGGCATGTAATATGTGCAATAAACAAGTATTGAACTAGCTGATTACTAAGTCTTGATTGCAATCGACTGTTTTCAGAGATTCAAAACTGAAACATATTTAAAGAAAGTAACATTACATAAACTAATGAACCTGACATATCATTGTGCATGTATATATATATTCCATGATGTGTATATTTTTGCTTCAGGGGTGAGGAGTTTAGAACAGAATTTAAGACTTGGAGAAGTAACCTGCTTGTTCAACTTGGCAGTCCATTTAGCTTTAACGGCTACTGCTACAACGTCAACTCTAGCTTATTTGCAATTCATCCTAAATTGTAAGTCACCTGACGTTGTGAAAACCCTGATAGGCCTAACATTTTTATTGATTTTCGGAAAAGGCTTCCTAACATTCGTAAATTTGAAAAATGTGATGAGTTGATCACACCAATTGCAATGGAGTTATTGGAGAAAGGAGAAATTTTCCACCTTACTATTGTATATATTGAGAGTTTGGAGTGTCTAGGTTATTTCTACCAGTACTTTACAAGTGAACTTCAAGATTATGCTTTTGTTGTTGAACATATACCTGAAATAGAATCTTTGTCCAGTTTCATATAGATTACCCTGACAGTATGAATCAGTTTGTTGTACGAGAGGTAGTTAAACATTATTCACGAATGAGACTTGTATTTGCCACCATTGCTTTATGTATTGGGCTAAATGCTCCTGGAATACAACGCATTCACTGCAGACCACCAACAACCATGGAAAAGTATATGCAAGAGATGGGCCGTGCAGAATGTAATAGATAGCAATCTGAGGCAGTTTTAACTATAATAGCATTGACATATCACCCGGTAGGATTTACCTCACCTGTCGGTGAATTTTATTTAGAGGAAAACAAGTGCTTTCGGTTGACTATAGTGCAATATTTTGGATTTCAATCAGTATTGTATAAAGGGGACTAAACATTGTGTTGTTCTAACTCTAGGAAAATCATTACATAATGTATTAAAAAGTTCGATACATAATGTTGTACACATACAATACAAATAATATAATTTAACCTGTTATAAGTATGTTACATTATGACCGTACATGTATCAATGTGAGACAAGTAACTAATTGTGACTTAATTGACAGGATTTGTCTTTTAAAAGGAAGATAACATTGCAGGAAAAGAAGAAATTACTTGCAATAATCATTCTCCTTATTTTAAGCAATATTTAAAAGTAACAAGGTGATTTAATATGGGATTGTTTTGAAAAGAGCTTTGTTTCAGTGCGGCGTGAGTCTTTAGAGGGACACATAAATTTGAGCTATGCTCTGTGAAAAGGGAGTTTAATGCATTTGCACAAAGGTATCGATCCATGTCAGCCTGCATAGTCCGCTGACCTTAGTCTAAACTTTTTGCTTTGGGAAGGTTTTCTTCTAATTGCCCAGGGACGATTCTACCTCATAGTTCAGCTTGTTGTTAGACAATTATGGGTTCATCATTGTGATGACTGGCTTGGTTTAATGCATCATGGAGATGCATTTAACACCATTTCGGCAGTGCATAGCTCTTTTGTATCTAAATACAAGAACATACAGAGTATCAAAGAATTCATATTAGTAGTTTTCTGAAACAGAAGTTTGAATTTGTAGAGATGTCATGTCAGCAAAAATGATGTAACCAAGGAAATCTTGGTAAAAGTTTGACTTGAAACAAAATACTTTTTGATTAAATGTAAATAGTAATGGACTAACCTATAGCACATACCAACACATGAAGCAAGTCTGGACGTTTTAATTCCATTTCTTCTCTGATTTCAACATACTCATTTTTGGAACATAAAAATTGCGGTTACCTTCGAAAAATAATACTGTTGTCTTGCTTGCTAACAGTCTGGATAGCACAATCTGTCTTTTCAGTATCCGTCCTTCAAGCCATGTATCAGAGCAAACTTTTTCTCTATCTCTGGTATCCTGTTTTGTGTTACTGATTCGAAATAAAAGAAGAAGAAAAAGTTGTTTTGACACTCGGTCATTTTACATCAAATAAAAAAGATACATGTAGAATTCTCTTTTCGTTTTGAATCAGTGAAGTTTCCAGACGGGACAGCTCCCTGAATTTTTTGTCCCAAGTCAAATGACATACAACTGACAATTATACTGGTTATTGGTAATCACCAGAATATTACGGATATTCATTGAGAAATTATATATAATGATTAGGATGTATAGTTGTATACATGTAACAAGACAATAGAGTAAAAAATAAACATACTGTGTGAAATGATTATTTGTGCCTTTTACGAGGGATCGTATATATACAATGCCGGTGCATTTTCTCAACTGGATTTACAGATTCATAAATTAATTGCCAGTAGGTATGTGTACCATTTAAAACCGTCTCGTTATGTACCTATGACATTCACAAAATTCATCAGTTTGATACTCACTTTGAGTGTGGGACGGATCACTCTTTGCGCTTCTAATATTTTGCAGCTTATTCAGGTAGCACTTTTTTTTTTCTTTAAAATAAATACTTTACATTATATGTAGCTTGATCAAGCGTAGATGAACCTCAAATTCCAACTTTGAAATTGAAGTATTCAGAATTTGAACCGATATATGTATGACCAAATGCAATATTACTACAGGTAAATTTTAAATTTTTGGGGGGTGTCAAAAGACCGAAATAGATGCCAAACTAATCAAAGATGATCAATATGACTGGTGGTGGAAATGACTGTTACCTTGGCAATTTGTTGCTATCTGTAGTTTGGAATATGGGTGGTCAGTACTGACAAATTGAAGCTTTCGTCCTGATTTTTTTTTTTTTATTTCATTCCCATCTACATGTATTTCCAGTTCTTTAAGTCGTTTAACTGATTTGGTAAATTGGTCAGCCACCGAATCTTTCTTCTTCAGTGCTGATGGAGGAGCCTTTGCCAATCTTTTCTATCACATTTTTCGATAGCAGCCTGCAGGTTAGCAGCATATTTGTCTTAAAATCTGAAAAAATGTTTCCAGGTCTTAGCAAAAGAGTTCATCTATGTATAAATTCTCTAATTTACGAATAGGTGGTTGTCGCAAAAGCGATCTGAATAATCTACTTACAATTGTCTCGGACAGCTTTATGGTAAGTGAAGCAAAATATATATCCGCATGTAGATCTATATACACAAAAAACAATGCTTGGGCGATGAAATCAGTTTCACAGGCATTATCATCTTCATTTCCGTCAAAGCCTTTTGAGACTACACGTAACTAGCTGAAATTTGCAATTGATAACCGGTCATAACGTCTGATTTACTTGTACGTAAAATATACATATATGAAATTTGTTATTGACAATTGGTACATTGGCGCCGCCATAGACTGATCATGTGACTGATAGTAGTTCTAATGGCGACTTCCTTTATGCAAACGAATTTAGATGTAGATAGACTACGGCATTATCTCCCGCTAGATGGCATTTTACAAATACACATCTAATTTGGGCATTCTGGGTACAGAACCGGACTACTTCTCAAAACAACAACCGTTACTTTGAATTTCAAAATGAAGTAAACGTTTACATAATAAAACGCTACCTGGTGCGATTCATTCAGCTATGATCGGCTAGCATGTAACCTATGCATCGGCCATTTATTAAAACAGCCCCTTTATGCTTGGGTAATAGGCTAATAGCTTCGGTATAAGCCCTACTTTTCCCCAAGTATTCGGGGATGGGTGACGCGTCATAGCAGACAGGTGGAATCTTCGAAGAATATGACATGCGCAGACAACGGTAGATACGGACACGGCCGAGTTGTGATGAGTGCCCTAGCAGATGAATTCATCGTCTTACGTCATGACAGAATCTGACGTAAAATGGAGCTATTCTTAGAACAAATCGCTTACGTGTACCTAATTCATCGAATCGGATTAATTTTTTTCTCAAAATCTTGAATCGGAGAGCCCAAAATTGCGGCACAGCCTATATCCGGACAGTAAAACCCAAATCGTCATCATCCAAGCAGTGTTGAATATTTAAATAGGCAAAAATCAAAAGACGCCAAGGGGAAGGGTATATTTAAGGGTCATAGAAGATAATCACCGACTTTGTCACTAAAACCTACTTCGATGGTGACACTGGAACAACTAGAAGGATGTCCCTCGGGCTCCCTTTTCGCCAGTAGACCAAGTCTACTGTAAGTCCTGTCCGAGTGAAAATGACTCAATGACAGGCGGGAAACAACCGTACCTGACCCCGAAAAGCTGTATCACAGCGTTCGGACCCCTTTGGATCATCGGAATGGGGGAAAAAATCGGTGACTTGTCCTCAAATTAAATCCTGGCTTCAGAGCTTAGTGTTGGTGCAATGAGCAACACTACCAGTTCTAAAAAAAAAAACATGTACACGGAAGAGTTTTGCCTGCAATATTGAACTCCAGTGCTCTTGATAATATAAAGAAGACGGTTATTGGCGATATATCTATTTTACCGATTCACTGTCTGCCACGACGTGTACACAGAGGAGTTGGGCCTGCTGTTTGAACTCCAGTGCTGTTGATCATATAAAAGAAGACGGATATTGGCGTTATATCATTTTTACCTATTCACTGTCTGCTATGCACGCGCTTGAGCATGAGAAAACAAATAACACAATTATTGATAATGTTACGGGATATTACTCCTTTACTGCATAGCTTCTTCCCGTATAATATCAATACATAATTACGTTGGGGAGAATCCTCTTTGGCTCAGGGGTTAGTGCATTGGTCTTTTAAACCTCGAAAAATAAAGGATCCTTTCTGGACGGGTTCGAATCCCACCAGGTCCGGTTTGTATTTGAGCTATGCATTTGTTTCGAACGTTTATGTTCGTAAGATGGGGGCTGGTGCTGGATTGGTCAATGAGCCATTTTTTGTCTTAAAAAAAAAAACCCACTGCGTAATAAGGCTTTCTATCATCAAAACGATGATATTTGATAGGTGGTGTGTTACGGGAGATCATTCCTACCTTACGGCATAGTTTTTTTTCGTATAAAATCATTACCTAACATATGCGTTGGGAGCAGTTGTCTTTAACTCATTGGTTATGGCGTTGGTCTTTAAAACATCAATCAACGGGGATCTCTTCCGCACGGGTTCGAATCCCGCTAGGTGCGGCTTGTATTTGAGCTATGCATTTGTTGCGAACTTTCATTATCGTAAAAATAAGCTATCTGACATCTGCGAAAATAATGACGGTTTCTGTTGGCTTCCCAGGCATATTGGTATTAGTGGTAATTAGGAGGCAGACACAGCTGCCAAAGAGGCATTATCACTTGATATTTTAACTTTTGAAGTACATTATACTGATTTAAACCTTTATTAAATGCTTTTCTTCAGTCGTTATGGAATACTTAGTGGAATGACCCACTCAACCTCCAAATGAAATTCTGTATTAGTCAACTCTTGGAGAATGGCTGCCAGGATCAAGCACTTGTCGTCGCCAAGAAATTGTTTTGCCCCGTCTGCGTATCGGTCATACAAATTTTACGCACTCCTATCTCCTTACAGGAGAGGAGGCGCCGCAATGTATTCCATGCTCTGCTTCTCTTACGTTTAAGCAAGCTTACGTTATATTGATAGTGTATTGACCTAGCACAAAAATGCGAAAAATAAAATTATAAAGTAGACAGCCTCAGTATTTATTTTGGTACTGTGATGATTGACTTCGTAAAACTTTTCTCTGTAAGGTAGTGAACACACTCTAACAATATCTGCTTAACGGTAAGAGGAGCAGAGCAAGGAATGAACTGCGGTGCCTCCTCTCCTTTCAGGAGATATTATCGCGTAAGATGCGTATGACCGATACGCAGACGGACCGAAATAATTTTTTCGCGACGACAAGTCCTTGACCTGGCAGCCATTCTCTAAGAGTTGGCTTATTACGAAATAATTCATTCAGGTTACTGAGTAGGTAGTTCCACGAAGTATCCCATAGAGATGGAATAAAAACTGAAGGTTTAAAGTCGGTAAAAAGTACTTTAAAAGGTAAAATATCAAGTGATAATGCCTACTTACAGCTCTGTCTACCTCTCCATCACCACTTATACCAATATGGCTGGGGAGCGAGCCAACAGAAAACATCATTTCCGCAGTTGTCTTATATCTTATCCAAAAAAATTACAATAATTGGGTTATCTGTTTTGTCATGCTCAGGTGCTTGCATGTCAGAGAGTGAATCGGTAAAAATAATACATACCAATAAACGTCGTCTTTTATATGATCAAGAGCAAGATCTACTGCAAGATCTATTGCTTTTAGCTCTGCTGAAAATTTAGAAGACTTCTGCGGAAGACGGAACTGATACAGTTTGCTGTCGGGCACAGCAGCTGCTGCAACCCCGTCACCTTTCGAACCATCTGTATAAATACGTTAAAAGTTATAGTAGTGTTTTCCTATTTCGAGATATTTCCTTTAAATATAGTAGGATCTGTTGCCGTTTTGTAAGAAGCTAGCTTATATACAAATGTCGGACTATTAGAAGTCCATAAAGGAACATCTTCCCAGCTATATCATTATCATCAAGATCGAAACCAAGATTGTGAACATCAGCTTCACACCGGAGACTAAAAAGAGGTATGACCTTTTCCTTCTTTAAAAAAAAGTCTTTATACAGGTTCAAATACTATTTTATGGATATGATTTTCAGGGTTTGACTTAGTTTCATAGTTCTGCATGGACAGTTTCTTTTGCCTAATATTTAAGGAAGACATTTGCTTTGCATACAGACTGTTTACTGGAGAAGTCTCAAATGCACCTAATGCAAGACGCAGACCTTGATTATGAATGGTATCAAGTTTGAGCAAGTACGACAGAAGTCGTCGACATAGAGTAAGCATTCCACACCAGGACATGCAGATTCGATGATATTGTTAAACTTTACATTAAAAAATGTAACTGAAAGAATATATCCCTGGGGAATGCCCATCTCTTGTTCATGGGGGTTAGAAAATGTATAACCAATCCTGACTCTAAACTGGTGTGCATTCAAGAAAGCAGAGATGAAAAAAGCAAGGCGACCTCGAATACCGAAATCATAGAGGTCGTTCAAATTTCCATACTTCCGTATTGTATCATCGGCACTTTCAAGATTAAAAAAAAAAAAAAAAAAAATACAGAGACATGTTCCTTTTTAATAAAACCTTCACGTATGAATGTCTCAAAGCGAATTAACATATCAAGAGTGCATCTTTGTTCATAAAATCCGTTCTGAGCAGTTGCTATAAGTTTTTCTCTAGAAACCAAACGCAGCAGGCGCCCAGAGTTGGACTGAATGTGACATGATATTCTCAAAGTGTGATTTATTCTTTTAAAGTGCAAATGACATAATCAAAATAATTACATTAAGGACTTCGATATATATTGTTGACTTCGTGAAAAGTTATTTCTGATTATTTTATCGCAAAGCTTTATTGTTGATATCAATAGAACTTTATCCTTTACCAAACAATCCTGAGCTTTTAACAGCCTGAGAGAGAGGCCTGTTGCAAATATTGTTGGAAAAGGAGAAATGCTGGTAAACAGCATTTTCTCATTTTGCCACAAAGTTTCCAAATCCTATAAGTTGAGCCACATTTATTATGTTGTCTGCAAATGTTTTCATAATGTGTAAGTCTAAAATGTCCTCCTCTGGTCTATGAAATGATTATTGACATTGTATTATTTCACATGTATGACATTCTTTTACACTGTAATTTTGTTTTTGTCTCAGTATTGGTAAAATAAAACTGCAAGAATTCACTTTAAACTTGTTCTTCATTTTTCAAGAATGGTCTAGTAGAAATTTCAAGTGGTCTAGTAAAAATTGTAAGTTACTAGTCCACTGGTCTAGTTGATAAAAATGTTAATGTCGAACCCTGGTATTGCTTCGCATTATTCTATTTAAAATTCAGTTAAGTATTTTCTTTCATGTTCCGAAATCTTTGGAACTTCGTCGAATAATTGGAATAGGATTTCTATGCAAACGTTTCAGCCAAGTTATTCGCAGTATCGGTCTTGGAACACTATCATCTGTATTTAAGTGACCAGGATTTTGATGAGGTTTTGCCGTTAATTTTTCGCATCATATCTCGGGTCTTTTTGACAATCTATAATTCAATCTAGATACGAACTGTCTCCAAGACATGCGTTTACTTTGTTTCATTTTCGATCGTGCTTTTGCACGTGCAATTTTAAACTTAGTAGGATTCTCCTGTGTCCGTCTAAGTTTGAAATTTCTAAGAACACGTTTACGCTTAAACCATGACTTGCTTGGGTGCTTTGGACTTCTCTTCGTTCTGGGGATGGACTTCTCTGCGACAGAGTAAAGTGAGGTAGTAAAATGTTCCGCTGGATTATCAGTCATTGAAGGCATCTTGATCTATTGACCGTTCGCAGTATATTTTAATTGCTCCCACTTCCGACACTAGAATCGGGAAGTAATCGCTTCCATGAAGGTTGTCATAAACCTTCCAATTAAAGTCAGAAGCAATTTTAGGACTGCATATAAGCAATTTTATATGGACCTATGGCAGCATGTAGGTACGTGCGAGTTTTATCCACTTGTCGACCCTGGACGTTTGTATCAGTACAGCCCCAAAAGGTACCTTGGGCATTAACATCACCAATTAATATGAAAGGCTTCGGAAGCTGGTCGATCAGCCCATCGAGTTTTAGAACAACCAATGGGCAGACTTGCAGGCAAGTTCATAGAACACGCTGTTATCGTTTTGTTTAAAGAAATACTAACAGCTGTTGCTTGCAAAGAAGGATAAAGATTTATATTGCGTTGAGCACTGCTACTGCTACTCGTCCCCAATCTGTCTCATCAACATTGAAATAAGACTGACAAATAGAGTGGAGTTTGAGAGACACTTTGCCATTATCTGTAAGAAAGGTTTCATACAAACATAATGCCACTGGTTTATATTTATCCATTATAATGGATAATTCTTCAGCATTAGCTTAAAAAACCTCGACAGATTTTTCAGATTTCAAATTTCTTTATTCTGTAGATTAGGCCACCGGCCCATAACACATAACATACATAGTAACCACAATATTGTTATCATCCCACAATAAACTGGTTAGTCAAACTTACCGCTTGCAAACGCTTAATAAAAAGTACAAATAAACAGTTAATTTAATTGCCTATCAGACGACACAAAAAATTACAAAAGATTCCATGAACTTTATTTAGGTAAGACACTACTTTTTCTCTCAATGTCTGGATATCACGGTTGGAAAACAAAAAATAGAAGGCTGATCATAACCATTATTTCTCTTTCTCCCACCGTGTTCTCTATACCTGTTATACGGTTTAGAAGCTAAAAGCTAAAGGTTTAATATCTTCACTGTGTCTTCACAACAAAAACACTAAGATTTTATGAATGAAATTCTTTTCTAGTCATGTAAAATGATTTTACAATCCCTGTAGTACACACATTACTATTATTTGTTTTGACAATGCCTAAGATTCCCCGACGACACGAGGTCCGTAGACTAAATTTTCCTGTCTCGTGCACAACATGTTTGGCCTGATTGATTAGTAACGTTTCATTCACATCTTAGGAAAAGTGGAACGTAAAAACAAACATTTATGACTAAAATGAAAAGATTGAGATTTGTGTATCACAAAAAATATTAGAATCTACATCCTTTGGGATATTGTCATTTCGTTTTCGCTGTCGCTTACATGGATAATAGTTACAGATCGGAGTTTTATAGTGATTTCATATGTTGGATATTTGTAAACACCAAAATTCGTCTGCTTGGTTGGGAAGAAAATGGTGAGGAGGAAAAATTTGCAGAAACAAGGAATGCTGAAAGCATGTTTAGTCAGATAAGTAACGTTTTTTTTTTTATTTTTGTATAAACAATATCATTGTTTATCGTAATACTTCCTGCCGTCAGCGAGGGGTGCAGATCGAGATCGGACAGTACCTTTGTGCTGCCCGATCTCGATCAACACACCTTGACTCTAACGTTAGATCATCTTTACCGGTCAATTATCATTTTTGTTCTTGTACCAAATCATACTATAGGTTTGCTGTTTATCTTTTTTTTTTAAATCTATAATCGTGAAATTTCTAGAATAATTTCTACATCTTTAAGTAGTCCATAATTGATCCATGTAAGAGGTTGATTCTTTGTGAAATATTTTTATACTTTCAAGGACATATCCTGATATTGTTATCGGTGACGGTGTAAAGCAACATACCTGGGTAAGTATACATTATTTATCTATTGTTTTCTCCGATGTCAAGGATTGACTTGTAAAGTTTCACATCAGATGCTAACCATTTCCTGAACTACTCTACATCTAGAAGTGTAATTAAGTCTCTGATGCTTGAACCAGATGATATATATAAATACTTAATAACTTGATTTTTCTGTCCTCAGATGATTTCAAAAGTCTATAGAACTCATTCAAACTAATTGAACCCCTGTACCAAGACCATAGATAGCGGTCTCTTATGACTTTATACTTTGGACATTCAAAAAATATGTGAAATTCATTTTCAACAACTGTAATGTTAAGATGTTCCTGGCAACTAATACAAATTCTTTCATCTCTTGGTATGTTTTGATGTCTACCGGTTTCTATTCTAAATTTATGACTTGAGTATCTGAATTTAGCTAATGCTTTCCTTATTTAGGTATTTTTCTGGAGTTAAAAGTGATTTTATCACTTTATAAAGGTCACACCTACTCACACTAGTTATACTTGAATGCCAGTTCTGCCTTAAGCAGTCATTTAGTCTTTGCTCAAATTGTAAAATAAAAAGATTAGTATTTCCAATGTTATGGGTAAGCCAAACTATTCCAAACCCATATTGATACAGAAGATGTTTAAGTTTTGTTGCCGATGTCACTCTGCCAATGTCATCTACAGATTTAAGCATTTTGTAGCACTGTTTAGGATATCTTGATTCTTGCATTTGGATAAGTTTACACCAGTACTTTATACAGTTAGTTTGGTATGTCACAGCTAAAGGTAATCTCCCAGATTCACCAAGGACCATACAGTTATTTATAGTTTTATTTACCCCTAGTATTCTCCTACAGAAGTTAATTTGCACAGATTCAATGATTCCACAGTATTCATAACCCCATATTTGTGACGCATAGCAAAGAATGGGTTTGATCATTGCATCAAAAAGTTTGAAGGATTCCTTGTGAAGGAGGTAACCATATGTATGTTCATAATTTTGTATATTAAGAATTACTTTTTGTGCCTGAGATGCTAATTTAATTTTTGAGCATGTCCATGAAAGCTTTGGTGTAAATAGCAAACCCATATATTTATACATAGAAGTCGTTTGTATTTTGTTACCACGGTAAGTCCATTTTTCATAATTTCTTAGATATCCCCCATTTCTAAATACAATAATTTCAGTTTTGTCTAGATTAAGCTCCATACCAGTGTTGGTGCAGAATTCAGAAACAGTATTGATTTGATTTTGTAACTTAATAGCGGTATCTGCACAACTTGCAACATCATCAGCATACATTAATGTAAGAATATCTGGTATATTACAGTTGATGAATATGCCTGGTCCACATTTACTTCTTAATAGAGTACTAAGATCATTTATGAAGATAGAAAAAATTATAGGACTGCTAATATCACCTTGTTTTGTACCTATGTTAGATTTGAATAAGCCTGAAAGTTGGTTTTCAATCTTTACACAAGAATTATGATTAGAATAGCTCAATTTTAGAAAACGATAGAACTTACCATTCACACCTTTCTGCTTGAGTGACCTGAACAAAACATCATGTCTTATTTTATCAAATGCCTTTTGAAAATCAATGTAAATACAGTAAAAACGGCCACCTTTTTGGGAAATATATTTTTGTACCATTGCCTGTAAATTAAATATATTGTCAACTGTTGAATATCCCCTACGGAAACCTGCTTGACCTTCATCTATTTCATTATTTTCTTCTGCCCAAATATAAAGTCGATTACTTATGATATTTGACATAATTTTGTACATAGTGTTGAGCAAAGAAATTCCTCGGTAATTACTAGGATCATTGTGAGAACCAGATTTGTGTATAGGGCATATAACACTTTCACCCCATGACTTTGGAAACACTCCTGTATCAAAAATTATATTAATTATTGTAGTAAGAGTTGGAGCAATTTCTGATATGGTTTCCTTGTAAAACTCTGCACTAATGCCATCTGTGCCAGGACTTTTGCCATTACCCAGTTTAATAATGCTATTTCTTACTTCTGTTTCAGAAATATGTGCATTCAGCTGATTAAGGTCACCATTAATATTTATTATATCATCTTGATCTATAATTTCTGGCTGATTTTCATTGTATAACAGTTTATTGAAATAATTTTTCCATTCGTTTAAATTGATGTTTGTCTTAAAATACTCCTTCTGTTTGTGCTTTTTCAGAATATCCCAAAAGCCTGTGGGATTGGATCTGCTTTCCATCAGTTTTTGTCGCTGTTGGGCAAAATATTGATTTTTCTTAATTTTACAGATATTTTTGAAATTCTTTCTATTTTCTTTATAGGTATCTAGGTCTACATTTTCATTAGTCATACTGAATTTTCTTAGTGATTCATATTTCATTTTTTTCCCATTTTCACAATATATGTCCCACCACCGGGGTTGCTTATTATAATATGTTGGGTATCTTCCCCTTTCAATTTTCATAGGTTCAGCTGCAATATAAAACATAATCAATGTCATTTCTATACATGAGTCAATATCTTCTTTAGCAGTTTCACATATATGTACTTTGCTTTGTTCATGTAAGTTCTTAAATTTTTGCAAAAAAGCTGCAGACTTGTCATCTGACCAAACATACCTGGTGTATTTACGTGAAAACCAATTGGATGTACATGAATTGTTATTAACTTTGTTGCAAGAATTTTCCTTCATTTTAAACGTAAATTGACAGAAAAGTGGGAAATGGATAGATTCTGTTCTATTCTCTACATTAAAATAAGTACATTTCTCAAAAAGTGGTGTACTACAAATATTATAATCAACGGTACTTGCTCCATTGTTTGCTACACATGTAAAGTTACCATCATTGTCCATAGAAAGTCGCCCATTTATGATATGCATACTATTGCTGCAGCAAAACTCTATCAAAGTTTTACCAAATGCATTAAACCGAAGACTGTCTTTATTATTTCTAGTCAATTCAAATGTATCTGCATCATACGAAGTTTCACCAAAGATAAACGTTAGATCATTAGAAGGTATATAATCGAGAAAATATTTCGTTCTTGCATTAAGGTCACCTCCCAAGAAATAATTTGCATTTGGATAGTCATCTTTAATAACGTTAAAATTTTCATGTATCAATCTAATTCCATCTTTTTCTTCTAGTTTTTCATAAATAGGCGATCCTTCCGGTGAAACATAAGCAAAATAAATTATAATATCTTTTCCAACCAGGAAGTAGTCACCTTTTAAGATAATAACCATACAATCTTTGAAATAGGTATATAGTTGTTTTACAATACCAGTTTTAACTATCTCATCGTGTATAAAAAAAACTAACCCCACCACTGTTTCTCATGAAATTACTCTGTTTTCTTACATTTCCATAGTGTTTATACCCTGGGAGAAAGTCGTCAAAATCACTTATCTTCTTTCCCCATGTTTCACAAAAACATATAATACCAAATTTTCTTAGATAAGTTTTAAACTCATAGTCAACCCATATTTATAAAGTCCCTCTATATTCCAGGTTAAAATGTTTAATATCTGATCTTTAACATTCAATGCGGTAGGTTCGATAGGTTCTGAATTGTCATCTGCCTGGCCTTGACCTTCCCCCTAATGTGTATCCTCACCTCGTTCCCCTTCGGGACTGTCCTCACTTTGATTGTTTTGTTTATATCTGCTGGGTTGTCCACATTCGACCCGTTCACCGACTTTACCCTTTCCTTTCTGGCGTGTACCCATACAAACAACCGTTTCAGTGGCCTCGTCATATTTGTAAATCTGATCTTCGATTATCAATTTGTCATACCTAATCGATGCATACAATCCTTTCTGCCTTGCTCCAATCATTTCCTTACCAAGTTCCCTTCTATGTTTTTTTACCCTTTCTGTGATTTTTTGCAATTCCATTGCAAAATGTTAAAAAAAAATATTGTTGGACAAATGTATGTATAATAGGGATGAACAATACGTAATAACGGAAGTATGGAGTGATTAATGTTTGAAATGGTAATCTGGTGATTCTACCTTTCCATTTACTACTTCATCGTCGGCTTCCATGTCTTCGTCAAGACATTGCAAACGGTTAAATTTTTCTTTATTTCATCATCAGATTATTTAGGGAATCGATCTGGTTGAGTTTTCTTTGGCGATTTGTTTCTATTTGATGCAGGGCTCGGAGTTTTACTTGCTTTATTACTTTCGGTAGGCTTGTTTGCTTTTCTGCCTGAAGAGCTGGTATTATCTGGTCTTTTTTGTGTACGGCAACATCAGTAGTCTGTGTTTGGACGTCTTTCATTTCTTTCGGTGTCGAAGCATTTGATCTATTATCGGTAGAGAACAAGTTGTTTACGTTGAGGTGGCTATTTTCCATTTTTGTTGACTCAGGAAACGAAAGGCTTTCCTGTAAATTACACTGTTGCATCCAGGATGACCTCAGAGGGGGGATGATCGCCCATCATATAATCAAAAGGGGGAGAGTGAAAAGTTTGAGCGCACTGCAGATAAAACTCATCTTAAAAACCTTTATGTAGCATACGTTTACCATAACTTGCATTTCAGCCAACATTTAAGTCACTTAAATCTAAGCCATTTTCTTCCTGGAGCTGCAACATGCTTGTACAAATTCTAACAGAAAAAATCATTTTTTGCGATATACTCGTAAAAGGCCGTTCTCATGGCTATAATAAGAGACTTTTCCTTTGATGCTTGTTTCTTATGCGCGGCCGATTCGGCGTGCATAAACTCAGATTGGTGCACACTGTCTCTCACGGACTGTATGTGATCGTGTGCCGATCACCTATAATTAGTACACCCGGCCGTAAATGGGTTTTTTCTTACTCTACTTTAAATACAACTCGCATAACCTACCCTTTCCATCTTCGTAAATGAGCCCGGAATATGTCTTTTTCCATGATTCTTGAAATCTGGGCTCGAACGTTTT
The DNA here is from genome assembly GCA_946811185.2 of Hippopus hippopus. Classification (NCBI taxonomy): domain Eukaryota; kingdom Metazoa; phylum Mollusca; class Bivalvia; order Cardiida; family Cardiidae; genus Hippopus; species Hippopus hippopus. The sequence goes on from OX328100.1 coordinate 48,007,737, forward strand.
ACGTTTTTTCGCGGCCGGGCTGCCTGGAGGCGAATCTTCCAGCAACGATTCGTCCGTGTTTGATGAAGAACACGGCTGCGGGATGGCTCTTTCATTGTCTGTTATCCGTTTAGGTGGCATAATCTAGTAGATATTCTATTTTAAATCTATTCCGCGTTCAAATTTTATTGACGCACGCGATGAAATTACTACCGGGGTATTCCTCAATGGCACTTATTCCCATACAGGCCGATCACGTCATCCGAGGTATTCAACAATATCATTTATCCCAGTCTATGTCGATTGCGTCATACGGGTATTTCCACAGCAAGATATCGATACCTTAGAAAAAACTGACGTAAATGAAATAGTAGACTACCACTTACGACCTTATTCCGCTAAAGAATTGATATGCGGATTATTATTTTAGGCAGAAATCGTGTACTTGGAACGTCTGCAGTATTTCATTTTTTAGCTCACCTGAGCACGAAGTGCTCAGGATGAGCTATTGTGATCACTCACCGTCCGTCCACATTTTTTTGTTTACACTCTAGCATCTACAAATATAAACCAATCAGCACCAAACTTGGTCAAAATGTATATGACAATAAGATCTCAAATCATTTCGATTATGGGTCTAATCGGACCAGAACGACGAGTTATCTGCCCTTGAATTAGAGAAATTGCTATATTTGACTGTTTACACTCTAGCATCTACAAATATAAACCAATCAGCACCAAACTTGGTCAAAATATATATGACCGTAAGATCTCGGATGAGTTTGATTATAGGTCTTATCGGACCAGAGCAACTGGAGTTATTTCCCCTTGAATTAGAAAAATTGCTATATTTGACTTTGTTTACAATCTAGCAACTACAAATATAAACCAATCAGCACCAAACTTGGTCAAAAATATATATGACCATAAGATCTCGAATGAATTTGATTATGGGTCTAATCGGACACGAATGACTGGAATTATCTGCACTTGAATTAGAAAAATTGCTATATTTGACTTTCTTTACACTATAGCATCTACAAATATAAACCAATCAGCACCAAACTTGGTCAAAATATATATGACCATAACATTTCGGATGGGTTTGTGGGTCTAATCGGACCAAAACGACTGGAGTTATCTTTCCTTGAATTAGAAAAATTGCTATATTTGATTCTGTTTACACCCTAGTATCTACAAACATAAACCAATCGGCATCGAACTTGGTCAGAACATATATGACCATAAGATCTCGGATGAGCTCCATTATTGTTCTAAACGGACCAAAACATCCCGAGTTATCTGCCATTGAATTAAAACAATTGCTATAATTGACTTTTGTAGATGGTAGGGTGAAAAGAATCAGCACCAAACTTGGTCAAAATGTGTATTACCATGAGATCTCAGATGACTTCGATTATGGGCCTAATTGGACAAGAATGACCGGACTTATCTGCCCTTGAATTAGAGGTATTGCTATATTTGACTTTCCTTACACTCTAGCATCCACAAATGTTAACTAATCAGCACCAAACTTGATCAAAATGTGTATGGCCATAAGACCTTGAATGAGTTCTATTATTGGCCTTATTAGAATAGAACCGGAGTTATCTGCCCTTGAAGGAGAAAAGTTGCTAAATTCAACTGTTTTACACTCTAGCATCTACAAATCTTAACCAATCAGAACAAAACTTGGTCAAAGTGTATATGGCCATAAGATCTCGGATGAGTTAAATTATGAGCCTTATTTGGCCAGATCCATTAGTTATCTGCCCTTGAATTCGAAACATGCTATATTTGACTTTGTTTACACTGTAACATCCATAAATGTTAACCAGTCAACACAAAACTTAATCGAAATGTGTATGGCCATGAGATTTCGGATAAGTTCAATTATTTCCCAAACCAAACCAGAATGATTAGAGTTACCTGTTCTTGAATTGACACCTTCATTTTATCCTTATCATATTTCAATACCAAGCAAAGATGTGCATATTATATTTTGGTCATGGTTCACTGAGTTTTCACAGTTACTCCCCGTTGATGAAATTTGTTGTCCACTTTATTTCTCAATAACTACAGCACAGATTTCAATGTGCATTTCTGTGACAAAAATCTGTTTCTTGACAAGGAGCCGTTGGCGGTATGATCACATTCAGTGATTTCTCTAGTTCTGTTTGTAGCATCACATTATAGAACTTTATCAACTTTACCCAAATGTTGCCCTCTAAATAGAAAATGTACCCCATCCCCCTGTGGTTCACAAATTAGCACATATGCTTATATGATGCACACTTATAATTCTTGTCTGAACCTAGAAGACCTAGAGTTAGCATGTAGATCTCTACAAATTTTGCACATGACATGCGCCTGGAATCATTACAGGCCCTGCCCCGGGGCTCACATGTTTGCACATCGCGCGCCCTGGATGCAACACGTACACTTGATCGTAACAATTCCTTTCTCTCGTTTCCAGACTGGAAATGCTCGGTAAGTGGCTACATGTTCACCTCCACTGGCACATGTGACTGTATTTTTGCAACTACTAGAGTCGTGCGTGTTCGCCACTTCACCACAACGTCTACACAGTGCATCAATACTATTCCTGTTGCATTTCCGTTCATGGTGTCTGTACTTGAAACAGGTATAAAACTGAAGAGGGTTAGGAATATTCATGTCCACGCCCACATTCAAATAACCGATTTTCAACGTTTTTGGTAAAATTGCCGATCGTGTTGGTTTCTTGCCTTGTTCCATCTCTCTAGACGTTATGCGTCTAGCATCAGGAACTTGTTTGGTCAGCTCTTGTACTATTTTTCTGATACACCAGGAAGATCTAGGCAACGGATGATTCCACATGAAATACTTAGACTATCGTGCGGAGAACATTTTGCGGGGATTTGAAAAAATTGCTTGATTTTGACGTTTTCCGCCTTCGTCTACTTTAACCAAAAGTGAACCAGATGAAAGCTTTCTACGGAATATGGCGGGCCGGCAATGCACACCAACACCTTTTGAAGTACAAAAGGGGAAAGTTTACTAAGCGGCTGATCAAGAATTGATGACACTATTTGAAAAAAAAAAAAAAAAACGTGGAAAAGGCGATGTCGGTGGGGATTTATACCCCCATTCCACTGGCTGCGATTCCACTACGTTTCGAAATTTCGGTCAAAACGCCGTAGGAGAAACGGCAACAGCGCAGTAGAAACGCCTTGATCGTAGCAGAAGCGTATTGGAAGCTTGATGATCGCCACTTTAAACCCCCATTCCACTGAACGGAGATTCTGTTACGCTTCAACATTTTGGTCAAAACGCCGCGAAGCGTAGCAGAAACGGCAACAGAGCAGTAGAAATACTTTGTTCGTAGTAGAGGCGTATTGAAAGGTTTGTGATCGCCACTTCACGGCGCTTGTTGTGATCTTGCTTAAAATTTACGTAGCGGGATCGCCGTGGGCTAGAAGTGCCACAAAAGCGTGGTAATTAACATACATGTGTGGGAATTACATATTGAGGGGCAATTTTAAGTAATGTAGGTTGTTTGGATTATGTTTAAAAAATAAAACGTATGCTAGAAGTAAATGTATATAAAAGTGTACCTTAACTTCAAGGTCATCTTCATCGACATGCGGTATGGCAGCCTATCGTACTCTACAATGTATTGTCCAATTAGGTCCTCATCTACGGTAAAATATCTTTGTAGGAGCTGTGTAACAGAGAAAATTGAGATATATTGAGAGATTTGAATCGCAGGTATTAGACCATTGGTTCAATTATTTTGTTTAATGACAGTAAACAAAAAATCCGTCCTAAGAATGTAAAGCAAAGTTGCACCTTTCGAGTATGTGCCGAGTTTTCATCTGTCGGGTCTCGTGTCATCGCATCGATGGAAGTGGTGTCTTGCAACATCGTGTCTCCATCAGCAGCGACGGACGCAGTGTTTCCTATCTACGTCTGAAAATTTATTAATGATTTAACGCTTTTCCTCATATAGACGGCTTTTGGCGGATCTGCAGCAGACACGTAGAAAAGTGTTCTAAACTGGGGCGTAGATAGTAACAATTTCTAAGATGACAAAAACACTGTGACAAAAGCAGAAACTGCTCGTATGGAGCAATTTCTTTCTATGTCACAATGTTTTCAAAATTCGTCTGCTGAAAGGCGTTAATTTATCAACTGTATCTAGGAACGGGTTATAAACTTAAAATGCAACATTAATGTAAACAAAATTCATACAAAACTTGAAGCCTTTAGGTGAAGCAGTTGGACAGAAAGTATAAATTTTAGTTAACAAACTCTTGCGAACTAGAATAGTTTCAAGTGAAATATTACCGTTTTATTATTCTGCCTATTTTTTAATCACTGTAAGACATTGATATTTGCTATTTTTAGCTCACCTGAGCACGAACTGCTCAAGGTGAGCTTTTGTGATCGTGCTGTATCCGTCGTTTGTCGTCCGTCGTCCACTTATACCTTGTGTACGCTCTAGAGGCCATATTTTCAATCCGATACTCATGAAACTTTGTCAGAATATTTGTCTTGATAATATCTCGGACGAGTTCGAAAATGGGTCAGGTCGGGTAAAGACTAGGTCAATTCTTAGAAAAATCTTTGTTCACTCTAGAGGCCACATTTTCTGTCCAATACTCTTTAAAAGTCGGTCAGAATGTTTGTCTTGATAATATCTTGGACGGATTAAGAAATGGGTTATGTCGGATCAATAACTAGGTCACTAGGTCAAATCTTAGAAAAACCTTGTGTACGCTCTAGAGGACAAAATTTCAGTCCGATACTCATGAAACTTGGTTAGAATGTTAGTCTTGATACACCTCAAACGACTTTGGAAATGGGCCAGGATGGGTCAAAAACTAGGTCGCTAGGTCAAATCTTTGAATAACCTTGTGTACACTCTAGAGGTCATATTTTCAGTCCAATACTCTTTAAAGTTAGAATGTTCGTCTTGATAATGTCTCGAACGAGTTTGAAAATGGGTCATGTCGGGTCAGTAACTAGGTCACTATGGCGCATCTTAGAAAAGCCGTGTGTACGCTCTAGAGGCCACATTTTCAGTTTTATACTGTTGAAACTTGGTCAGAATTTTTGCCTCAATAATATCTTGAACGAGTTTGGAAATTGGTCAGGTCAGGTCAAAAACTAGGTCATGAGGTCGAATCTTAGAAAAATCTTGTGCACCCTCTAGAGGCCACATTTTCAGTCAAATACTCTTGAAAGTTTATCAGAATGCTTGTCTTAATGTTTTCTGAGAGGATTTTGAACAGGGGTCAGGTCGGGTCAAAAGTAGGTCACTAGGACCAATTTTTATAAAAGCTTGTGTACGCTCTACAGGCCACATTTTCAGTCAAATACTCATGAAACGTGGTCAGAATGTTTGTCTTGCCAACATCTTGAAGTTTGAAAATTGGTCATGTCAGACCAATAACTAGGTTACTAGGTCAGATCTTTGAGAAACCTTGTGTATGCTCTAGAGGCCACATTTTAAATCCAATACTCATGAAACGTGGTAAGAATGTTTGTCATGATGACATCTTGTTTAAGTTTGAAAAAGGGCCATGTTGGGTAAAAAACCAGGTAACTTTGTCAAATCTCAGAAAAACCTCGTGTACACTCTAGAGGCCGCAATTTAAGTTCAATAGTCATGAAACTTGGTCAGAATGTTTGTCTTGACATCTTGGATGAGTCTAGAAAAAGCTTGTGTACAAGCTAGAGGCCAAATTTTCAGTCCAATGATTATGAAAGCTTGTTAGAATGTTTGTCAAAATATCTCCAAAGAGATTGAAAATGGGTCATGTTTGGTCAAAAGGCTCAGGTGAGCGACTTCAGGGCCATCATGGCCCTCTTGTTTATACTAATGTAATGACCTTGACCTTCAGACCTTGGAAGATTTGGGCCGCCACTCAGAATATTATCTTTTTTTTATCATTGTTAGCTTTATAATTGAGTCGTGCTCTATGAAAAAGGGTCTTAATGCATCTGCGAAGAAAGTATCGAACCAGGTCAGCCTGCACAGTCCGCGCAGGCTTACCTGGACCGAAGTTTTTCGCTATTGGTCAATTTTCTGTATGTCAAAGGATCATTCTACCTTATGATTCAGTCATTTATTGGCAAAAAAAAAAAAAAAAAAATTCTATGGATCCATGAATATATGACTTGCTAGGTAACATGCATCACGGAGATGCATCAAGCCCCCTTTTGCCAGAGTATGGCTCAATTACATTTATCATTTCATTTGTTATCATTATTATTATGATTGTTTTTATGATTTTTATAACTATTATTATTCCTAAATCTAATGATAAAATGAGCTTGACCTTCAGACCTGGGAAGATCTGGGCTGCAACTCGGAATATGACCAAGAGTTGTAATAAAACGACCATCCACTCAATATGCAAATGTGAGCTCGTCAGATCTTGCAAGATCTTGATCGCCACTCAAAATTTGGTCAGAAGAGTGGGGGCATAATTTCCAGAGCGGGTCAAACATTGTATATAAAGTGCCAATTTTTTATGTAATTGAATAAGAACATTTTCTGCGTGAGTTTAAGAACGTTCAAGATCTCACGGACCTCATCCTGGATCTGCCTGCTAACTACATATTAAATAATTGATGATATTGTATCAAATACATTTACAGCATTCAGTGAGTATGCAATTTAATACAAATAAGATATCAGTTCCGTAACGGAAATATCAGCTCTCCAATATTTTTCTGTGTTGCCGAAATGAGGATTACGCAGTTGAGATTTTGTAAGTTGTTTCCCTTGTATTTGTATCAAACTGTGACGTACGCGTATAACTGATATTCGTTCATAAAGATATTTATACACAGCAACAAACATGTAAACTTATTGCGAAATCTGTATCTTACTTAAAAATAATTGTACAAGACGTACGGAAATGAAAATAAGAAAGCATACGCTGTAAAACATTACACACACCAGAAATTTCTTCTGCCACAACAGTTCATCTCGCCAGACTTGCCGCGCTTAAAATTTTCCTGCGATACGCACATTATGTGACGTCACACAGTGAAGAGCTATAAAAGGGAAATAACCAAATTCTGACCTTCAAAACTTTCCTAACGGAAATGATAAAAACCAAGGGACAAAATTAAAACACCATTTTCTTGTTCATTTCATCTTCGATTATTAGTTTTTATGCTTCACAAGTAATTAGGAACAATTGTGATAATATTACAAAGCCTGTTGGGAGTTGAACGAGTATGTATTTTATTTATTTTATGTACATCAAAGGGAACCTTGCTTTGGGACATTCTCTTTTGATGTCAGTTATCAACTGAATGTTAAATTGTAAGCATTATTAAATAATATCTAATCGGGTATTTCCATTTAAAACATTTTAAAGGTATACTCTCTTATATATAAACTCACAAATACACAAAAATAGAGGATAGCTTCAATAACCATCGCTCTTTTCGAACGGGACATAAGTTTCTAAAGAATAATAGAATGACCCACGTAAGAATTACCAGCTGGCAGATCCTTTCTGAAAATTTTCTCCTTTAAGGAAAGAATTCTATGGAATTTCATCTACGTGAATTTACATCCAGGGACACAGAATCTTCACTTGATCTCCTTATTCTCCAAGCCGACTTCATCCTGCGCTCACTCTAGCTTTTTTTCCCGGCCAGCAAACTATGTTTTTGGAACCGAAAAATTTGGAGCCTAGGAGGACCGAACCGACCAATGTTAATGTGCATGTCACAGACCACTTGAGGTTAGCAGAGCTCTTACTCTTTCAGGGGCTAAAGGTTCCAGTCTTAGGCATCGACTTACAACTTGTTTGTAGTATCCATAGAAGGGTCCCTGGGTAGAGATACTGGCTTACCAGGGCTACTGTTTTTCTCAAAGGCAGTTGGACTTCGAAAAATTGTAAGTTTTTGTTTCTCAGGCAAAATATGCAGTCGGGCTTCGGAAAAAATGAAAATTCGAGAAAGGTAACAATTTGAGAAAGGTTTTTTGTAATAAATGGTGGCCCTAAAAGAGGCATGTTATGTTGTCTTTCTTGCTGCTTAAAGAACATGCTTTTCTTCGGGATCTTGGTTTATAAGTTACCATTGATCTTTCCATGTTTAACCTATCCTGCTAACGACATCGTATACATGTTTTAGTTCAATCGTTGTTTTTGCAAAGTTGTTCGCTGTCAGTCTCTGATCTTCGCTTTGACATAGATGGCATACTTCTCTACTTCAAAATATACGCGATAAAGTCTGGTATAATAAAGCCTGGTCTTCTTTAAATCAAGTGTAACCAGGATACTCACAGGCTCTTATGAAACCGATATACACTGTCACTGCTCACATAAATATTTACTTACTTTACTCAGTTGTTGCATTTTCGCATTTAACGATTTCATGCCTGACAAATGTTTGTTGTAAGTCTGTAGTTCTTCGAAGATTGTATTCATGACAGAATCTTGTCGCAAATATAATCGCCTCACCTCTTCTAAAATGTCCTATAACACTGATCCGTGAATTAGTTTATGTCCACAGCTTGGAGTCTTCACTAGTTGCGGAATGCCAACTGATGGCTGCACAGCATTCTTGAAAAGTTAAACACAACATTATTATTATTTTTTTTAATTAATATTTGCCCCAATATTAGCGTGATATTAGTTCTTTAACGAGATTCCAACGACATGGTTTAACATGAATACATGTTGTTCCACGGACAGATGTGACCAGGACAGGTTTTGGGCTACTCACTAATACGTCCTTCCACTTCTACCATGCAACAAAAGAGACGGTTTTCACAGTGGAGAAATTTCTGAACAAGCAATTTCCTCTTCCCCTACATTCAGCCCCGCCCCCAGGCCTCTTCAAAAAGCATAACTCATTAACGAAAGGAAATAAAACCTCGTTGCTTTGTTTACTTTGTTGTCTGTAGATGCTTCCAATTGCGACATGTCTATAATTTGCCGTTTGGTAGGGGGTAATGATAGGGGTACACGAGTAAGATTAACATAGTTTTAAACTCAATCATCTCAAAAACAAATCGTTTGTCTACATCGGCACGTCTTTTCCGTCACATCAATAATGTAATGGTGAACACCGTGAGGGTAAGGACAAATTTCAGAAAACTGGCGTTTATTATTATTTCGGATTGTGCTGTTGACATAATGTATGTGTTACATTGCAAATGCTTTTACCTGGTTCACATCTTAATCTACAGAAATGCAGATACATGGGGGGAATATCATATATTTCTCGTGCGGTAAAGACAGCCTTATTTGTACGATTTCAGATACAAAAATATTACCTAATTTACTTAAGCTGCCATGCCGGCTTCGCCCTGTCAACAAAACGGGGTTGAAAAATAATCTGTGACATAACTAAATTTAAATTTAACCATTTCGTCATGCATGATAAGATAGACAGTATTGAGACCTTTGTCAGTGTGACACTTTTTAAAGATAAAGAAAAAGTTGAAGTTTTGTGACGGACTGCCGTCGTTGTGCTAGAGTCCCGATTTAGGCAAATGTAACATTTTCACACCTGAAGGTGGAAAACGGCTGGTTATAGTGCATTTTTAGTTATTTTTAAGTTTTAATTTCAAACGTTGTATGTAATTATTCATACGGCAAAGACAACTGCGACATGTCAAAAAACCTGAGCATTTTATACAGCTGGCACAGAAAAGTTATTGAGAACAAGAAATCTGTGAAAACGACCTATAGCATTTGTAATTGCATACTGCACAGATGTGTATTCGAGGCATAATAAATCAATGTAGGATAATATTCAAGGTTTTTTATAGGTTGTCGGATGATTGGCCTACTCTGACGTCAAGCAATTAAAATTGACGTTATATTTCAGTGTTTAACCATTAAAGTGATACCGACTTCAGCATGTTTGTTTATTTACGATGGAATTCAATGATACTGTTATTTTAAGAAAAAATGGTCTTTTGAGGTGTGACGATTCAGTGGTGAAGATAGTTGGTGGCCTGAAAAGGGGTTATTTGTGTTTCGAGGTTCTATTTTTAGACACAATCCGCAACTTTTCTGTAGACTAGGCTGCTACTTAATGGCCGTTTCCTGAACCTCTTCAGCTTCTGATAGTTTAAATCGCTCTAATAATTTCTTGAATAGTTCATGTTATATCCTTCATAGCAAATTTGAAGGGAAAAATTCAGTTCTTGTAGGTTTGCGGATGGATTGACCTACTTTGACTTCGAATTGACGTTTACCAAAAGAAAATTAATCTTATTTTACTTGTTATTGTTAGCCAATGAAAGCCATAATTGTACTGACCAATGAAAAAATCAAGCCTGTATTTATGCCTCCAACTGAAAACGAAGTTTGGTAGGTTAAACTTGTCAAATTAAAATCTGGTCTATCTAATTGAAAAAGTACCACGGTAGGTCCTTTTTGGGAAAACTACTGAATGTGTAAGCATTTAAACAACACATGAACGTTTAGTATTGAAACAAGTAGATTTTCAAATAAGTTAGTTTAAAAAAAAATCATCATTTGCTTTTAACAGTATTGTATTCGGTATGTCAGTTTCACATTCACGCATGTTTCGGACTTGATTTGTCTCCGCAAAAATTTCCGGGTAGATACTCCCCCCCCCCGCTTTTTTTTTTTTTTTTTTTTTTTTTCAATTTAGATTCCCTATTTTTCCTTACTTTGCTTGTTTCACCCCTCGAGTAAGAAGAACCTGTTCTTCAGAATGTCCAGTATTTTTCAAATCCGTGATACAGTTATTGTGTGTCGACATAGTTTGCTACATTTGTTCCTCTGCTCCACAGATGAGTTTATTGCTTAGATGTTGTGTCAACCTGTATAGTTGTAATCGGTCTGCGGTTCAAGTGATGACAATGTAGCCCTCAACGTTTTTGTTTTATAACTATCTATTTTCTGCCCAGGTCTCAACAGTACTGATTTTTCGACGCAGAATGGTTTCAGTGCACCAACCAATTTAATGTGCTGACCTTAAGCTGTCTTTCCGAGCGTCGGTGAAAATATGATTTCACGAGTAAATTGATCTAAGCAGACAAATTTGTATGTTGCTACCTGATTGTCTTTCTCTGGTTACTTTTTAACCCATTGTCCTGTTGTGTTGCACGCGGAGCAAAGGTTTGACCTCTTTTTCATCCGGCACAAATCGTTCTTCGATTATCGTCTGATCAAAAAAGTCTTCAAAAGTCTTTATTTCGTTAAACGATAAACATATTTTTCTGTCAAACGTTGTAATAATTAAAAGGGTCCCACTTAGAATCAAATATGTTCAGTTTGATAGTTCGGTTGAATTTTGGTAATCTCGTACTCTTGTGTGTCTGGGTTGACATCCATCTACAACTTCTTCCCTGGTGATGTAGATTGACTCGCTTATGACTTTTTTTTTGCCAAATATTGTTTGAAGTCTAGGATGCCCAATGAGCTTTTCATTTGCACCCACCAGATGTTGAATTGGGAGTACAAAGGAACAATTTTAGGTTACAATGTAACCTTTTACTGTTTAAGTTTTAAGGATGGGCTCTTAGTTAAATTATTAGATTGTACAAGTTTGTGATTTACTATCATGTTTACATCTGTTACAGTCGTCATCAGTAATGGTGCTGTCAGGCCACCGACAATTACAAACCATAATAACAACTTGTAATGTAGATGTAGATATGATTGGTATTCAGTCTTGGAGATATGATATTTTCATTGTTTTGTAAAAAACATACACGCTTTGTAGTTGTCTAACCTACCTGAACCTTGACTTTAACAGTCCAGAGGCCCTTTCAATACTATTCGTGTTCTACAGTGGGCGTTGTTGTATGCCATCTCGGCTCATGTTTGTGGATTAATCTAACAGAATAACGGTATTAAATGTTTACATTTAAAACATATACAGGAACCATTATTAAAATGTCATTGACAGTAGCCTGCACATTGATGCTGTGATAGCCTTTCCTACAGACAAAGCTGGCCTCGTGTTCATGTGGGGCTGAAATTGGTATGTGCGTGCAGTCCATTGCCTCTATGCAGTTGGGAATTCCATTCATGTTATGGAAGTCTCTCTTTGTTTCTGGTATTTTTTCTGGTGTAGTTGGAAAGTTTATGTTGTTCAGCCGTCGAGTAATGGCGCCAATAACCTGCAAAATATATCCACTTACTGTTGAAATACATTTCTGAAGGGCGTTGTGTTAAGCCTTTTAATAAGGCAATCGCATTTTATTTCTCTATGGCAACACAAAAAAAATGCACTCAACCCTTATAATTGCACTCGCTGTTCACTGGAATCAATTTTCGAAAATGATAGAGAGAAAAACAGACAAATACGACAGTTAACACGAGGTAATTTCCTTGGCGGATACTTGGTGGCGCGCATGAATACACAATCTATTTTTAACTTTGCAACATAATTTTCAGTCGAAGACGGCCATTATGCTGACATCGAAATAAATCTTTCAATGATTTATCAAGAGAGAAATTTCTGATACTGTCTAGGAAAAATCTAGTCAAATATCTAACCTCTAGGTTGAGCGGACGATATGTTCATTCCAGTGCATTGTTATATACATCAAAAATGTACGTGTGAGAAAGCAAGCCCTAAATGCACCTACACTACGATACTTTTGGAAGCATTGTGCCCGAATGCTGGCCCGGCATATAACCTCATACACAAAGCTTTTCTTAGAAGGAATGCTGAATAAAAAAAATTAAATAAAAACAAATTATGTTCTATAAACCCTTACCGTATTAATCTAACTTCTTGCATCGTTACTTTAAAGCTTTTGAAATCATTTTTACAACACACAACCTTTAGATGGCACAATGGTGGTCAGAGCATGCCAGTGAATCTCCTGTACTCAGAGGATAAAAAATTCATATGTGCGTTGTTGTGGTTTACATTTTGATTGTAAAGGAAAACATTGTGGCAAAGGCAGAAATTGTTGCAAGCATCACCCCCTTCACAGTGTTTTAATGAGATATATCTTTGGTGGGTACATATAAATAGAAGTGCTACATTGCTTTGTAAGTAAATCGGTTAAATCGGAAGTAATACTAGAGATGCTTTATATGTGTATGTAGTTTGTACTAAGAGGTTGTTAAGTTTGAATCTTAACTCTTTACCAGATGACAACATTTTGGACTCATTCATGTTGTAAGTAACCTTGGCTCAATTTGTAGGATATGTCTATTTATAGGTGGAAACATCGTTGGAGGAGGAATTGCTCATTTCGAGCATTTTCTCCGCAGTGTTTTCGAAAGTCTTCTGCCTCACGGTTGTAAAACATGAGGTTATCTGGCAAGGTTAAGGGAGAATTTATAGGTGACAGGACAGACATTATAGATGGTTGCCAGAATCTGTTTCATAAACTGTGTTGGTTTTAAAAAAAATACTTAAATTCTATTAAAGGATATGGGATGATGTTATAATCAAAGGATTTGGACATGGTGTCCACAGTTTGAGGAATACAAATTTCCCCGACTTTTTCCTACTAAAATCAAATTTCCCTGGCTAACGTTTGTGTATTTTGCACGTAAATTTCTTACATCCGCTGGCCTCCTCCCCTATTCCCAACCCTTTCCACCTACTTTACAGTAATGGTACAGCTCTTGATACACGTATTTTTCTAACTCATTTTCTAAATTTCTTTTTCCAACATATAATACTGTACATACATGTACAAGTATTTTCAAAAGTTATTTATACTGTTGGATGAGTGCTTGAAATTAAATGCATGTCATATTTCATGGAAATCTGTTGGACATTCCTTTCCCTACAGCCAGCCCGAACCATCTTTTCTTCCTACAAATATCATAGTATTAATCCTTCAATTTTTAATTTTGTCTTGCTTTTCCTCGGTTTTTTTTTTTTTTTTTTTTTTTTTTTTTTTTTCCTATTCTACATACATGTTTTTACGAAAGAAATCTATACTGTTGGACATGGTGCTTAAAATTAGATGCATGCCGAAAAAAACCCAACCTAACCCAGGAAGATCTATGTCTCTTTTTAATAAAGTATGCGCTTTTTAGGCACTTATACAGGCGAAAGCCCGCCTATAGCCTAGGTTACACGTATAAGTCATTCTCAACCCTGAAGAAGAATTTTTTTCGGCCATTCTAAATATCACCACATGGAGAAAAAGTTGGACTGTACATGTTTTGAATTAACATCAAATCTTGAAAAATATGTTGACTCAAAAAAGAAAGTGTACATGAGAAAAGTGGGCGATTTTTGTGAGACCATTTATCTTAACTCTGATATATTTGGTATCAAATGAAAGGCAAACGTTCATTCTATCTAGTGATAAAGTTATTAGCTTCGAAATTTCCGGATGACTAGTATATTTGTGGCGTTGAAAAGAGTAGGGGTCGTTTTCAAAATTCGCAAAAAGCATTCGATAACTTCCAAATGGCAATACGAGGTCTAAGTTTTCAATGGAGGGCTTAATATCTATTGTGCCCACCCCTTCGGCGAATAACTGCCTGTATTCGAGATCTCATTGATCTGACGTAACGTCTGATGACGTCATTTGGGATCCTGTTCCACTCATAAACAAGGGCATTTTCCAAGTCATCCAGATTGTTTAGAACGTGATTTTTCCGTACGTTCCTTCCCAAGAGATCCCAGGTATGCTCAATGGGGTTCATATCTGGGGAGTTTGCGGGCCATGGAAGAACGTGGACGTTCTGATTTGCAAGAAGCTGCCTTGTAAGTGCTGCAGTATGAGGTCTGGCGTTGTCATGCATCAACATCCCAAAGTGTTGATGAAGGAATGGAACAGCCACGGGAGGCAATATGTTGTCTACATAACGCTGGGCGTTAGGATTGCCTCTGACAACAACAAGGTTTGTCTTCCTGCTCCACATAAAGCCACCCCAAACCATTACACTCCCTCCTCCAAACCGGTCACGTTCAAGAACACAAAGGTCCTCAAACCTTTCCCCTTTTCTGCGGTATACCCGAATTCGCCCATCAGCAAAGCTGAATCTGAACCGAGATTCGTCACTAAAGAGCACTCTCGCCCATAGAGCATGTGTCCAGCGTAAATGGTGTCGTGCCCAACGCAAACGTAAGTTGCGATTGCGTCTTGTAATGATATGACCAACGTATGGCCGCTTATGCCTAATGGGAAATCTCTCAGCCTTCAAACGATTCAATACTGTTTGGTTACTGACGCCCTGCTCAAGAGCCGTACTTGACGCCGTTTTGAAGCGTTGCCGTGAAATTGTGTGTCGATGACAGTTAAAGCGACGTGCAACGTCATTAACGCCTGTTCCAGACGACAACAAAACTAACGCTTGAAGTCGCTCGTCTTTGTGTAGCCGTGGAATCGCTATCAGAAAAATCTCATGAAAGATTTTGTGTTTTTCAGTTTCAACACAAGCTTGAGGTTGCAAATTTATTGGTTGTATGGGATAAACAAGGTGTATCACGAGTTCCATGTGCAAACAATTGCATGATACCTTTGGCTATTTCAAAGGACAAGGACAGTGCCGATTTCAAACAAACTGCGTGAACTTCAAGGACAATCATGTATATACATTGTCATGAAAAATGAAATGTATTGGTTTACCCTTCAGAGAGTTATGGCAAAACGCGCTATGTACACTTTTTATTTTGAGTCAGCATATATCTAGATATATAATTTAGATTTTTGCTTTTCTAGGATAGCGCAAAGTAGGAAAGAGACAATTTCTTGCAATTTAAATTTTCATTATTTCTCCTCATATTGAATCCTCTAAGAGTTTTGGCAATATTCATATTCAAGTGCCTGAAAATTATTGTCTGCATATACTGGCGATATTTTTTGTAGATCTATGTACAACATGTAGATACAAAGTTCTTTTTTTGTGTGTGGATAGGTTTTCACACCCCTACGTAGCGAAATGAAAATGATCAGTATGAAATATTTCCTAATGTACACAGACCAATAATAAATACGGGTATTTGTATGTTTGTTTGGTGTTAACGCAACTTTCAACATTATTTCAGTCATATTGTGACAGCCAGTGCACCTATCCTTACTCTCCTGGAATGCTTTTAATCAGGATATCCACTAACTTCTTTCCAGGCCACTGGCTGCTTTCCTATCTTACTTTTAC
Source organism: Hippopus hippopus (assembly GCA_946811185.2). Taxonomy (NCBI): domain Eukaryota; kingdom Metazoa; phylum Mollusca; class Bivalvia; order Cardiida; family Cardiidae; genus Hippopus; species Hippopus hippopus. The sequence continues at coordinate 48,023,798 of OX328100.1, forward strand.
CAAAGCAAATATCAGCGGTGACAAAAGGATGAATTCTATCGCAATAACTCATCAATCCTCGGAAGAAACCTAGTGCAGCTGGGATTCTAATTAGCGACCCCTGATATTTTGGGCTAAATTTCTGCACAGGTTGACCCTTTACTACACAATCCAGAGTTTAAACTACCCTGAAGGAGAAGGATTAGGACATTAGGGGAAAAGGATAATATGCTGGTAACCAGCATTTTCTCTTTTCGAGAATGCTTTCTCCCCTGTTGAGAACTTTTGTTTTGTGTCACTTTCGAATTTTGCTGTCTACAGAAATTTTGAAGAGAGTAGAATATTTCGTTTGGTAAAGAGTTTAAGCAGTAGATATCTGCTGCCATCAAAAATTTGCTGGGCAGTGTCAAATAAACATCTGCACCGATAAGTTATCGTACCTACGATTATGTTTGAATATGCCTAAAAAAAAAGTCTCTTTCGCCCGTTTCTATTCTTCATATACACACACACTTCGTTTCCAGTGTTGCATCCAGGATTTCTGCCAAGAAAGGGAGCTCCCCCATGGAATTAGCAAAAGCGGGGGAATGACAAAACTTTAATCATTCAAATAAATTACTTAGTTTTATGCACTGGTGTGATACTGAAAAAGACGCCATTCTTTTTTTCCTTTCCAAACTAGATCTATAACACTAGTTTTAGAACCAAACAATGATGATGATGGTCCCTCAATTTGAATAATTATTAACTGATTTTCAGTTCTAACGAATCGCCCTTACTTGACCGAGGTGCTTCCCGAATGACCATCAATTTGTTTTTCGCAGTTTTCACTCGATCTATCAAAACCGGGAGTTGTGTCGTCTTTTGATCAAACAAAACCCTTAAAAAAGTTCGTAATTCGTAGCAGTGGCATATTTAATCCCGCTTTAACACACCTGTCAGAATGTTTAACACCCTTACAAGTCGCCGCACGAATAAACTTTTTTTTTTTTTAAATCCGGAAACACGTGTAGCTACACATTCACTGCATGCGTGGAGAATGGAGGTTCCCTGCTTATTGGAGAGGTCGTCAGACCTCTCCAACAGTGGTGAGTTTAAAAGGCAGACTGTCACAGAATTCGCTGTCTAAATCCATTTTTCTTGAGAAATTGTTCTGATACACAGTCTGTTTCGTCATGGTTTTGTAAATAAAGCGAAATCAAAAAACCGAAATAGGAAATAGACTTGGTTTATTTTCATATGACGAATTTCAGAAAACATTTGTTATATTAATTTACCATGATTGCAAATGACCTCTCAAATAACTGTAATTTTTCATTAAGCAAATAAATCTAAGCAGAAGAAAAAATAAGAAGAATTTCGTTAAAAAAGAGAAAGAAGACCGCTGGACAAGATCATACGACTTGAAAAGGCGGAAAGAAGGTCAAATGACCGTTATGTAAAGCAAAAGAGGTTTCTACGCGGCGGCTTTTTTACCTGTCTGTTTACATGTACCTAAATAAATTGAAATTAAAAGCCAATAAACTATTAGAAATCATTGATGCTGACCTCTCCTGGCTTCTTTTTTAAAGAAGCCAACTTGTTACATTAACTTCGATAAGGAGACTGGACACCATTTAGAATTACTGTTCTCGAATAGTCTAAAAATAGCGATGAGTGTAATATCGGTTGAAGTAAGGAAGCTTCGTAGGACTTTCCCTTTCTTTAAATAGAATGACTAGGGCCCGATTATATTTTTTGCGTGCAATGGTTTCTTGTTTCTGCGAGAGTTACAACGTCTTTGTGCGATTTCTCCCCCATCAAATTCATGAACTTGCGCGACAGAATAAAAAAAATGGGGATTCCCGCAATCGCGTGGCCTGGATGCAACACTGCTGTTTCTATGATTATTAAGTTCATTAGTCTATTACTCTCCTAACGATTTTTTGAAACCGCTTGAGAGTAAATAAAGTTATAATAATTTTAGGTTTGTCAATATAAATCCCGAACGCATTATCATCTCCCGTAGTGTGGGCTACTCTCTACACAATTAAACGAAATTAAGAATAAACGTTTCGCTAGGTTAGGAGTAGTATAGGGAGGTGGGGTAAGGATACGGCCGATCCGCCGTGTCCTTACCCCACCTACCCTGTAGAGCCCTACGCTACCTACCCTACAGAGAATTTGTCCCAGGTTGACTACCCTGAAAGAATTTACCCTATATCACTTCTGCAACAGTTCGCTGATATAGGCACAAAAAATACCCAGGATCTCTACCCTGAGAGGGGTTTCATAGCCAGAGTGTCTATCCGTCAGAATTCAAAATGGCGGACTTTTTGGAGGCAAACTAGGTACAAAACCCTCTCAGGGTAGAGCCCCGTGGTATTTTCATTGAGTTGGACTTAGACTTTTTTCTGCATCTATGAATGTTTTTTTCTCTCTAAAAGACTGAGTACTGAGTTGGCCTTAGACTTTTTCTGAGTTTTTTTACTCTTTGGAGTGTAACTCTTTGGAGTGTAACTCTTCTGAGAGAAAAGAAGATTGACAATTTGAAGAAAAGATAGAACTTTCGTGGTAAATGGTTAGCCCTGAAAAGGACTGTTGGGTTAGCTCTGAAAAGAGCTGTGACAATTTGAAGATAGAACTTTCGTCTGACAATTTGGAGATAGAACTTTCGTCTGACAATTTGAAGAAATGACAATTTGAAGAAAAGATAGAACTTTTCGTCTGACAATTTTAAGAAAGATAGAACTTTCGTGGTAGATGGTTAGCCCTGAAAAGGGCTGTTGGGGTGTCCAAAAAAGTACCTGGTTTGGAGGTTGTGTTTTTAAGCACAACCTCCAACCTTTCTGCAGGCTGGGCAGCTACTCGCTGCCCGCCTCTTCAACCTTTTCAGCTCCTGAGCGTCTAGGTTAAACAGCAGCGAGAACGCTGGCTCGTTGTCATCATCCCAACTTTCTGTTTTTGGTACGATGACCTTCTTCTTCGACAGTTGGGCAAGCTCCCAAAAATCCATGTCCCTAAGTGCAGTTTCCATTCTATACCGAGTCGAAGAAATGAACAATGTATGGAAATAACGCTGGGTTTTATAGCTTTACAGGAGGATTGAACTAGTTGACCCATGACGTCATTTTCTCCTATGTTTTTCCCGCGTCGGCGTTTCATACTGTTTTGGCTCCAAATTAACGTTGTCCAATCAGAATTATCGTTGTTTTTCTAATGGTAAATGTTTTATTGTTAACCAATCTATAGTTTTGTTACATTTTCTTGTTCTGATCAGAAAAAACTAGAGTTTGACTATTCTATGACTTTTTTTGATTATGAGTCTTCTGACAAAATGAAAAGAAAGATGTTTATTTAAGATAGCTAGCCCTGAAAAGGGTTGCTTTTTTGTGCAGAATACATTTTTTATCCTCCTCTCTTTCTTTTCCATTGTTTCCATTCTATCTAGCATTTTTATTAGATGGTCAATTTCATACCTGATATATTTGAAACGTTCTCTTTCTTCTAACCAGAAGAGCAATGAGAGAAAAAATGTCAATCCAAACATTGTGCGATACTGACTCAGCTTTACGATAGTTAATGGTGAATGAGAAAAATAATCGGAGTTTAGTGTTTATATGTTTTATGTGCAATGGGTCACTTTTTTAGGCTTTTTATTGTAAGTGTTTTGAGTTTTGACAATTTTGAAGAAAAGATAGAACTTTCGTGGTAAATGGTTAGCCCTGAAAAGGGCTGTTTTTAGAAAGGGCTGTTTTTTGAGAGGGATTCAACTTGAAAAGGATTATTCAGTATCAGTCGAATCGCTGTCTGATTCAGTCCTTTCAGCGGCGATTTGCTCGCGGAAAAGACGGTCTACCTGCTCAGTTTTTGAAATTGCATACTGAAAATACATTTCAAGTGTGCCTTGAATAATCATTTCCTTCATCCGAAGGTTATAACAGAACGATCTGTTATTTGAAAGCTGTGCCCTCTCGTAACGCTTTCTCACTTCAGCTAAGCGTTGTTGAAGCAAAATGATTTGACTCTTTACTCTTCTTAACTGTCGCTCGGCATCCATCCAAGTGAAACGTCTGTCGAGTGTTGGTCTTGAAGCCATTGTGAAAATGAAATGTATGGAAAATATATCGCAGAGATTTATAGCTTTTCAGACGGATTGACCTACTTGACTCATGACGTCATTTTCTCCTATGTTTTTCCCGCGTCGGCGTTTCATGCTGTTTTGGTTCTGAATTAATGTTGTCCAATCATAATTACCGTTTTATTTCTAATGATAAATGTTTTATTGTTGACCAAACCCGTAGTTTTGTTACATTTTTTCTTGTTCGGGTCAGAAAAAAACTAGAGTTTGACTATTCTATGACTTTTTTTTAGTTTTGGCTGTAAGTCTTTTGAGTTTTGACAATTTTGAAGAAAAGATAGAACTTTCGTGGTAGTTGGGTAGCCCTGAAAAGGGCTGTTTTGTTTTGGAGGCTGTGTTTTTTCGTCTCACGTTGTTTTTTCCACTTCTAATGACAGTATCCGAAATTCGCCTGGCAAATGGGGCATGCTTCAACTCTTTTTCTGATTACTATTGCTCCATTATCGAAAGTAATCTTCCTCCCAAATTTGACATCAACCAAAATGACATCCGGCGTTGTCTTTAAAAATAGTTGAACTAATCTTTCGCCGAGATCTTTGTATGGCTGTGTTATACGTTGTAGTTGGTTTTGTTCCTCCTCTCCTATGAAACGGGTGTTTAGTTGTAATAACTGTTGACCTGCATTTAGATACTCTTGGAGAGCCTCACGTAGCTGATAATTTATCTCCTCCATATTGATACTGCTTCCGATTATTGATACTGCTTTCGAAGTGATCGTTAGCTGAGAGTCAAAAAATGATGAATGTATGGAAATATCGCTGGGTTTTATACGTTTACAGAGGATTGAAATTTTTAAAGAGCTCGGACCTGGCGGAAAGCACATACATTTTTCCCATCCTACGTTTCATGCTAATATAGCAAAAAAAGTTATGACCCGTTGTATGGGAAAAAATGTAGACAGAACAAGTCTTTGGGGAAAACAGAATGAAGAACTCTATTGTTTTTTTAACTTTTTTATTGAACAGAACTGAACAATGAACATATTTACAATGAACATATTTTACAATGACCTGTAAAAAAAGACAAAAATGAAATATTCACAATGAACTGTTAACAGAGTCTCTGAAATTTCTTGTACAGAATTCCGTAGTGTTGATTAAACCACAATGATACATCTCGATCGTTTCGGTGGTATTTCGTTGAGAGGAATTTCTGTTGAAGATATTTCTGTATATTGTATCCTCTAGCAGCAGCATTCAATACAAAGATACAGTAAAGTCCGCAAAAATTTACCCTGTAGACTCTGAAGAGTTTGTCGATTGTATCTCCACGTTGAAGAATGATTGTCTAAAAAGTTAATGATTTCTGGCTCAAGTGGTGGTAGCCCATACGAATCAAAGTATAGCACAGTGTCATTATTATCAAATATCACTGCCACCCAGTGTTCTCCTGGTCTAATTGATCTCTCTGTATTCACAATGTAAGCTTTCACATGATTTGGTTTCTGTCGAGGTAACTGGTCTTTTGCACAGACTTTCGCCTGTAGATTTTTTATCCAGGTTCCGTGATCCAATATGTATTGAATTTCAGAAGTATACATCACGTTTTTCTTAGTCACTTTCTTCCCAGGATTGTTTTACTTTGTCACACCAGTATTGTAAGTACAACTCTGTGATTTCAGATAAAATGTTTTGTTTTATATTTTGCCATATTCTGTAGGTTTCCACATAGTCACTGTCATCGAGTTTCATTTCCATTAATTCAGGATACCATTTTTCCATGATTTTGTATGGATTTAATTCCATCATAGCTTTTTCTATGAACATATCCGTATGTTCTTGTCTGTTCTTGAATAAACACAGATCGTGTTGTATTTGACTGGGGTGATCCACTTGACATCCGTAACACTGGTTGCGAACTTCACTGGCAATAAGATTTTGTAATTCTTCAATCATATGTTTTTCGAAGCTATTGTGAATGTCATTTTTCCGAGTAGAGATGCACTTTGGAGTAGAATATTTCACTTTTTCTGCTTTTTCTCTCAGTGATATAGCAAATCTGAGTCCCAGCATTGTTTTTATATATGCTCTTTAGTCCTGAAAAGGACTGTTTTTTCTGATGTATTTTTTCCGAAGTTAGTAATCTGTGATGATTTCTCTCAAACTGTTGATTTCGATCTGGTTGTCAAATTCAGCAAAAACAATAACGTTGATCACTGTTGGCAAGGCTTGGCCGAATTGAAGCTCAATTCGAAGACTTCCAGTTTTTATAGGATGAAGTTGACCTTCTTCACTGCCTTGATCAGCTGTCAAATCGTACCCCCACAAACAGTATCCACCAGCATAATCTTCTTTGGCAATATCAAATGATTTATTGAGTCCGAAGGCTGAGACAGCCTGATACATTGACAAATATGATTTCAAATACAAGCCATTTTCAAAGTCAGGCTCAAAGGGCCTGTTATGAATACTGTGACCATTACATGATACATCTATTTTTGACAGATTGAAATGTTGGAAGAAAAATGGATTGGTATCATAACCTCCGTTATAACTAGCATTTGTTACCATTGCAATGAAAACACGTTTCGGAAGCTGTCCTTGAAACAAATGATCTTCAACTTTAGACTGAAGTCCATTGCCGATGGTAAAAGTCTTTACTTCTACTCTGCGGATAGGAATTTTCATGTTTTGCTGAGAAATAATTTGATTTAGATCATTCGCAACAACAGGCAACAATTCAACATTTCGCATATGCAGACTGACTGTTTCCAGTACAATTTTTGCATCTGGTGCACCAGTACCTCCCGTAAGACAAAAGTTTGATGAGACTCTGTTTAATCAAAGTCTGATTTCAACTCCGTTAGGTAAATATTTTTCTTGCTGAAATAGATCAAGATGCAATCATCCGAAAAGCTCTGCAGTTCTGCTTAGTGTGATTACACCGATTCTTCCTCGTAATCCTTCATTATTCCCATCATGGTTGAGTGCTCCGAATTGTCCACTGGTGTCTTCGATCCAAAGTACACCAGCTTTCAAAAACGTACTCTTACAGTCGGCATTATATGACAAGATTTTCGATATACGCTCTGTATGGATAGGTATCTGAATTACTGTTGATTAGTTTATTATTTAGATACAAATCGATACTGCTAAACATACTGTGCATGAAATTGTTTACAGGGGCTACATTTGAACCGGCATCTAAATTGCTACCATCTGCTTTAACGATTTTGAATTTGATATACAAATACGATTGTGACAAATCTGTCCAATGTTCGGTTTGAGGTGGTATGATGAATTCTATCGGTGAATTGTTTGTCAAAGATGATATTGGAAAATGCTCAACCCATTGACTTTCTTGCATTGTTGTCAATGTAGGTGGTACAGAAAGAACATTGAGTTCTGATTTACTGCATTCGCAAGATCCGTTTTGCATCATTTTCAAAAAAGATTTTTTCAAAAAGATTTTTTCTCAATCAAATATATCAAGAGGTCTTGGTCTAGTGTAATGATTTCTTTGTCTTTTATTAATGATCTTGTCCTTGCGAGATCGAGAAGATAAATGACGTGTCTTTTGTGATTTTCGTTTATTTATCCCAGGTATTAACTGTTGCGCTAAATTATGAACAGATTATTTTCCCCGCGAGAGTGCAACTTTTTTAGGGTTTTTACCACGTAAAAAGATATCTTCTGCTGCACGTATTCCTTGTCTGATTCCTTCTTTTTTTATAGCATTAAAACCAGATTTGACCAAGGGTTTAAGCAATAGAGTCACTGTTTTAAGTGCTGATCTAAATAGGGAACCTAATCCATATCCATACTGATGTTTTACACCACGATAAACTGGTAGCATTTTTTGTTAATGTATCAGTTTAATTATTTCAAAATATCAAATGTTTTTATTTTTTCTGTCTGAAATGTAACTTGACGATTGTCTTACCAGTAATGAAATGAAACGATATGCCAGAATCGCCTGTTATTTGAATGTGAATAGTATCGAAATCAGATTTCGAAACGGGGATATAATGCGGTAATGTAATATCATGGTTGATATGTTGGGCTTCATAATTATTTTCAACTGATTCGGTTGGTTTGAACGGTAAAACACGAAGTATGGGAGCAAATGTATCACCCACTATAGTGTGTTCAGCAATATCTGAATAAACAAACAGATGGTTGTAGCCAGCATCAATGTTAGGAGTGTATTTAAATGCATTTAAAATTCTTCTACCCGGATAAATCACCTCCTGTTGAAATTCTGGCGATCCTCTCAGTTTTAAAAACAGCGATGAATGGAATTTGATTCCGGTTTTTGAAATATTTCTGATTACAAGTTTCGGACGTTTGGATGAGGTTAAATAGCTAATAGACAGTAGCATTGAATGCTTTTGAAGGATACCCGATAGGTTATTTTGAATCAAATCATCGATCACCTCTATGATATGCTTTGGTGAAGTGTAACTACCCGGTGGAAAGGTAAATAGAATTGACCATTTTTCTGCTTTTACCTTTATCGTCTCGCCTTAATACAGATATCTGCATATTATCTCCTTTTACATCTACCGTTGATATTGCATTGTATAAACTGGTATCTGTAGTTATAATTTCGAACTTTGCTTCTTGTTCACTTACGTTTAAAAACTGAGAGGGGGTAGTAAGTTGAACTAATGCAACTTCCCAATTTTCCCTATCAATATGAACTGTCTTTGGTAAATGAACTTTAAAACAGCACTGTGTGTTGTTCGGATAAAGGTTTATGGAACTGTCGCTATGTAGAGTAACATAAAACGAATTCATTTTTTAATATTTTATTTTTAATATTTTATTTTTTACTGTCAATGAAATCAAGCCCCGGTTGTTTTTGTTCTGTCTTTGTGAATTTTAACCCCGGAGATGGGAGAATATATCCGAGTGAACTACTTAACAGTATCAACCACAATTCACGATCCTGACTTTGAATACTTAAATGTACTATGGAGGTTGCAATAATTGCGTAAATTACTATTATCTGTGAAATATATGTAAACTGATTCTTTGGAACACGATTTCCACAGCAGCTGTAATTTTTAGTACCAACACTATCGACACTTTCTGTCGCGCACTCAATGTTTGACTGTGAATTCATCATAAATGTACTGTCTTTTTATAAGATTTTTTATTATAAGATTTTTTATCTATAAGATTTTTTTATCTATAAGATTTTTTCCCCTTCAAAGACACCAAATGCGATTCTGGTATCCAACTTTGAAATTTTTTTGGATAACCTTTCCAATTGACTTTTATTTCTTTGATTAATTTTTTGCCCTCACGCCTTGTACGTCTATCAAGAACTGAATCAATTTCATAGACTTCATCATCTTTTATTAATTGAAGTTCTTATTCATAATAAGTTCCCAAAATTTGTTCACCCTGTAAATCTTTTATTTTATAGGTGATAGGTGAAAATGTCTTGTTAACATGAGTGATTTCAAATATTTCTTGCGTCCAATTTGGTAAATATCCCTTATCAAATGTGCGTTTTGTTTTATTGATCCGAACACGATCTCCAATTTCGAATTTTGGCTTTTTCGTCATAGCGATTGTCGATAATCGAGGATACAGATTTTTCGAAACCTCTGCCTCATTTGATTTTGTTACCATTGCAGGAGATGTTTTAATACTTCTGTGGAAAGTATGATTGTAATTCTGAACTAAAGAATTCAATACGTCAATGTAACGTCTTGTTTTCTTGTACGTAAAGTATTTCCACATTCTCGATTTCAAAGTTCGTCGAAATCTTTCAACGAGGCTTGCTTTTGTCTCTGGATTTTCGGTGGTGAAAAAATGAATCTGACTCTTTTTCAAGTATTGTTGAAACAGTTTGTTTTTGAATTCCGAACCTTTATCTGTTTGAAGTGACAAAGGTTTTCGTTTTGATTTCTGAACAATAGATTGAAATGCTCCAATCAAAGTTTTTCCGATTTTATTTGGAATAGGGACAACCCATGAAAATCTTGAAAACACGTCGATTACACAAAGTAAATATTTCTTGTTATCATTTTGTTTTGCTAAATGTTGCATGTCGGCCAAATCAGCTTGCCATTGATCATCTATACCACTTACAATAGTTTTTCGTCTTTTGAAACGTCGACGGATTGGTTTGTGTAAGGTATAGGTGGATTCACCTCGTAACCACTCTTGAACATCTTTGTATCTTATTCCTTTCAAAACAGATTTTGCAGCGTGATACAATTGGTTTATTCCAGTAAATGCGACAGTACTTTTGGGATCATAAAATAACTTTCTTAACACGTAATCAAGTTTAGGTTTTACCAGGGCTCCCATGACTGAGCCGTTTTACGACTAGGGGTCTTTTTTATAGATTCTGGTGGAGTTAACAACTCTTTAGTATAGAATTGCTTCAGTCTTTCTTTTTCTTCAGGTTTCATGTATGGAGTTTTCATGTATGGAGTTTTCATCGTAGATTTTTTAACACTTTTTGCAGTCGATTTCCTTGCAGTTTTTTGTACACTTTTTGGTGTGTGAAATAAGTAATCAGACTCACCATGGGATTCTTCATCTTCACTCAGCGGCTTATCATAAGCTTTATCATAAGTTTTATGCATCCACCTCCATCTGCTTGGATTGCCAATGACTTCTTGCGGAATATTACTTTCATGTAATGCCTTTGAAAAAGTTTTCCAGCCTTTGGGTTCAACACCTTTTCTTTGACGTATTGCATCATTGATAAGATCGATGATATTGGAACCATGAATGCGTCCGCCTTTATATGACACAACTCCTTGTTCATCCCAAGTTAAATTATTGTTATCTTTTATCATATTCAAAAGTAACTCGGCTTTTCTTTTCATGGTTTTTGGTACACTTTGCAAAATTTGATCATGCAAGGTAACAGATGTTGATTTCTGTACACTATCATCACTTTTTGTCGTTGAAAGTAAATTGTTCAAAGTCGGTCTTGCTTTTTGAAGAGAATTTTGTAACTTAAAGTTTCACCATACTTTTGAGCTTTTTCCGATTCTGATTCTGATAAATTGGTGTTTTGTAAAATATGACCCATGTCCTGTTGAAGATGTACTACATCTACAACTTGTGGATTGGGTGGTAAACGAGGTCTTTGAGCTTGTTCGGCTTTCAATCGATTCATATTTTCTAAGGTTTGGTAAGGCACAATAACCATTTTTTTAACAGACATAATTATAAAATTACAAGGCCTTAAGAGCTCCTCCTATTCCTCCGATAACGGCTTTTCCTAACAATGGTAATAATGCAGGACCAAGCAATTGAAGAAATCCACCTTTTTGATTTAATATTTGTTTTTTATTTTTTACTGAGACTGATTTCGAAGCTAAACGTCTGAGATGCTGCCTACTTGAATACAATTTCTTCTTCTGAGGTGATGATAAATGTACATTGCCTTTTAAAACATTATGACAGCATTCCGATATGCATTTTATCACTTCAGGCGACGAATCTTTTACAAGTTTTTTACTTGCTTTTGGTTTAGCCTGTATCATAGCCATAACCATTGAACCATGTTTTTTTATCAGAGGTGTTTTCTTCTTCATGTTGACTTGATCTCGATTTCGGATTAAATGATAATACAAGTTCCATGTCACTAACATTTATAGCTAATGTAATGTTTTTTTGTAGACAAAATTTGTTGTTAAAATTTCTTAAGAAAACTGTGAATAGAGATCGTCGGCTAATGTACTGGCTGTAGATAAAGATGAATCCACGGGAACAGATCTTCCTTTCCCAAGGTGGAGCACCTCATTTTTGTCGTCAAGATTATATCTCCCTGTATCAAGGTTGCGTTTCACCATATCATACAACATTCGTTTATATTTTTTAACCCTTTTTTATGTTTAGCTAATGTCTTTGGAGACCACGTGCTGGAGGGGATTTCTTGAAACGATAATTTTTTACCTGGTAATATGAATCTTGAATACTTTCTTTCGTAATCCTGCAGTTTTTTTCTCATTCTTTCCTCTTCGGATTTCGGATACTGTTGATGTTCTGAAATGTTGCTTCCTACAGAACTTCGTTTTCGGGTAGTAACAAATCTTTCATCAATCGTAATTGGGGCATGCTTCTTTGGTGGTGAATTCTTCTTCTTTGGAGATTTCTTCTTTGTTGGAGACTTTTTCTTTTTCGGAGACTTCTTCTTTTGCGGAGCACGCTTTCGTGGAACACGTTTTCGAGTTTGTCTTTCAGCTCCAAATTTTCTGATGGTTTTTGTTCCATCCCATCTCAGCAAACTTCTGATAATCACACCACCTAGAAATCCACCCCCTCCAGGTTTTAAAATGATTTTACGTTTACTTTCCTCATCTATGGACGGATCTGCTAGCTGTTCAATATCTGCTCTATGTTTTGTCATGTACGTTATGGTTTGTTTTGGTAATTTGATTTTATTTTCGATGATGTTTTGCGCAGCTAATGTAAACCATTTTAAAATTTCTTTTAATCCTGCTTTTAACACAGCTTCTCTTTCATGTTTATCGGTTTGTTGACTTAAATTTCGCAAAGCAGCTAAAACCGATCTTGGTGTAGGTGGTAAGTCCATGTTTACTCACGGATGGGTATCATAAAAATGATTTATATTTAAAAATGTAATTCTCTTTTAAAGCAAGAACTTTTGCATAAAAAACTTTTCTTAAAGAAACTTTTTTTAAGCAGAAGAATAAATAACAGGTCCTCTTTCATTACCTTGTGTATACCAACGGTAAAATATATCTGTTCGGAGTCTTAATTCTTTGTTTGTTTGTGAATGAAAATCTACGACTAGATATCCATGGTCCGACAATGTAGCATCTTCATAAGCAGGTACCAAATGTGGGGCTTGCATTTGTCGAGCTAATGTTTTAATCTGATTCTTATCTCGTTCATTTCAAAATAAAATCATATATCTAGAATTAAGGCTAATGGTTCGACTCGATTTCGATTGTTGAAACATATTTTGCGTGATGTAAATCACACTTGCATTACGATGATGACCTTTTCTTGTAAACCAAAGTTTAATTTTTTCATCTTTTTCCCCCAACATGTCATCAAAGACGATTAAATGTGGTATGGATACATCACTGACAATTTCGTTTTCGTCGTCAGGAATCCCCTCCACGAATTTTATCAATTCAAATTGTGAATTAAACTTTTCCTGCATAACACTGTAGGCATGTTGCCATTCTTTGTAACACCAAACAACTCTTTCAGGAACGATGTTGAACAAGTCTTCTCGATACTCAATTAATTTATGAACGAACTCTGTTTTTCCACAACCGCTCGGCCCTGTGATGAAAATATTACAAGGATGTTGAAATAATATGGATTGTACATCCATTTTTTTACTTTACTCTTTAAAGGCTAATGATTAAATGATAACATCATTGAAAATGAAAGCATTTTTATTGAACAGAACTAAACAATGAAACATTTTTTTGCAATGCAACATAAAAATTTTCTTGACAATGAAAAAATTTTCTTGTCAATGAAAAAATTCACAAGGAAACATTTTTTTACAATACAGCATAAAAAACATTTTCTTGACAATGAAAAAAATAACAATGAATTATTCACAATGAATTATTCACAATGAATTATTTACAATACAGTATATAACAAATTTTTTACAATGCAAATTCGCAAATACCACGAGTTTCACATTTGTCTTCATATTCCGTAATGTCTTTGTGCAATTGCTCATACCCCAAAAACATTGTATATTCACTGTCCATATCGTCGAAATCTCGTAGTCCTATGAATGGAGCAACATGTCTATAAGCGTCTTTTGTTGAAAGAGCTGAATTCACTACTTCTTCTGTAACATCTCTATCAAATAGAATATACCCTGACATGGTTTCCATTGTTTCTCCGTAGGATTGAATAGATCCTTTTTTGTAGCGTAAGTAAAAATCAAATAGAACTGATTTTGTTTTCAGAACGTTAAGAAAACTTTCTACTGTTGTTCCTATGATAAAAAATGTCCATCGACTTGTGGATCGAAACAGCTTACTAATAATATTGTCTTTCAAACAGCTATCTGCTAAATAAGTCTTGAGAACGAGGTCCAAATCCGAATCGTCCACCATCATCGCAATAAAGTTGATTATAGCATACACTTTGTAGGATTTTTCTCCTTTTGCAATCCACTTAAACATTTTTCCGATCCAAATTTTCACACAGAAAAAATTAATGTTAAGCTGTGTTTGCCCATCAAGCGTATGCTGTCGAACAAATTCTCCATAAATTTTTTCACGTAGTTCTATTGGTAACGGCAACATGATTGTTATTTTTTTGACCAATAGTTAATATTTTTCCCCGACTTACTTTGACTGATTGCTACACAACAATGTGATATAGAATTATTTTTCAAACTTTTATAACCATAGGGTACAGTGTCAGTACCATTTACAATAACTCTCTTGCTGTATACAGAGTGAAACGTTTTTGTTTGTGGTTCACTGGTAACCGTTCTATCTCTGGGTCTTTTTGACTACAGAAGAACTCGTCTCGTCATCGCTGTCATGGTTCAACTTACTTTGGTAAGGCTGAATATAGCATCGATGAGATAAGTAAACAATTCTCTTACAGATATGACACCTTTTCTCTCCAATGCAAATATGATTTTTCTTTCTGACAAGATATTGCACACCACATTTCGAACAGAGTTTCACTAATTCACAAATGGATTTCTTTTCTTTACCTTGAACAATTCTGTGATTTCCAAAGCATACAGCACTAAAAAATCGTCTACGACAATAACTGCAAACATATTCTTTGAATTCTGATGGACATTTTCCTTTGCGGTAACAACCTTTGCAGATAATTGAACAAGCATGACTTTCTCGGTGAGAGTAACGCACATCACAGAACTCACAATAATATGCACAACGAAAAAAACCTTTGATAGATTTGATGTAATCATAGTGGTTTTGATGAAAGTACAAATGTATGATCTTACTATTGGTTTTCACTTCTGGATGTTCAAATATTTTTTCCACTTTTGAATGCTGTTGATGAACTTTAATGACATAGCCTTTTTCATACAAGAATGTTTGAATTTTTTTGTATTCATCAATTCCTACAGGCTGTGTTGGTGAAACTCCAGCTTCATTCAACAATTTCTCAGCTTCAGTCTTTTGAAGAGGTCGGTTTGAACGACGAATACGACCCCATTTCCTATTCCATTCTTCGTTGTTTTCACGTTTATTGTAGCAAATTCCCACAACAAAGGCTCTTGCAAAACATAGTTGATCATGATTGTCAATTTGAATAATGGAACGTTTCTTCTTGGCAAAAACCTTTGAATCTAATTCTGATACTTTCTTTTTTCCGCTGCCACACGGAGGTATTGTATGTGTAATGTCAAATGTCATGAATCCATCGTTTAAGACGAAATCTGTATTCGATTGTAGAACTTGTTCAATTTCATTCAACATAGTTTCACCTTGAAACTGTTCTGTAGTTAAAAAAGGAATATGGATTCCCATTTCCAACGAAGGATGATTGATGGTAATTCTAATCATGTCCGTCGGGTTAGCATTTAACTTTCGAATGATTTCATGGGTAACATCGTCAAATAATCCAAGTAGTCCCTGAGGTGATAATTCTTCAAATTTCTTAAAACTCACCGTCAGCACATGTGATTCTGTTCTAAATTTTCTTGACTTCTTATTACCCCTTTCTGTTAAATCATATAGACTTTTCATGTCTAAGCTAGAGTTGATACTTTCATCGTCACTGTCACTTTCTTCTTTCAACGATCTAGTTTTTTTCTTTTTGTTGGTGGAAATACCTCATCGTCACTTTCGCTGTCTGAATAGGTTATTATTCTTTTTCTTTTACCCATCGTTTTAGCTCTGAGTGAAAAGACAATAATGCAGGAAGTGAGAAAAAACTAACAATTTATATAACCTCTCCGTTGCAACAGTGTATAAACAGAGACAACTGTTGTGAAAATCTAATCATTCTTCTGCTCAATCTCAGACAGTACAGTTGATAAAAGAATATTAGCGAATTCAAGCTGCAAAATACATCACCACTTAGAACCGGGTTGTTCGTACGGAGAGGAAAAACAGCAAAACAACAAAAGGGGAAGAAAAACGTAAAAACCAAATGTGAATCTGACATTCCGAAGAAAACATACTGAGTGAAAAAAGATTTCAACACAATATTGAATTTACGAGGGGTGATCAGAAAGAACGCGGACCAGTGCCTTTATCGGAATATTGTTATAAAAATCAACTTGGAATGTTTACTGTTTTTCAAAGTAACCTCCTTTGTGTTCTATGCACTTATCCATTCTTGATTCCCATGCGCGAAACACGTGCGCGAGCCCGTCACGTGACATCACTCTCAACGACCCGGTCATGGCATGGGTTAGCTCCTCTCTGCTCTCGTAGCGCGTGCCACGTAGAGAATCTTTCAAAACAGGAAATAGCCAAAAGTCACATGGGGCCAGGTCTGGACTATAGGCAGGATGGTCTAATGTTTCTATGTTTAGTTTTTTCAAAACTTCCTGTACAAGTTTGGCTTTGTGAGCGGGAGCATTATCTTGATGTAAAATGACGCCTCTCCATAGAAGTTCCGACTGTTTTTTTCGGATGGCCTGTATTAAATTCATTCGAATAATGCTGGCATAATACTCAGCATTGACTGTAGTATGTATAGGTACAACATGATTTAGAAGAAAACGTTGAGAAGAGAAAAACATGATGCACATAACTTTACCAACAGACTTAGAAAGTTTGGCTTTAACAGGGGACGGCGATGTTGGATGTTTCCATACACTGCTTTGTTGTTTAGATTCGGGCTCGTAAAAGTGTACCCATGTTTCATCGCATGTCACAATACGATCAGTAAAGTTTGATCCTTCTTTCCTAATGCGTTCTAAAATTTCAAAACAAATTTCGACCCTAACCCCCATTTGCTCGGGCGTCAGTAGCCGAGGCACCCACCTTGCACAAACACGTGACATTTCAAGTTTGTCAGTTAAAATCTCCTGTGCACTTCCATAGGAAATGCTAAATGTGTCAGATATTTCCCTGACAGTAACTCGACGATCTTGCTTTACATGCTGCTGCACATCCGCGATAGTTTTGTCCGTTACTGATGTTGATGGACGGCCAGATTTAGGGTCATTTTCAACGGTTTCGCGTCCTTCTCTAAATCGTCCTATCCATTTACAAATACTGGTTTTCTTAAGTGCTGAGTCCCCATAAACTTTATCTAAATCGGCCTTAATTTCCGATGAAGACTTTCCGAGTTTAACGTAAAACTTTATAATTGCTCTCTGCTCAAATAAAACGTCATCCGACATGGTGAACCGCTAACGCAGTATGTGATGTCATTGAAATGACGTCACTTTTTTCTTATTTGCCTATGACGTCATTTAAACGCTTGAGTAAGTAACCAGGTAATTAATGTTCATCTGTGCAAATTTTTGTTATCTTAAGTAAAGTAGTTTTTGAAATAATCGGGTGGTCCGCATTCTTTCTGATCACCCCACGTAAACAAAAAAGACTGACTTGATTTTTTCATTCATTTTTGTCTTTACAGTTCATTCATTTTTGTCTTTACAGTTCATGACTTGATTTTTTCATTGTGCATAAGTTCTTTTGAAAATAAAAAACATGAAAATAATTACTTCTTACTTTTGACTTTTTCTAGTTTTGACTGTAAGTCTTTTGAGTTTTGACAATTTTAAAGAAAGAAAGATCTTTCGTGCTAGATGGTTAGCCCTGAAAAGGGCTTTTTTTGAAGGATTTCACATTGACATCCAGCTCTACGACTCCTCCACCCGATCCACTGGGGTGATTTCACACCCACAGTGTTCACAACAAGTCGATGAACCTTCATCATCATCATAAAATCCTTCATCAGGACCTGGACAGTCATGCTTCTGTCCAAGATACTCAAGTATGGCAAAACATTTCCCACACTCTATCAGACATCTGCTTGCGCAGTGGGGGCAGACAAGAATTCGAACCATCCTGGAACAAATATGATTTATGTAAAAATATCACCGGGTCTTATAGCTTCACACGAGGATTGAACTGGTTGACTCATGACGTCATTTTTTCCTATGTTTTTCCCGCGTCGGCGTTTCATGCTGTTTTTACCACTCCTAACTCAGTGTCACACAGTACAATCCTGGTGTTTCCCGTCAGGTCCCCGCTCTTTAAAAATTTTCAATCCTCTGTAAACGTATAAAACCCAGCGTTATTTTCATACATTTATCATTTCTTTGACTCTCAGCTATCAATATTCGAAAGCAGTATCAATATTCGGAAGCAGTTTCAATATGAAGCACAACTTAGATGAAATCAACTTGGACGATTTCCCACCAGTGGAAAACAATGGAGATGTTCTTTCATCAGTTATAAATTCGACAATCATCAATCCACCGACGGTGTTGGACAACATTTGTGAAGAGATGAAACAGTTAAATTCAAAACAAGATTCCATGATGACTCGGATCTTAGAACAATTGGAGACTTTTAACCAACATTTGGAGGAAATTAAAACTTTAAACACAAACACCGAGCAGCTCAGTAAAAATATCGAGACACTCCGGCAACAGAGTCAGTGCATTTCAACAGTTCCTGTGAAGATCCCTGTGGAGTTTGACTTTGATAAAACCAATCTTCACAAGTTAGTGGACTCTATCGTAACTGTTGTGAAGAAAAATCAGCCAAAGAAAAAACAACCAAGAAAAACAACAAAACGGAAATCTGAGGAAGACGATAGCCATCTCCACAAGAAACAGCGAGTTGATCAAATGAGACCTACACCGATAATGACAGGTCAGGGTAAATACGGGAAAAACATTGATAATCACGTTGATTTCAAGATCCCGAAAAAGCCAAAGAAAAGCTGTCGGTAGAGAAAAAACACAGCCTCCAAAACAGCCCTTTTCAGGGCTAACCCAACAGTTCTTTTCAGAGCTAACCCAACAGTCCTTTTCAGGACTAACCATTTACCACGAAAGTTCTATCTTTTTTCTCCAAATTGTCAAACTTCTTTCTTTTAGAAGAGTTACACTCCAAAGAGTTACACTCCAAAGAGCCACACTCCAGAGAGTAAAAAAACTCAGAAAAAGTCTAAGGCCAACTCAGTACTCAGTCTTTTAGAGAGAAAAAATCATTCATAGATGCAGAAAAAAGTCTAAGTCCAACTCAATGAAAATACCTCGGGGCTCTACCCTGAGAGGGTTTTGTACCCAGTTTGCCTCCAAAAAGTCCGCCATTTTGAATTCTGACGGATAGACACTCTGGGTACAAAACCCTCTCAGGGTAGAGACCCTGGGTATTTTTTGTGCCTATATCAGCGAACTGTTGCAGAAGTGATATAGGGTAAATTCTTTCAGGGTAGTCAACCTGGGACAAATTCTCTGTAGGGTAGGTAGCGTAGGGCTCTACAGGGTAGGTGGGGTAAGGACACGGCGGATCGGCCGTATCCTTACCCCACCTCCCTATACTCCTGTTAGGGTATTTGTCTTAAAATATATCGTATCATTTTAATTTACAGGATTCGCTAAAATCATTATCTCCAGCTAGATGGCATTCTACAAATACACATCTAATTTGGGCATTCTGGGTACAGAGGCGGACTACTTTTTCAAAACAACAACCGTTACTTTAAATTTCAAAATGAAATAAACGTTTACTCAATAAAACGCTACCTGGTGCGATTCATTCAGCTATGATCGGCTAGCATGTAACCTATGCATCGGCCATTTATTAAAACAGCCCTTACATGCTTGGGTAATAAGCTAATAGCTTCGGTACAAGCCCTACTTTTCCCAGGTATACGGGGATGGGTGATGCGTCATAGCAGACAGGTCGAATCTTCGAAGAATATGACATGCGCAGACAACGTCGCTAAAACAATCCGCCAGTTGTCTAAAAACAGGTCTGACGGTAATTTCGAGAATCTGGAAGCGTGTCGTTTTAAATGATCTAGCGTAAGATTTAGAAATAGCTTAGACCGCGAATTTTCAAAATCAAGACAAGGCTTAACGAACTGAAAGGACTGCAATTTTAATGAAGAAGACTATATCGTGAAGATACATGGTTGGCTATGGTATTAAATACCATTTTTGTTTATTCCCGAGTTGTTCTGTGCAGAGTCTCCTTATTCAGTAGGTTTCACGTTCTGTACCCTGTGTGTCTGACCATGTCTCTTTGGCCTCAACTACGCATAGTTCAGTGTCTTCAAATGAATGTTGTGGTGAGTTGAAGTGATCTGCCACAGGACACCTGTTAAATTTGCGGGTTTTCCTGTCTGAGCGGTGAAGATTCACTGACTTATTTAAGGACTGTTTAGTTTCGCCAACATATTGTTTGTTACATACTTTGCAACTGATTGGGTAAAAAACATTCATTGTTTTACAACTGAAAGTGCCTCTAATGGAAGACGTGCTCCAAGCACCGATTTGAATGTTTGTGCAGGACGTATAACTTTGCAAGTCTGACAGCGTGATTTGCTACAGGGACCTGAGTACCCGATGGTGGTTGGTTTGGTTTTGGAATTTAATTTCTCTCGTACAAGAGTGTCTCTGAGGCTTTTTGGTCTTCTGTAAGCCACCAGTGGTTTTTCTTGGAATATTCTTTTTGACTTGCTGGAGATTTCGAATTTTGGCCAGTGCTGATATAAAAATGTGTGTATTTTTGGCATGTCCGGATGGTAGGTAACAACAAAGGGAATTCTGTCAATTTGATTTGACTTTGTTTTACATGAAATAAGTTCTTTCTTTGGTCACACCTGCCTTTGAAATGGCATTGGTTACAGAGTTGATACTACATCCTCTACTCTGGAGCTGAAGAGAATAAGTGGTCAGTCGTGTAAAAGATGATTTAGTTTTAGTAGAACATTCATGTATATGTTGTGCAGTAAGTTTGCTTAATATACCTAAAATATAGAACAATGCATATGATACTAAATTTATCAGTTAGAAATGTTGACTGTTATAATTTGTAGACATTTAGTGAAAATAGTCAAAATGAAAGACCGAATAAACACGACAGAAGGCAGAGCTCCAGACAGAAGGAGTGATTTTGATTTTAAAAGCGAAAATATCAATTATTCTCCACTAAACCCTATGTTGTGGGTACTCATTCGAATCGTCTCATGGAGACGATTCTAATGAGTATCCATCACATAGGGTTTCGAAGAGAAATAATGGATTTAGCATACCGTCACTCCCTCTTATCTGGAGCTCTGAGAAGGTGAAGTGTTACAAAGCAATCAAGAAACCATATCCAACAATATTGAAGATGAGAAAAAATACCACAAAAGTCACAATTTCATAAGTGACTTATAGACCAAGCACTTGTAATGCAATCACTACCATGACCAATTCATATTGAATCACAAGGTATTGTACAGAAGTAGGGTATGTGGTATGGTGCCAATAGAGATACCAATCTCTCCATTTTCTTCTCTAAGAATAAGAATAACTTGAAAAATGTAATACTTGCTTTCATCATATAATTGGTATTTATGGTACTATTAGTATTATAATGATTGTAATTATGATGATAAACACACATGAAGAGACAGCCTTAGCCTTTATTCTTGATATTTTCATCACTCATGACTTGTCACTTCAAAATTCCTTTCCTTTTGCCTGACTTTTTCTTAAATTCCAACAATCCCTGACACATTTCGAAATTCCCTGACAATTTCCTCACCTTGAAAAAAATATTTTTCATTGACTTTTCCCCTGTTAAAACAACATAACTTCAATTAATTATTTTTCTCCCAGGTACCTCGTAATCCCAAACAGGACGCAGCTGTTGAACTAGAGATTGTGGAACAGATTTTTTGCTGTCGATGCACCAAGTACCCCTTTCTCATACAGAATGTTTATCTCCTCATCAGAAAGTGGACTGGATGACATCGGCTCATTTCCTTTACCCGGTCGTTTAAGACTTTTCTGCTTTGATTAAAGGGTATTTCTACTCAAAGAAATGGCATTTGACGTCAAATCACCGTTATTTTGTGTTGATAACGGAACTTTTTCAGTTTTCTACCAATACTCATTACTGGAAACTACATTTCTTAGGGAGGATGGTTCATAGTCCTCTCCTATGACTTTACGTGCAGACAGAATGAAACCTGCAAGGAGTTCTTGTAGTAACTTAGGATCTTTTTTGGTGCAGTTCTCATCATTTTCCTTGTTTCTTAATTATCTGCTAAATTGTTGAACATCAGGTAATGTTTTTTTTTTTTTTTTTTTTCTTTCGATGTGTTTTTGTTTGTTACATTTTAGTAAAGGAGGTGTTCCAAAAGTATGCTAAAATATGCCCACGCTTAGATTTTCCACATATTGTGTTTATTTGTTGCCATGGATAAACCAGTTAAGAAAAAGGAGGTTTTAATCCAAATACCCAATAGGAGGAAGCATTACAGCTCCTTGTAGCACACCGTGTCCAGAAAAAGGGTGAGCAGTAAAACACCAATCAGATTTTGCATATATTGCTTAACTCTAAAATAGCTGTATAGGACTCAATAGACGAATTGTTGGTATTTATCTTGATAAAATTTTGAGTCGAATTCTTGATCTATTTTTCAATTAAAAATCAATTTATTATCAAAAAATTCCCCAAAAGTGGGAAATTAAATTTAAAGTTTAGGGGTTGAGAACCGAACCTTAGAAGTCAAGGCTAGTTTTTATATCTTCTGAAAGATAAGTTACACATATCTTGTTTGTGTACAAAAGTATAGTAGAACTCTGAAATTGAGAAAATGTTTTTTTATCCCCCCCCCCATCGACAAGGGGGGTATAAATTTTTAGCCCTGCTTGTTTGTCTATTGTCTGTTTTTCTTCAAAAAATGGGCATAGCTTTTGTAATTGTAAGCTTCCATAAAAATTGTAATCTTTGTGATATCACATTTCATCTCGTACCAGAGACAAGGTCACCAGACATGGTCAAAATCAAATGTCAAGGTCACATTTCTGCAAAATACTGTAACATTTGGCATAACTTTTT
The DNA here is from genome assembly GCA_946811185.2 of Hippopus hippopus. NCBI lineage: Eukaryota > Metazoa > Mollusca > Bivalvia > Cardiida > Cardiidae > Hippopus > Hippopus hippopus. Next base: position 48,046,837 of record OX328100.1, read on the forward strand.
TATGGTATCATATGTACATTTCTTGTGGAAACACCTTTAATCTGGTACCAAGTTCAAGGTCATCTGACAAGGTAAAGGTTAAATATCAAGTCATAATTCTACAAAATAATTTAACGTTGACCATAACTGTTTAATGGTAAGTGATAGGGCTTTAATATTTCACGTGTGTTTTTGTGTGATAGCACCTTTCATCTTGTATTAAGGTCAAAGGCATCTGACAAGGTCAAGGTCAAACATCGAGGTCAGAAAAACGCTGAGGGAAAAAAATGAATATTGAGCTTTACTTTTAAATGATAAGTTAAGGGCTTTCATATTTTACTTGTACATATTAATTTATGGTAACACTTTTCATCTGTTATTAAAGTCAAGGTCATCTGCAAAAGTCAATGTCACATTGAAATCTAATTGAAGTCATAAAAATGCATTATTGATGACAATTTCTATCTATTTCTTTGAAAATATCCGTGATTTAAACTTCTTCACTTAAGGTAAGGGCTCCTTAAATGCTTTATGTGATATATAGGCAAGAAAGTAAACTATACTTGCTGTGTGAGCTTTCTATGTACAACTATGGCAATCTGCCCAGACTTTATACACGGAACCCTAAAATAAAGTACCATGTAACAGAAACAACAAAAACAAAATTCAATTATTCACAAAAAAAGTAATTTTTCTCTTCTTGAGGTTCAGATGTGCTTCCAGCAAAAAGAAGGAAAAAACCAACTCTTATTACCAATGTGATTCTGACTCAAAATTGGGATGTCAAAACTTAACTTAAATGAAACAGCCAATGTGAACTTAACTTCTATAAGGTGTAATTACTGAATAGCCTCTAACAGTACATCATGGCTAATTTAGCTCAACTTGTTTTTATTATGCTTGGAAACATGTGGCCTCAATGAATTCTTCTTATTCATACAACTATTTTGTTATTGCGGTTGTAAACTTGGTCAAGTTATGTCCGTAAAAGGGTTATCTGCACAAAAACAGACACATCCTAAAACAAACAGAACTGCAAATATGGACTAACCTAACTTGTTACATGATTGCCATTTTCAGTGCAAAAATTTTTATCAATTAAAAATAGAGCATTTGATCCATATTGACGTACTTACAGGTGATTTTTCAGACGTACTTATGTTTTAGTTTGGTTTATTTTTCCAATTTATATTTTGTCATGTTAAGGATAAGACACCCTAATGGTATTCGTGTAACACCGCCTTTCATCGCCGAAAAAACATACGGATTCGGCTAAGACTTGAGTAATCCATAATCGATCGGCAGATAGACGCTCCTTCCCCGCATCGATTACAGATTATCCGAGTCTTAGCCGAATCCATACGATTTTGGCGATGTTACACGAATCCCATAAGGATGTCCTATCCTTAATATAAATTGTCATGCAAATGAGTGGGGTTGAGGCGTAGAAGATACTGAAATTACCCATTTCAATTGCCAACCTTCATGTAGTGTTCAAATTTTGAAATTATAACTGAACATTTAACCATAAAAAATATTTTACTGGTTTTAAAATTAATTCAAATTTTTCTCCCTTAAAGAAAAATACCATAGCCTATTTTTTGATGATTTTTAAAACTAGTCTGTCATCAGAAGGTGTATAACAGGCGAAGTTTGAAGTCACGTAATATTTTGCTGACTTTTTTGACAAATTTATTTTTGAGTGCTTGAAAATCTGTCTTAAAAACCAAAAACAATAATATTCTTCCAGTGTAATTAACACATGTCTCCTTCACAATTCACAAGACCATTTGTAAAAATTTAGAAAATCCTGCAGCTGACATATACTTAAGTTTTCCCACTCAGTGGCTGCATATTGGAGTACGACAAGGGGGGGGGCTACTTTGACCCCTCTTGGGATCTGAGAAAACGTTAATTCATTATCTGCAAAGCATCAAGAAAATCCATGCATGGACACTTTTGGAAGACCACCTTTGTTTACATCTTCTGTGATAAAACCAACAAATTCACCGATTTAATCATTTTCTCCATTATCAAGTGACTTAGGCCCAGTTTCTTGCATTTTCTTCATTTCAAGTTCAGTGTCGAACTCGGAGATGTCAATTCTGTGCTCCGCTTGAAATTTATCTAGGGTCATTGCTGTTTTTTTTCTCCCCAATTCAGCTGAAAGAAGGTCCTCCTAAATTACTTCAAATGTACCCTAACTTATCTTGTCACTCTGTCATTTATTTTCAGTTTGTTTTGCCTCTTTGAAAAGTGAAAGCGTTTTGTTTTACAATCAAGAGGGGGGAGGGAGGTCTCAGACGGACACAACGTTACTGTGTTCTTCCGAAAGCTATGTGGATTGTACAACACTAAAGAAATAAAAAGATATACTGATAAGTGTATTTTATTTAAAAAAAAAAAAAAAATCAACATTGGTATCGTATTTTAAGCGATAATTTTACTGCAAAGTATTGATTTTAAGTAGATTCTTCCGACACTTAGAAATGTAGTTCAGGCTGGTCACATTATCGACTAGCCTTATATACCTTGATCTCATGACCAACTGAGATAGTAAACCTAGTCATATGGTCAAATGATCATATATCAACCAGTTTATATGATCCCGTGTAATACGACGGGCTTTATAGGAGGTGACAGGATAAAACCTAAATCCAACCTGTTGAATGTATATGAATGTATAGTCGCCCACAATTAGCCATTTTTTAAAAGAGTTTCTGTTGTAAAGTATCGACAGAACTTAGTTGCAAAAAAATCCACGATAATGTATCAAAAGCATTGTCATTCTTCTGAATACAGTTTAACACTGTCTAGTAAATATATACTCCAATACAAGATATTGAATAATGTAAAAACTAAAGGAAACAAAATCCTCGACATTTTGTCGATCTTACTGACACTGTTTAAACCAAGCATAGTGCCACTGTTTTTATTGTGAATATTTCTCGTGCCAAAAAAGCAATTCCAGCATTTGTATAACGCAGATTTATCTCGGATCATCGATGAGGTATTCCCTTTTGACTTTTGTCCGTCCTTTGTGCCATTTGCTGCTTTGGATATCAACTCAAAATCTTCGTCATTCGCCTAAAATAAAGAGCAAAAAAAGAAACGAAAACTGGCAAACGTTCCCCAACCAACACTATCAGTTTAAACATATTTTATTGCCCATATTTACATATACAGTTCATAAATACAAACAAGTTAGAAAGGCGACAAATGGATTGAGCCAGAAGTTCATAAACTTAGTTACGGCTCTCCCCACTGGTCATTGAAGTCAACATGCCTTACTACATTGCAGAGAAAAAAATGGCAATATATCTAAATACAAAATAAAGACGATATTTTATTAGGTCTAGGGAAAACATTGGTTAAAAAAATGAAAAAAGATAAGGTCAAAAGTACAGAATAAGATAAGGAGTATATGAGAGAGAAAGCAGACAAATAAAGACAGACAGAGAAAGAAAATTGGGTGACTCAGATCAGCTTTTACTCTGACATAGCCATATATAGTCAATTACTAGTGAAGCGCCCTTTTGCAGCTATGTACTTATGTACAGTATCAAAAATTGAAATATTTGCTTCTACAGTAAGTCAATGTCTCCACGTAATAAAAGATGGCAGCTCAAGGGATGGAGATATCTTAAAATATTACATAATTGATAACGATGAAGTTGATATCTGGAACAATTAAAGAAATAGTGTTCAGCATCTTCACATATAGCACAACTGTTTTCATGATAAAAATGATTAAGAAAGAGATCGCTTTTAAAGTCACTACATTTATTTCGTATTCTTGCATGAATTACTGAAAGATAGCCTATTCCAAAGGAAAAGTATGATGGAACATTGTTAGTTTGAAACATATAGTTAAGAGATTTCACGCTTAAAGGACGAAATATAAGTTGCATGTCTCAAGTTCAGGGGAAGATTGTTCCAGAGGGAAATTATATAAAGAACACAAGAATTTTCGTACAAAGTAGTACCACGTGGAAGTAACACAAAATCGTAGTTGTTTCTCAAGTTATAATTGACAGAGTTCGCAACATTTTGTGGAAAAAGTGCGTGCGGAACCATATTATGTGTAATTTTGTAAGCGAGAACAAGCTTTTGATATTTACGTCTCTCTGATAAAGTTAGCCAGCCGAGCCATGTTAAAGATTATATAAACTGGCTGAGCGCGTCAATCCAGTTACAATTCTTCCAGCTTCTATCTGGATTTTTTCTAATTTGTCCTTTTCGTAAAGAGTACAGTTATCCCAAACAACAGAGGCATTACTCAAGAATTGGTCTGAGGAAAGAAAGATATATCTGGTTAAGTATCTTACGTCTAACAGTAAATTTGAGCTTGCGCATAATTCCTAAAAGTTTTGATGCTGATAGAATACTATGATTTATGTATTTATGCTATTTGCAGTCGTCACTAAAAGTCAGTCCCAAGTGTTTAGGAGTGTCGGTAAAATCTAAAGGCGTATCAATAAAAGTCAAAAAGGGAGCTTGCTGATTTCCAAGATGAAGAGCTTCAGCCTTAGCTGCATTGAATGTGACGAGCCGTTGTTTCGACCACTTTGTAATAATGTCAAGATCATGCTTTAGAATACTCTGTGGGTCAACTGTGGTAGAAGTCATGCAAACAAGAAAAGTGTCATCTGCAAATAGCCTTACAACACTTAGTAATAACTCAGTGATATCGTTCACGTAAACCAAAAACAGTAAGGGGACAAGGACAGAACCTTGCGGAACTCCTGCAGAAATTCGTTCAGAACGCTTCAAATGAACACACGTTGACCTCTATCAGACAAATAATTTTCAATCCAATTAAGCAACTGTCCACATATACCATTCTGCTTCAGTTTGAATATTAATCCTTTATGCCAAACTCTATCAAAAGCTTTGGAAATATACCAAAAGATGGCACAGCTTTGAATTTTATTGTCAAAGGACTGAACGAAAAAATTGTACATATGCTTGTATACGCATCTTTCCATTAATTTACCTGAACAACTAATTACACACACACACATATATATATATATATAGAGAGAGAGAGGGCGATAATTACTAGGAGAGTTTTATCGCCTTTTTGAAAAGGGGCAGAGCTAGGGCAGATTTCCATGACTGTGGGAAAATACCTTCACGTAATGATTAATTGAATAGACAGGAAAGAGGTTTAGAAATTGAGTGCTTCACTCCTTTTTAAACTTTGTGTGAAATTAAATCAGGACCTACAGCTTTTTTGGTATCAACAACTTCGACTTTTTTCAACTTCTTGTTCTTCTACTTGAATGTGATCCAAGGACGCGTCAACCTTACACTCGAAAGGTGGAAGATCTGTTTTAGAATCATCGAGATTTGAAACAGAAGTGAAATACTCATTTAAACAATTGGCTTTTTCCAGGTCAGTAAAATAATATTCATCAATACCATTTTAAAATTTTTCATCAAGTCAATGTTTTCGAATTGTTTCTGCTATTGTTTGAACTTTCGTTTTCTATTCTACTTTCATTTTGGTCTTAAATTTTTTTTTTTTTTAATTATTTATTTTGTAGCGTATTCTTTTGTATTTAATCCAACTTCTTTCGGTATTGGTTTTAAGTGTAACCTTTCTTAATCTGTCGCAGCATTTTGTGAAGCGACATAGCTCTGAATCATACCAAGGTTTGTCATCTGGTCTAATTGTAACATTTTTAATGGAATACATTTTGTCTTATGATTCAGAAGAATTTTGTTAATTAACCAACACCATCATGTAGATGTGTGTCATGTGAATGGCCGAAGAGGGCAATAAAAACATTATAGGAAGGAGCGTAATTACAATGTTTCCCTTTTTCCTGTCATTATGTCATCAAAACAAGCTCTGCAAGGCTGTGAAGCCGATTCGAAAATTCCCGGCATTTTAAACTACTCTTTAAAAACTTGATGAAGTCTGAGTTCAAGAGGAATTTAGAACTGATGGCTACAAATTTGTAAATGAAGATGTAAAGCTTTACAAATGCAAAGTTAATGAGAGCGCGGATGTTCATGATCAAAACAACCATACAATTCAGGAAAGGGCTAATTAAAATCATCACGTTTAAGACATTTGCTCGTTTCTCAGTAGTGCACGCTTCCCATCCAAATATGTATGGAAAACGATCGTTCGCACCAAAGTATGGGAGCTTGATTATTCCTCTCGCAAAAATAATATAGTCCGAAAGCTTCCGGACATCTATTTTGACAAATTGTTTCTACCAGACAGTTTTGGTTTAATCTGAGGCATACTTAGAACACACCCTGCAAAGAAAAAAGCTTGCTATGATGCTGTTTATATCTTTTTCTATCTTGGGTAAATTGTTTTCTGCCTCATATTTTGAACCATGGAACAAATGTTACAAACTTACAGAAAACGTTGTAATGCACATGTTATGTTATTGCATGGCAAACGATACGCTCAGAAAAAACTTATGGGCAATGGTCCTTGATTTGGCCAATAGTGATACTTTCTTTACTTCTGTGAGAAAGACTCACTTGTCCGAATCTTTGATTGCCTTACGGGGTTAGCAATATATGTGGCCTCTGAAATCAGCACCACTATTCTGTACAAGGTAATTGGGATATTGACGCAAATGCTCTGAACTCAAACATGCAATAACTCGGCTAAGTTTTTTATTAAACATTAAAGTACCGGTACATGTCATGTTAAAGCTCTCTCTGTCTCTGCTCTCTCTCACTTTCTATTTTGTGTGTTTATGTATTATATTAATGTAATCTGTTTGTAATTGTTTAAATGTACGTTTATTTTGTTTGTATTTATGTTCTTTGTAAATTTTCTACAAAAAGAGGAATAAAGAATATCATCATGTTTCAATTTCAGCATTGAAAGGTTGTTAAAAACTTCCTTTGATGAAGGTAAAAATCACCACAAAGTAATGGCAACATTGAAAAATATTTTGACTTCTAATTTAAACCTGATGAAATTCTTATGTAAGGAAATTCGTTTTTAACATCTAAATTATACCTGATTAAATTTTTACGTAAAGCACCCGTCACACCAATCTAGATCTTAAAACGTCTTACCCCGTCCTGACATAATCGGAAAACGGGTTGCGGTCGGGGTCGAACGCGTAACTTTGGCCTAATAATGCCTGAGGCTCCTGTCTCACCAAACCTGTTCTTAGAAAGTCTTAACCCGGTCAACAAAATAGTAAAACGGGCTGCGGTCGGGATAGAACGTGTAATTTCGGTCGGTAAAATGCAAACGCACTGCCAATTGATGCCCGACTGCACCACGTCTTTAATAGGATCGAAGAACGGCAGTTCCGTTTGTAGTGCGTCCATCTCGTTTTAAGTACGATGTGATTCCGTCTAATTACAGGACGGGATGGGCGGCAAAATATTTTGGGCAGGCTCGAAGTTCTGGAGCACCCTTCCCGTCCTAACCCGTCCATTAAGTTCGTAAACAGATCGTAAAAGGTTGCTAATTCATCCACTCCGTCTGAACACAGTTTAAGTCCGTTTGGCAAAAATTTTCTGAACTGAGTAAGAACAAGTTTGGTGTGACGGGGGTATAAGGAAATTCGTTTTCATTTGTCTTGTTACTTAAATGGTGTTTCACACAGGGTGCAGTCGTAGATCAGGGTGACAGCCTACTACTACCTAAAGATTCTGCATGATATTGCACTCCCTCGTGACCAGCAAAATCAACGGAGATCAAACCTAAAACCCCTGAACTGCAGATGTACTGCAGAGGAACCACGTTCCAGCTTACATTCTTAATGTATCTATCCGAATTAACAAGCACTTTTAAAGGTACATCCTTTCAGATAGAGAGGAAAAGACGCTGTTAAACCTTGAAAGTGTGTTGAATGACTCAGCTGTGTAAACATAGATACATTAGTAAATTACCAATGTAAATGGTGTAACGGACAGAAACAAGAAGGCCATGATGGCCCTGTATCGCTCCACTGGCTAAATAGTACAAACCATACATACTAAACAATTCAATTTTAGGCCATATGGTTACGAAATGAAGACTTATAAAGGCCCAATTTTGACATCAGGGCCTTAATTCTAACAACTTTGGAAGAGGCCTGTTAGACAACAATCACAAAATATAGCTGTATCTCAATGTATGGAACAAGCAAATCTTTTAAGTTTTCACCATATTAAGGTATGTAAAACTTGCGACTTGTGGGGTGGGGCAAATTTAGACCCTAAGGCTATAAATTGAGCAGTCTTGATAGAGGTCCATGAGATGAAGCTACATGCCCTAGGTCTTATAGCTAGGAACCAGAAGATTTTTAAAGTTTACCCTATATAAGCTCACGTAAAACTTTTCACTCCTAGGGCCATGAGGAATTCATGGAAAATCAAAAAAGGTGGGTTTTCTGAAAGAAGTGGTTTTATCTTTTGGACAATATGCACAAGGGTTGGGCCAAATTCGACCCGAGGGCTATATTTTAGGCTGTCTGAGTAGAGGCCCATTAGATGGAGCTACATGCCAAATTTGGTAGCCCTAGGCCTTATGGTTAGGAAAGAGAATATGTTTAAAGTTTTCTCTAAATAAGCCAATGTAAAACTTGTGACCCAAAAGTAAAATTTTCCGAAGGAAAGACTTGTGTAACTGTAGTCAGCACATTTATGAACACGTGCACTTGACTCTCAGACCTAAATGATCTTTATTTGACTTGGAAAAACGCAGTTCAAAAACGAAAATTCGTTTGTTTTCTTTTAAGGTAAGAGAAGGTGTCAAACTTTTTTTTTTTTTTTTTTTCCTTTTTTTCCCTCACAAAAAAACTTTTAGGAAATTTCATTAAAATGGAGATAAATTTTTTTTTTCTGAGACTAGTGAAAATGATCGCGAATCCGGAAGTGAAAGTTTTAAGATGGCGACGCCCACTACTTTACTTTAGAAAATCACTGGATTTGCTTTCTTGTGTTTTAAATCACAAACCATTGAAATTTGTCATTCAAAGCACAGATATCGAATTTAATTAATCATCAGAGGCATGTCGCATTTTTTTTATAGATAATTAAATGTTAGATATGTAATAATCCTGTAAGTTTCTGTATTTTTTGCTGATCCGCTGGTAATCTTTTTTTCAATTCTAATTTTTTAAATTAAACATAAAGATCAATGGTTTTCTTAACATAAAACATATATTTATTTTAAGTAATTTCATGTCAAGTTTTCTGCACTTAATAATTAAACGCTGGTACATTTCATTTCCACAGATATCGGGTTCTCCACGTTCTCAAGATTTATTTGAAGATAGTGAAACACAGCCACCAGCAGAAAATACTTTAATAGAAGAGGACTCACAGATTTTGTCTAGAGATTTAGAAGAACCAGAGCATATCATTATACAAAGTAGGGCTTCTCTTTATCAGGCTCTAGCAGCGGAACCATCACATCTGACTGTTGACTCTTTCACATTAGCCAATATCAGAGAAAGGTTTGACAGAAAGGTAGATTTTTGCTGGTTTTAAATCGCATTAACTTGTAATTCTATAGAGCTGTTAGTAAAAACATTATAATCCATTCCCAAATGCAGATAACTTTTTACATGTCTGAAAGCGTAAAATATAGAAGAAATTGCTAGTGTCCTTTCTCCACAATGTTTTATATTTTAACAAGAGATGTAATTATTTATGCTCTTAATTTATTTTCTGTAGATGCCTTTGCTTTACCATTGACAAAATTCTAGGCAGGTTGAAACTGAAACGTTTTTGCAGACAACAAAAATTGCTTAGTTGGTGAGATCTGTCTTTAAAAAGGTTGAAAACATTGTTGAAAAAAAGAGAAAATGCTTGAAACCAGCACATTTCTTTTCCTTCAGGGTCATTAGAACTTGGGACTATGTGGTAAAGAGTTGAATTAGATAGCTGGAAATTGGTTTAGATATAAAAAAGAAACATTACATTTCGTTCAGTCAAGTTTATATATGTATAATGTGCACGTTTTTCTCTCAGTGGTTTATTAAAAAGTAATGGTCAAGTCTAATAAACCCCTACCTTCTAACCAATTAAGCATTAGATCATTCCTGAAATGAGATGCATCAGTATAGGTGGCAGAAATAGATATATGCTTTTACCATAAGTGGTAGGTAACATTTAACCCTTTCCCTCATGTATGCAGCTGTAATTCTTTTTAACCCTTTACCAGACAAGTAAATCATTGACCTGTCCAAACTGAAAGCATTTGCAGACGACAATTCTAATGTAAGTCAGTGATTGAAGTTGTCATTGATGGGAGTAGAAGACATTGTGGGAAAAGGAGAAAATGCTGATATTCAGCATTTTGTCGTTCTCCCATATTGTTTTCAAAGGGCTTATTCTTTAGGGTCGTTAAAACTCGGGATCATATGGCAAAGAGTCAAATAAATCAAGATATGAGGAAATTGAAAAGGTAAAAGCAAACAAGGTGTCCTAGGCATTAAACGAGAAGGGCAGAGCCTTCATGTTCAACTGAAGAAAAGGGTAGGAGACAGCCAAGATTTCCAACCTGTGACCATACAAGAGAGGATACAGAAGGCAGGAGGACCATTCAGAAAGTTGACAAGATCTGACTTACGGCGCCTTCTTTTACAACAAGAAGCAAAGAACAAGAGGACTATGATGGCCCTGAAGTCGCTCAATTGAGCCTTTTGACCAAACATGATCCATTTTGAATCTCTTTCGAGATATTATGACAAACATTCTAACAAGCTTTCAAAAATTATTGTACTGAAAATTTTGCCTCTAGCTTGTACACAAGCTTTCTCTGGACTCATTTGTCATCATGACATTTTGACCAAGTTTCATGAGTATTGGACTGAAAATGTGGCCTATAGAGTGTACACAAGTTTTTTCTAAGACTTGACATTGTGACCTAGTTTTTGACCCGAAATGACCCATTTTCAAACTCGTCCAAGATATGATAGAGACAAATATTCTGACCAAATTTCAAGAGTATTGGACTGAAAATGTGGTCTCTAGAGCGTACATAAGGTTTTTCTAACATTAGACCTAGTGACCTATTTTTTGACACGACATGACCCATTTTCAAACTCGTCCAAGATATTATCAAGATAAACATTCTGACCAACTTCAAGAGTTTTGAACTGAAAATGTGGCCTCTAGGGCGTGCACACGGTTTTTCTAAGATTTGACCTAGTGACCTAGTTTTTGACCCAACATGACCCATTTTCGAACTTGTCCGAGATAACATCAAAACAAACATTCTGACCAAGTTTCAAGAGTTTTGGACTGAAAATGTGGCCTCTAGAGCGTACATAAGTTTTGACCCAGTGACCTAGTTTTTGACCAAACATAACCCATTTTCTGAAACATTCTAGATATTATCAAGACAAACATTCTGACCAACTTTCAATAGTTTTGGACTGAAAATGTGGCCTCCTGAGCGTGCACACGGTTTTTCTAAGATTTGACCTAGTGACCTGTTTTTGACCCGACCCGTTTTCGAACCTGTCCGAGATAACATCAAGACAAACACTGACCTAGTTTCATGAGTATCGAACTGAAAATCTGGCCTCTAGAGCCTACACAAAGTAAAAGTTGACGATGGACACAGCACGATCACAAAAGCTCACCTTCAGCACATTGTGCTCAGGTGAGCTAAAAAGGCCGTCCTGAAAAAGAAAGTCAAGCGAAACAAATGCCCTTTTCCTGGCTGTGAGGCAGTAGCTAGGAAACTGAAGAGGCAGAGCAGACATATTCCTGCTCTCTTCCATGATCTAGAGACACCGGAGATGATGGCTAGCTCGGAATTGAACGGAAGAAGACTTGAGGCCCTGGAAGTCTTAGCACGACTGGTTATGGTCCAGTGTGATTCACCTCACCCAGAGTCGCTAAGAAAAACGGTGGAGTGGATATGCGTATTGTCCGAGATAACACTAAGCACTCTGGGAAGACTGTGTATCCAGGCTGAAGAAAACCCTTGCACACTGCTGACCAGGTGGTGATGATGCACATCCGTTGAAAAAAGGGGGACACCCGAGACTTTTTCCAAATCATCCAGGAGCAACACCCGTCTCAGTAGAAGATTGACCTTGCTTTTCAGGTGGAATCCAGCAGCTGAAATTGTGGTCAGAGAGATTTCCCAACTGCTACATTGGTGTTACTGGCAGAGCAGCGGCAACAAGAGGCATTGCAGAAAATTCCCCTGGAGAGAGTGTTAATAGAAACAGACTGTCCACATCTTCACGTGTTAAGAGGGTTACATACAATGACCCCAGCATATATAGGAGATTTGGCAGCTTGGGCAGCATTTATCAGGAAAGAGCCTATTCCATTGCTGCTCGAGAAGACCTGAGAGACTGTACAGCGAGTCCAGGGCTTAGTGTCTTGGGCTCAAGAATAGGAAGAAACAGCAAAGGAGCTCTCTGTGTATCCAAGTCTGGAGCTATTTTAACTAGGAACGGGTCAATTCCCGTAAAATAAAACCCGGAGGAATGTGTTAAGATAGGGCGAAATTAACGTGATACGACACTGCCAGTTCCCTGGACCGGAAATGACGAGAACATTTTTGTATCAAGTTAGTATGATTTCTGCTATCTTAGAACGTGTACTTAGCACAATTAGACTAAAGAAGACATCGGGCGTCATCCTCCCTGAAACAAGAGTTTACAAAATCTAGTGATTGCAGCCGAATTCTTAAGAGGTAAGTTTACCGTTTTACAAAACTGGTGGAACCAGGAAATACATGAATTAATGAGTTGTTGCCGTGACAAGATTGAAAAATTGTTGAAAGCGGCGTAAAACGCCATTCAATCAATCAACTGCATGGCATTACTTCTGGCAAGAAAGCACGCATCGACCCAGTGATGTTTCAAACAAACTGTTCCGAGATAAAACACGTGTTTCAATTATGAACGCGTCTTTATAGACGGTTTAAAAGATGATGAAAATGTGGCTTCGACAGCTTTTATTCATGATGAAAATATTACATTCCGGCTCTCAGAACAATGCATCCATTTTTCCAGCCGAGATGAAAGCAGTAAGACTAGTTTTCGATAAAATGGAATGTTGAAGTGGTCCTCGAAACATCATTTTTACCGAGTTTTTATCTCTTAGGGAGGCTTTTGAGAATAACATTAATGAGAGCCCTGTGTGACAGATACACTTGAACATATATCTAAGATTATTTCAGATCGTGTAGCTTTGAAACCTCCCGAAATGACTTAATGAATTAACACAATAAACTCCATGCCATTACGCCTGTGTTGGGTTAATGGTTTCCAAGATCTCGTCGGGAAGAAATAGTTCTTTAGAGAACAAAAGGTTAGTGTCTATAATGGATTAAGTTTTTTGGGCAATGCGTAGGCAACTTATGAATTCCGAAGACGAGCCCGAAAAACGTTAACCTTTTCAGACGTTGACGTATTATTCTATTTATCCTGTTACACAGCGAGAGAGAAAGAGAAGACGAGAACAAATCAAGAAAAAAAAGCATTTTGAATTTCGCGGATGATCAAAGATGGTAGGGCTTTACTATGCACCAAAATTCTTCCGCGGGTAAAGGTTAATAAAATAGTTCTTGATATTTTCTACGATTGCATTCGATCTAATATCCACAAGAAAATTTCAATTTTACAAAATTCTTGCTTAGACTAAACTTAAAACTGCATTTTTTTTTTTAGTACAACTGTCGTTCTGTTTCGTCTTCCCTTTGATTTACACATACACTACAGTATATTGGTATTGTCGTACGTAAACAATGTTTTTGCTTCTTTGTAAAACTATCAAAATTCTTGCGAAATACTTTTCATTTGTCATGAATTGTTATTTATCGATTGATACTGATTTTTTTCAAGGAGCAATATAATTTAAGGTGTTCCTCAAGAATGTTCGCCTACATCTACAGTGAGAAGATAGGTCAAAGAAAGAAGGGAAGGCGACTGAATCAACTAAATTTTATTCAACACATTTTCTATTCATTGGATCAGACCTGAAATGATATAAATTGAAAGTTTATATTCAAATCTTACTATACAAATCTATCAATAATGCATTTCTCTTGTAACAGTTCGCCCACAAATCATGTGTACAATAAACAGTCTGTCATGGAAGAGACATAGAATTGACTATTAGACATTGTCGGATTAAGTGAAGTAGGACTGCGGACATCGGATGACGGACTAGGCCAGTTGTTTTACAGGGGAGTTCTCAAACTGTTCTATTTGTGCCATTTTCGCATGAGAACCACAGATTTGATAGTCAAGCTTTTTGGAAAAAAAAAAAACAAACAAAAAAAATATGGCTGTCAGATTTCGCACTTCTTTTCTTATTTATGAGATGTTGAAAGTATAAGAGAGAAGAAAGGTCTGTAAAAAAGATAGACGGCGTTAGAAGCACTAGAATGTGAATATTGAAAGTCTTTTATGATTTAATATGAAGAGAACAAATGGAAAGTAACCGTGCAAGCATTTTTTTTTAAACATTATTTCTCATGTTGTGTAAATGCGAAAATATAGGACGCTAATCCCTCATCGGAAAAGGAGCAGTTTTTGCTACAAATGTTATGTCTGAAATTACATGTAGATTGAAAAGTAGTGCGTTTTTAGGTAGCACATGAAAAAAAAAAAAAAAAAGCAAACTACCAATGAGTCCCGGAAAAGGAACTTCCCTTGTCAAATCTATTTTCTAAGGTGTCAATAAGCACCACAGGGTATCAATTAAAGGTAGCAACCCTTGTTTATTGGTGCCATAAATGTGCCTACAAATAGGCCGGAGAATAGAAATGTCCACATTTTTCACATAGTTGCAAACTGCTTTTTTTTTTTTCATTCGATACTAACCCCAAGAAGCGGGCAAATAGTCAGCTTGTACAGCTACGCTGAAAAAAAAAAAAGGTGGCCATTGTAGAATTCCGTGGTTTTTGCATGGTTAGTTTTGAGCACGAGACAGGAACAGTTACACAAGCCTTTTCCCCGGCACAATATCTTTATTCACAATTTTTGGAGGAGCTGGTACAATTCATACATGCGAAACGGCTGTTTTTCTTTGTGGCAAACGAAGTTTTATGGTTTTCTTTCAGCCAGAAAATCTCGCCAAATACTGGTCTCTGACGAAAAACTACTTCAATCACGAATTTCCTGTTACAGGAGAGAGATGGACGCCATCAGTCAATTAGAGATACGACTGTTTCAGATCACTCCATCGAAGTTTCGTCCCCCCCACCCCTCGTCATCTGCTAGTGAGTCTGACGTCCGAGAAGCTGCCCTAGAAGCGTTCTCGGACTCTTATGAAGAGTCCCTGCAGGAAGTAGGCAGACTGAAACCCCGCGGAAATCTACCGTGCAGTCCGTTCCACCCACTTATGCTTGTCAAGGACTGGATCATGACTTGGTTCTACCTTCCAGTAGCCAATCCCGGAAAAGAGCGCTCATCTATCTAGTTCGTGAGGACCAGCTTCAATACAGTTGTTTTTTCACAAATAAGGTAACACAAGTTTATCGGGCAGCTTGATACTAGCCCGGACGAATTCTTTTTTTCAACAGGATAAAGTTTATGAAATTAAAGAATATCTGTTTTCTTAAAATAGGCTACCGGTACTTTATAACTTTTCATTGGCCTTATATTAGTCTGCAAAGAATGTCACGACAAGTTTGAGATGACCCCCACCTCCAGTCCGTTGTTCACTGTTCACTATCCGAACTCATCGAAGGCTACAGTGTCTATTATCTACATGTCTCTGGTCACGGCTACCAAGCTCAAGTTCAAATGTAACTGTAGCAATCATGCTTGGTACCTATTGGTGTAGCTCATTCATGGTTTTATTGTTGTTTTCAGACATGGCAGAGTAATTAATACAGATTGAATATTTCTAAACCCGCTGATTAGAAACATATCGGTCGATGCTTTACCAGAATCTCTATTTTTTTCGCAAGGGTTGACTGATTTGTTTCTTTGGGATTCAAGCCCAGCAGCAGCCATACATCTAATAAATGATCCCAGTTTTTTCTCTCCAAAAGTGATTTTCATGTACCATGTACATAGTGTCATGGGGGGGGGGGGGGGGCTTGATAAAAGGGATCATCATGACCGCAAAAACAAATGAGGTGTTTTCGAGCATAAAGTTTGTTTGTAATAGTTCACAGGGCATCTTTCTGTATCTGTTGGAGTTGCAAAGATTTTGGAATTTACGTTTCTTTATGTATCATTTGTTTGTTCTGCCCTAGTTTTAGTTTGTCTTTAGGAACAATAGTACTTTTGATATTCAATGCTATCAGCCCCTTTTTTCAACTGAACATCTCCCCATCTGTGCAAGTAAGGGCAAAAAGTTATGATAATTCTTTGCCAGGAACCGAATTCACCAACCACTAGTATTCCAAATTGAATTTTATAGTTGATTCTAAACTACATGCCAAGCAATCTGATTCGATGAAATTTTTGTCCAATCCGATTGGCAGTCCTGGTATTTAGAATAAGATGGGCTTGGACCGCTTGGTAAATAAAGGCTATGGACACAATTTTAGACTGATCCATATTGAATGTAAATGAATTAACTCCCTTCAGTCGTCAGTACTTTAGACTGGTCCAAATTTAAAGCCTCTGCAGTTAACAAATTTCGTGTCACTTAAAATTTGTCTTTTGTAGGGTAGAAGCATTTTCTTCTTTGTCCACGTTGTTTTCAAAAGTTTTCTTTGTCCGGGGTCGTTAAAACTTTTGTGTGGTAATGGTTTGAGTTAATAAATTTCACTTAAATTGGATAATATTCCTTTTGCCACAAGGTTGGTAAGAGATTTCTTCCTCTCGGGCGGTTAAACTTCAGATTCTCAATGCATTAAAAAAAAAAAAAAGACTTGAAGTGTCGGCACAATGAGCTGATTCATTACAGTTATTTACTATTTAACAAATTAACACATTTGTGAAATGCAAAATTTGAATGAATTCGAAATCAATGCAAGCTTTTTGTACCAGAATTTTGAATTAGTCTAACAGATGAAAATTGGTAATTTAGTTGTAAGCTCAAAACCCTTATATTTTATAGTAAAATACCTGAGAAACTAGGAGATTCAAGTTCAAGTCTCTGCGTGGATTTGAGCTATATTCACTGCAAGATTACATTTTTTTAAGCATAATGACTTAGACTACAATATAAGGGAAGAATGAAATCAACCTGGTAAAAGTTAATTTCTTTCAGGTATGGTTACGCGTTCTGAACCTCCAGACTTTTTCTTGTAAAGTGTATTATGAAGGGTGCACAGCCTAATGTCAGAAGATAGGCTACTTAGGAATTTAAAACTGCTATCAAGAAAGAAATTTATGAAAACAGTAGGGGGGTGTAGACATGTCATGAAAAACTCCCACGATAGACTGGACGTCAGAATTGCTTAGAGTAGACGTCATTGTTGTAAAATGGACTTGTCAGAAAAAGTGTAGTGTATCAAGTAATATATAAGAGTAATGCCTATGTCCTACATATAAAATGAAATTTCATTATGTCTGCAAAACAATGGCAGCTTTCAATTCAGTTTAAATTTAAATTAGTAGAAAATATTGACTCTAAGAATAAGGTCAGATAATATGAAACACACTGTATGTATCGAACTATGTATTTTTCTACGCTATGGAATAAATTTCATGTTCATTTTTCTTTTTTCTGCATTTTAAATGCTCAGATTAAGCGTCGAGAAAGGGAAATTTAACACTCGGTCAAAAGTAGTCCCGGCTGTCATGCAAATGACCAAGGTCACAAATCAAGTGACCGTGAAACACAAGTTTTCACGCCACCACTTTTCACGGCCGATATGTCACCATGTAACTGGAAAAGACCTGCTTAAGGATGGACATTCATTTCTCACCCATTCCTGTCTCTTAATTGGCGATGACCTTCCTAAATGCATTGCGTGTATAGAGCGTTATTGTGTGGTCGGTCTAAATGTTGGTCGCTGACAGAAAAATAAATCTTAAAATTAGGCACAGAGTAAACAAAGGATAGAGAGACCTGGTAAGTCTTAGGCTAGTTTTGAAATTAATTTCTCTGCCAGCGATTAACACTGGAACCAACCGCACAGTAATAGATTGTCATCGTCACAATAATTTCCATATTTTTAGATGGTATGATTTCATTTTTATCCCCCGCCGAAAAGGCGGCGGGGATATGGTAATAGTAGCCGTCCGTCCTTCCGTCCCACTTTCTTGTCCGGAGCATAACTCAAAACTATTTAAGGTGTAAACATAATACTTCACAGGTGGATAGATCTCAAAAGTACGTGAGATATTAACATGAAACTTTACAGTGACAGGTTGATAGATGACATTAAGGTGAAGTGCAGTGCCTAAGAATCGTAACTTTCAACCCCATAATTTAGGAGTTATTTCCCTTTGTTCACATGATACTTCATAGATGCATAAATCACATTGAGAAGAATTGCAGTGGAAAGAACAATAACTCTTGGTTTAATAGTTAAGAAGTTATTGACCTTTGTTATTTTTTCTTCCTTTGATTTTGTCCAGAGCATAACTTAAAAAATTACATGTACATGAGATATAAACATGAAACTTCACAGGTTGATAGATGACATTGAGGAGTACTGCACTCGGTCCATAACTTTCTGTGCCATAATTTTGGAGTATTTGCCCTTTGTTATTTGTCATACTTAAATTTGGTCCGGAGCATAACTCGAAAAATTATGAAAGTTATCAATGCGACACTTCAGAGGTAGGCAGATTTTATTGTGAAGTGCAGTACCATGATATTTGAGTTATGTCCCTTTCTTATTTTTCTTTTTAAGTCTTAAGGTTTCTTTGGAGCATAAATCGTGCTGTATTTACTTCATAGCTGGATAGTTGTCTCTGAGGAGGAGTGCAGTACACAAAAATGATAACTCCACCTTCCTTTTTTTTTTCTTTTATTTATTGTTCTTTGTTGTTTTTCAGATTTTTTTTTCTGTCTGATTTCACATGTGTTTACACATGACAGCTATATAAGGAAAGTGTACCTCGTTACAGTTTTTTATTGCACTTTGTATTTAGCATTGCCAGAAAATAATTAGTTAATCTAGCTGTTTTAGCCTTTAAATCAATCTACAAGAAGAAACATCTTCTATTGAGCAAGCATTCGGCGAGGGATAGCCATGTCAATATGGCTCTTGTAAATGCATTTCAACACCTGCTTTGTCTACTTTTGGAAGCTATTGTTAATTAATTGTCACATTCTAACTCCTTTTTTCAGTTTGCTACTTATCCGTTTTCCTTTCTTTTTTATACTAACCCCATTCGCCTACATGTAGTTTCTCTTAAAATTAATTAGCGTTGCGCTGAATATAACCCTCGTTGTCTACGGGCCCTAAACCCTCATTCATTCATTTGCATAATGCAACAGAAATGTCGAAAAATAGCTTGCTGAAGCCCCTGTTGCAATACACTAGCACTTATGACCTACCGAGAAATCTTTCGTTTTCATGTGAGTGGTGCAGTAAGTTACTGCAATTGGTGTGATGTCAGTCATAAAATTGGAGAGATGATTTTCCATTGTAACACCATATTGTGCGGGGTGTTTAGATGAGACCCGTTGCATCAACATGAGGATGCTCCCGCGAGAGGTAGATAGAGCCGGTGATCTATCCTTGTATGAATTTGAATCTAGTCAGATGAACAATGAAACTATGAAAACGATAGAAATGTCAGAAACGGAAGCAAAACAAAACAAATGAAGAACATAAGCTTCCATCCTTCTCCTACAATGGGCTCTAACCACCTCTCGCAGGAACATTCCCATGTTCGTGCAACGGGTCCCATCCGAACAATCGTAAAGTGGCATGACAATGCCAAACCGTCACCCCAATTTGATGACTGACATCACACCAATCGCCATAACTCGTTGCACCACGCACTAACTGTATTGCTCTACTCACATGAAAACGAAAGATTGATCAGTGGATTATAAACGCGTTTGTATTGCAACAGTTGCTTCTGACACTTCCGTTGGTATGATCAGGTTTTTTTCAGAAGTATGAAAAGAAGGGTTGCTGTGGGGGCTAGCGGATGCACAATAAAATCAGTAACGTCGGCGCAAGCCTCTGAATTTGGGATAACCAGCGCATCAAAGCCTGAGGTTTATTCATAAACGAATATGGTAACCTTTTCCTGTAAGCTATGCGCATGAACATTGAGTATGGACACAAAACTCACAAACACTTCTGACCTTGACTTTTGACCTACGGATAAGGTCTTGTGCGTGACACATCGTTTATGTGTGGTTGACAATTCTGCAAAGTTTACTAAAATTCACTCAAAATTGAAAAAAAAAAAAGGCCTGACAGTGACACAAACACTGTCATCGAAACACAAAAAATGACCTTGCTGTGACCTTAACCTTTAACCTATGGACTTGACTTGTGCATAATACATTGTCTTGATATGGTCAACATTTGTGCTAAGTTATTTTGAAAGTAAGTCATAGGAAAACGAGTTACCGCCTGACCTTGCCATGGCCTGTCAAGACCTTTGATCTACGGGCATAGTTCTTGCGCGCAACACATTGTCTTCATGTAGTTGACCATTCTGCATTGAAATTTATAAATGAAATAGTACAGACATATACCCAAAAATTCTCTTTAAATGGTATTTAAACTTCCAGTGACCTTGACTTTTGACCTACTGACAAGATTCTTAGGTGCTATACATTGTTATTTTGTGGTTGACAATTCTATTAAGTTACAATGAAATTCATTCATAACTGAAGCAGTCTCTGGCCGGACACGAACACTACCCCCAAAACACACTTAACCTTGCTGTGACCTTGAACTTTAACCTACCGACATGACTCCTGCGCATTACACATCATCATATGATTAATGTTTCTGCAAACTTACTCTAAAATTAAGGGATAGGGAAACAAATTGAGACCGGACACGAAAACGAACATTTGACCACGCGTTGACATTGATAAATCGATATGATTCCAGCGCGCAAACATTGTCTTCATGTTGTTGAAAATTCTACAGTTTTACTGAAATTCACTCACAATTAATAAAAGATATAGGCGGGACACGAACGTAATAGTCCAAAACTTCTCTATTAAGACATATTTGACCTTACCGTGGCTTTCACTGTTGACCCACTGACATGGTTATTGTGTGCGACACATCTTGTTGTGTTATGTGGTTAATACTTCTGCCAAGTTATACTGATATTGATTTATAGTTAAACAAGTTACAGACTGGGCACGAATACTACCACCCCAAACACATTTGACCTTGCCGTGACATTCACCTTTAATGTACGAACATGACTTGCGTATGACATGTCGGCTCTGTTTGGTTAACATTAGTGCAAAAATGTTTTGAAATCAAGTGATAGGGACAAAAGTTATGGCCCGGACTGGAAAACGGATGGATGGACGGACAGACTAAACAAAACCTTATGCCCCCCAAAACTTCTTTGCGGGTGCATAAAAAACTTATATGACCGAATCAAAAGACCGCATTTCATCATTCTACATATAAATTAGTGGAAAGATATACACCAGTTATTGAAGTCTATCTCATTAGAATAGACACAACTCAGTGTTGTCCTCTGTTACGGTTGTTTTCACGATTTTCTTAAGCCATCATTAACGACCAAGTGACTTCTATCTTCCAGCTTCAGGTAAAAAATCGGAATATGTAGAAGAGCTGCTAGAAGCTGAAGTGCTCTGTCCGAGTTGACGGAAGAGAGACATGGGCCTGTCTTCTGTTTTCAGAAGACGTTTATCGAATAGAAAATACCATCTTCCACTTCTTGGAGGCACGTTCTTAATCAAATTGCCCTCCACTGAAAAAAACACTGTTGTCTCAGAATTGCAACCGAACCCGCGCATTTTCACTAGAGATCCACAGACCACATGCAGGTTTCTTACCACTTCAAGACGATATTGTGGGATTTTTAAGGCGAAGTCATGCTCTCCCGTCAAGCGAAAGGTTGAAAAGAGTACAACTGTTACTCTGATCTAATTCGACTCAAAAGCTCACATACGATGGCTTCCGAATCGAAATAATAACGCGATCGGATGAGACTTCTTGAGATCACAATTACTGCAATACTTCACAAGATATTATGTGCGTTGTCCTGCAATACTGCGAAAACTATCGACCATCCATTGTGAAAGAGGCATGAGGAATCCCTCCTGCCAAGCGACTCTCTCTTATCATACAGTACCAAACCAGATTATCGTTTGCCGATATCTTGTATGACAATTTTTACATTTTTAAAAGTCGTTTCACATTTCCAGATTAACTTCAAACACTCTTCATAGGTTAAAAGACCGATAATGTAACTATAGTTATATTTCTATGTAAAAGCAATGTCTATATCTTTATTGCCAGGTCACAAAGTCAGACCTCATTAACGTTTATATATCAAAAGTCAGACAGGCCTAATACAAATAATTAATAGTAGACTGTGCTCTTAGTTTGACCTTTGGTAACGATGATGGTGAAAGGTTTTGGGCAGTCTATTTTGTAGAGTTCTACGGGGAAAGAAGTTCATTGTGTCCGGCCACAGAGCCTTGATGTTTTATATGTTACGTTATCTAGGGCTATTTTGACTGACATAAATATTTCTCCTTGATTGAAAAAAAAACACAGCGGAACAATTTTGTCAGAAACAAAAAAAAAAAAACTAGCCTAGAATTCGTCTGTAAAATAGTATAGAAAGCTGTGTTTTTTTCTCGAGACTATACCGTTGTCTAAAATTATACAAGCAAATCTGTCAGCATCCAACTGCCCAGAATTTCAAGGCCTACAACCTTTATACTATACATGCATGAAGCATCAATAACTTGTCATTTTCCGCATTGAAACCCGATGACAAATACTTGCAAAAGCTTGCTTTTTCATCTAATGGTTACGGTGGACTCCCAGTCGTTTTCTTGTTTACCCTGGTTTTCATGAACTTGCAGTTTGTTTATATCATCGAAATCTTTAATCCTATCGATTTTGAAGATAATCTGAAGATTGTATTATGGTAAACTAGACATTTTAGGTTGAAAATTTACAATCATTGTTGAGCAATGCATTTTTAAGCAATGCATTTTTATTCGATTATTTTGAAAATGCACATGAGGGGGTCGACGTTTTTGAAAGTGAAAGAAAATCGAATAGTAGGTTAGGGAATGAAAGTGTACCGTTTTCCTTTTACTTAAATGAAACGGTCATTCATACACTTATCATCCTGTGTAAAAACTGTCGACATTACCGGCGTGAGCTCTAGTCAAGTTCGACCCTCCCCACTTTAAAAGGATCGATTTCTTTTTTTAACTTTTATTCACCTTACCCCCATGATACCAGTTAGGATGATGAAATCCTGAAATTTTGTTGACAAATTTTATATTTGCTCTTTCTCGCAAAGTTTGTTGAAAGAAAGCAGGTGTCTGTCAAGTCTAGTATACTTTTCTGCACATGAAATCCAAAAATGTGACGTATTGCCTGGCAATTTGAACTCCAGTATAAGGGAGTTTTCATTCGTGGCTTACAGCCGATAGTTTAAGGGAATGTATATGATATATTTCAAATGTTTCTTCGCATGTTTATATCAGTGAATAACTACCAGTACAGCCATTCAGTCCTTAATGGGACTCTTCTGTATTCGATGAAATCACTAAATGAGAAAAACATCTTCATGACTCCTTAAAATTGTTATTCCCGCATTGTCCCCCTCCTGTGACGTAGCTTACCTCGCTCTCATGTCTTTCATCTAGGTCTATTTCTGCTTCAATAAATCGTGCCAGTTGGGGACCTTCTCCACAACCATACTTTGTAAAGTAATGGACGGCAGCAAACTGTATAATTGTTGCCAATACAAACACGAAGCACATTGCGACATACACATCTAATGCAGTTGAATAAGATACCCTTGGAAGATCGTTCCTGTTGTCCAAGCCAATAAAAGTCATCGTCAGCACGGTCGTTGTTCCTATGGAAAAATGCAAATTCATTTCAAGATGTTATCTACTTGACAACACTGAGAACAAGTAGTGTATCCTGCCAGACAAAGAGTTACCGCAAAAATTGTGTTTGCTTCTATATCATGCCGACTGTTGAAAATCTGTGTACAAAGCACAATTACATCTTGAACGATTGCGTCTAGAAAGACAAACGTGCGTAAAAAGATGTATCAGATTCAAGGAGAGAAAGAAACAGCTTAAAAAGGCAGTGCAATCAGACGCAAACTGATATCTTGTTTCTGATAAAAAATTACTTCGGGGACTTTCTGAAAAGAGAAGCAATTTAAAATCGATCCAGGTCTCTGTCTGAGTTTAACTTTATTACGTTTTTGAGGAAGAGATTTTATCAACTAAGAATTCAATCTAAAAATAATTCAACGCAATGTAAAAACAATATGAAACTTAAATTCACTCCAAGGCGAAATGTAATTTCCCATTTGTTATCTTTAACGTAAGAACAGTGACTTCCATAAGTTCTAGACAATTTTGTCGTTCTTGACAGACTGAAAAGATCTATTATCAATAGAATATACAGATACGAGTTTCTAAAATCTGTTGGGTTCTAACTTTTCGTTAGGCACGTAGCGTAATCATTTTTCATCATTTTAAAACTGCATTGTCCATGCACCTGATCAATTGCTTATGGAGCTTTGCAGGAATGCTTGGTCTGTGTAAAACCACAATGCTCATTCGAATTCAACATTTTACTAGGTTTCGGTATGTTAAAATATTGTGTCGATTTACGAAAAGAGACCTTCTGATCGAGCCTGTCTCCAAGGTTAGTCTCCTGTTAGGTATTCAATAGTTGCATATATCATTTCAGTGAAAACAAACCATATCAAAATTCAAAGAGGAGTATACATACTCTGGAATTCTTTAAAACACTCAAAATGAAATAGAGAATGATAAAAATATTACCCAAGGCGATCCTGTCAGATGTGGCCTCTCTATTTATCCAAAAAGATACCCAAGACAGTACGACAAGGAGACAACATGGTACGTACACATTAATCAGAAAATAGCCCATATGCCTTCTTAAGTAAAACTGAACAGTGAGGATGGAATGGAAGGCTTAAAAAAAAAGCACATAAGATCACCAGACGACAATAAAAAAAGTCTGTCTTGATTGGCTAAATACTGTAAATGGTATCGGGTGAATAGACAGTCTGCCTTGGCCGATGCTTTTAAAACTTCTTAAGTCTTACAAAAGCCTCATGATCAACTCAATCATGCTCAAAGTTTTGATTTCATTGATGCTTTTGTAAGTACGAGAATGAGAAATAAAGGTTTTTATTCAATTAAAAGAAGGAATGAGAAGTACGAACTGTTTTAGAATTCTCTAAAAAATCAATAATTTTGATAAAATCTTTCATTTAGAAAGATTAGAGAGATTTATAAACTCGCTTTTCTGTTAAAGGATATGAATATATGTATGACAAATTCAACTGATGCCGTTTCAAGGATGTTACATAATAAACAAAAATAACATTACATAGGGGTATATATAAGATAACATTTATTGCCAACCTGTTTCGCTATATATACTCAAATTATTAAATTTCCTCGGCCTCAGGGGTAAACTTCTTGAAAATGAAATAATCGTGTTTGTATTGTTAGGCCTATTGTGTATACTTTAGTTACCACTGAATCCAAATTTAGATTAATCACTGATAAAATCATATGGGCTTGATGATTCTTTATGGCTATCTGTTACTCCTCTGTGGCTAGGGCGAATGATTATTAATCATTACCATAGAGTTTAATATTCAATTTCTGCATGATTCTTTGTCAACAAATAGCATTGCAACAAAGAAATATTGAAGTTGTTTCAGTAGAGCATATTTCTTCAGAACTTTAGTTTTCATACCAGCCAAATGGTGTATACCTAGAATTCATTAGAATTCATTTTACAACAATAAACCGCTGAAATCATTTTTATGCGCCTGCTATTAGAATGGAGGGTATAGAGTGCTACCCCTATCCGTATGTATGTATGTTTGTATACATGTATGTATGTATGTATTCGTGTCCGGCCAATAACTTCAAGCTGCATGGTTCAGTTCCGAAACAATTTGACACAAATAATGACCATGGATAGACGACGTGTCGCGTTCAACAACCGTGTCACCAGCTCAAAGGTTAAAGTCAGAGTTTCTCTGTGTCGATGACTCATTTCTAGGTTTCATTCTTGTCTCTTTCATTTAGAAATATTTATTATTTGAAGGCATTTTTCATTTTAGATTAAGGCGATCTAACTGCTTGTAAACTTCCTTTTAAAATCATTAACACTTAAATGAGTCCGATATCACGTTCATGAGCTATAACAAATGTATTTATTCTGAAAACTCACCATGAAAAATTAATATCAAATATGTTCAAAAGAGCGTTTACGGTTTAAAACTAATATCAACAAGAGGGCCATGATGGCCCTGGATCGCTCACCTGAGTCAATAGGCGAAATTTCACTCCACGTGCATAATTGACCAATTGTCAGGTCAATTGAGCTTAAAATGTGGCCTCTAGAGCGTCAACAAGGAATTTCCGTAAGGTGACCTAGTTTATCACCCCACGTGACCCAATTTAGAACTCATCAAAAGATTTATCAAGACAAACATTCTGCACAGTTTTCAAGTTAATTGAGCTATAAATGTGGCCTCTAGAGTGCCCACAAGGTATTTCTTTAATTTGACAAAGTGCCCTAGTTGATGACCCCGGGTGACCCAATTTCAAACTGATCCAATTTTTCATCAAGAGAAACAGTCTGACCAATTTTCAAGTCAATTGAGCAAGAAATGTGGCCTCTAGAGTGCCATAAAGGTATTTCTTTAATTTGACCTAGTGACCTAGATTATGACCCCAGGCAACCCAACTTTGAACTCATGCTAGATTTGACCAAGACAAACATTTTTACTAATTCTCAAATCAATTGAGCAAGAAATGCGGCCTCTAGAGTGCCCTAAAGGTATTTCTTTAATTTGACCTAGTGACCTAGTTTATGACCCCACATGACCCAATTTAGAACTCATCTGTAAATGTATCAAGACAAACATACTGAATAATTTTCAGGACATTTGAGCTATAAATGTGGCCTCTAGAGTGCCCACAAGGTATTTCTTTAATTTGACCAAGTGACCTAGTTTATGACCCCAGGTGACCCAATTTCAAACTGATCCAATATTTTATCAAGACAAACATTCTGACCAATTTTCAAGTAAATTGAGCAAGAAATGTGGCCTCTAGAGTGCCATAAAGGTATTTCTTTAATTTGACCTAGTGACCTAGATTATGACCCCAGGCAACCCAACTTTGAACTCATGCTAGATTTGACCAAGACAAACGTTTTTACCAATTCTCAAATCAATTGAGCAAGAAATGTGGCCTCTAGAGCGCCCTAAAGGTATTTCTTTAATTTGACCTAGTGACCTAGTTTATGACCCCACATGACCCAATTTAGAACTCATCTGAAAATGTATCAAGACAAACATACTGAATATTTTTCAAGACATTTGAGCTATAAATGTGGCCTCTAGAGTGCCCACAAGGTATTTCTTTAATTTGACCAAGTGACCTAGTTTATGACCCCAGGTGTCCCAATTTCAATCTGATCCAATATTTTATCAAGACAAACATTCTGACCAATTTTCAAGTCAATTAAGCAAGAAATGTGGCTTCTAGAATGCCCTAAAGGTATTTCTTTAATTTGACATAGTGACCTAGATTATGACCCCAGGTCACCCAATTTTGAATTCATCCTAGATTTCATCAAGACAAACATTTTAACCAATTTTCAAATCAATTGAATTTTAAATGTGGCCTCTAGAGTGCGCTAAGGGTATTTCTTTAATTTGACCTAGTGACCTAGTTTAACAGCCCAGTTGACCCAAATTTAGACTCATGTGAGATTTCATCAAGACACATTCTGACCAATTTTCAAGTCAATTGAGCAAAGAATGTGGCCTCTAGAGTGCCCACAAGGTATTTCTTTAATTTGACCTAGTGACCTAGTTTATGACCCAATTTAGAACTCACTGAACACGTTGTGCTCAGGTGGGCTAACAAACTTAGAACAGGTTCAATACATACCAAATATCAAAGCTCTACGCCTTCCAGTTTCAGAAAAGAAGAATTTTAAAGTTTTCCTTCTTTGTGCCTATGTTCGAACTTGTGACCCCTGGGGCTGGCCCAGTTTTGACGCCAGCGGCATCATTTGAACAAACTTGGTAGAGGTCTACTAGGAAATGCTACATACCAAATATCAAAGCTCTACACCTTCCAGTTTTAGAGAAGAAGAATTTTAAAGTTTTCCTTCTTTGTTCCTATGTTAGAACTTCTGACCTCCGGGGCGGGGCCAGTTTTGACCCCAGGGGCATCGTATGAACAAACTTGGTAGAGGTCCACTAGGAGATGCTGCATACCAAATATCAAAGCTCTACGCCTTCAAGTTTCAGAGAAGAAGAATTTTAAAGTTTTTCTTCTTTGTTCCTATGTTCGAACTTATGACCCCCGGGGCGGGGCCAGTTTTGACCCAAGGGGCATTATATGAACAAACATGGTAGAGGTCCACTATGAGATGCTACTTACCAAATATCAAAGCTCTACGCCTTCTAGTTTCAGAGAAAAAGATTTTCAAAGATTTTGCTATTTTTTCCTTTTTGTGGCCATGGCAACCAGAGTTATTGGCGGAATTCAATCTCTTGAACAACTTTGGTAGAGCTTCACCCAAGAAACATCCCTGCCAAGTTTCATCAAAATTGGCCCAGCGGTTTAGGAGGAGAAGATGTTTAAAGAAATTGTGGACGACGGACACTGGGCGATCACAAAAGCTCACCTTGAGCACTTCGTGCTCAGGTGAGCTAAAAACGTTCAGATGTATATTGGACCTTTATACTTGATATCAGATACGTTCAAATGCGCATCGGCCCCTTATTAAATCATTACATATTATCCGCCTCACTTACATCCCTTACCTTACCTAATTTTCTAAGTTAAACCTTTTATCCAAATCTAAGCTTTTTCATTTAAAAGTTTTTATTAGGCAGGGACTGCGTAGCACCTCCATTATTTTTATGCATACCAAGATAAGACATTATCCTTCTTTAAAGACTTAATATCATTTTATGAATTTGTTTATTTTTCTTACCTCAAACGATTCCACTTCATCATTTTATAACACCCACATACGCACCAAATGACCAAAGCTCTCAATGCGCCATAAAACAACATTCATTCATTCATAAGGTAAGAAAATTTATTTCAACATATTTGAATGGACTTACGCTGGCGCAACACGATTTTGGCTGAAGAGAATGTTATTTATCACAAAGTAAGTGTGAATCGATATTAATCTTATATTTGCAAGAAGAATCTTCCAGTTTTAAATGCAAAAAAGAGGGAAATGATAACATTGTACTGCTTTGCAGCCTAACAAATTAAATGTGCCATGCACTTCATTGACGTCGGCAGTCATAAGGTTAAGAGGAACGTAAAAATCATTGAGAAAGTAACTCTAGCCCGCAAATAATGTTTTCTTCATTTTTCTGGTGCAAAGATGATGGTAATGAATACAAGCAGGTTCAGTCGAGTAGTATTCATATCCAAAATCAATGAACTGACAAAGACTATTTTGACAAAAATCTTTCCAACCAGGGGGTCAGAATGGCCCTTTACCATTTACCACAGACCTATTTTGTAACACCCCTTTCCCGGAAAGACCAATTTTCACCGCCCATGGCAATAATTTGCATACTTTTCAGAGGTCGCTGGTATCATACTACATACCGAACATCACAATTTTTGGGCTAAATGGATTGAAACACGAACATTTTCCTTTTAAGTGGACTGCCTGTCACTCGATAATGTCTTTTATTCATATCAAGAACACACATAATCTTTCTTAATTCAACTGTTTTTGTATCATTTTGTTCAAATCTTTTTAGCTCAAAAATCAGCTTTAAACAACATTTAATACAGACACGCGCGCTAAATGACCAAAACTGTCGATGCGCCATAAAACAACATTCATTCATTCCTTTTAAGTGTCTCTTATAAAGATTTTATGACAGCTGTAGCCATCGGGACGGGGCTTTTTATAACTCATGCGAAATAATTAGCTTAGGTTCACTAGAGAAAGCTACATGCCAAATAATACAGGTATTCACCAAATGATAATAGCAAGAAAATATTTAAAGTTTCAACAATATAACACCTCTATAAGACGTGTGACTCCAAGGCCGGGACATCTTTTGATTTCGGGTTTAAATTTTGAACAAACATAGTAGTGTCACACTAGATTAAGCTCCTTGCCAAATGTTTTAGCCGAAGGATTTATGTTTGTGAAGACGATTTTTAAAGTCTTCACAATATAGGCACATATTAAACCAGCAACCAACCGGGGCTGGGCCAATTCTGAACCCAGGGCTATAGTTTGAACAATAATAGTGGAGGATTACCAGATAATAAATACATAATATTACAGCTCTAGCACTCACGGTTTGGAACAAGAAGATTGTTTAAGTTTTTAACATTATGAGCCATAATGAAATTTGTGACCCACAGGTCAGGTTTTTTTCCCAGGTCTACTATTTGCACATCCTTGGTAGAGGTGTACGAGGTGAGTCTACAAAAGCAACAGTTTGAAGTCCAAGGCCTTATGGTTAGGTACTCGGATATTTTTTTTAGTTTTAACTCTGTAAGCCAACTAGGTAACGCTAGATGCTAAATTTGGTAGCCCGATGCCCAGTGCCTTAGTAACAATATTTTCAGTAAAGTTTTCAACAGATATGCCCATTTAAAACTTGTGATCTTTCGGGCGGGCCCCTTTTCAACTGCAAAATTAGTTAGTTCTAGGCGTCAGTTCGGAACAAAGATAATCTTCTTGGTTCTCACCATATAACCCCATGCAAAACTTCCGACGCCTGGGGTAGGGCCAACTTCAGGACTATAATTCGAGCTTTGTTGATATAGGATTACCAGATAAAGTTACGCGCAGAATTTTGTCGCCGGCCTCATAATTGGAACAAAGAGGGGTTATTTTCTTTAGATTTCACTATATAAACCCATGCAAAATTTGTGACACCTGAGGCAAGGTCATTTGTCACCATAGGGCTACAGTGTGAACAATCCTGATAATAGTTCATTAGATGAAGCTACCTTCAAAATTTTTCAGCCCTACGTCTTGTGATTTTGGACAAAAATATTTTAGAGCTTCAATATTTTTCATTTTTTTTCCCATGACAACCAGTTTATACCGCATTTTAATTCTTTCAAGAAATTCTCACGCGGACTACAATTTTCGTCAAAACTGTAATTGTAGGTTGTTTGAAACAAAAATTAATGCACGCTCGGGCGCACACACGACAGAAAAAAATCCCTTGACTAGCCTTCGGGCTGTGAAGCTAAAATGTCTTTGACCTAAAGCAAGATTGTAACTGTAACTTTTTAAAAAGCAGAGTTGGAAATATGCGAGAAAACCACGAAAAAAACGTACTTTAAAGTCACTGGCACTCCAATGTCAATTGATTCTTGCATATTTCGAGGGCCATTCACAAAATACGTAGACAATTGTGATATTTAAACTTTGGCTCGATGGAAGTTTATAAAAATTAGTATAAATAAGGTGCAACTTATGTCCAGTTCAGTAATTAACATGGTTTGATATCCTTACATTTTATTCCAAACTATGACTGTTATAGCAACGGAAGTTTAGACGCACAGCGCAACCCCAAGAATTTCGACATCAGATTTTTTACATTGCATGACTGGGCTCGTATCTACCGAATGCGGCGGGAAAATGTTGTAAAACTGTGCGTGCATTTAGCATTACGTTACGTCATTATTTGTTATGAATTTCAACGACAAATTCACACGGGTTATTTGAAAACTGTTTATTTACCAAAGCAACCCGATTCGTTTCGGAGGAAAAACATTACGTCGTCCGAAGCCACGGAGCAACGTGCGATGATTAAGTTCTGTGTTGCGCTGGGAAAAACACCGACTGAGACGAGAAAAATGCTGGAAAAAGCAGAGCTGAAGCCAAAGGTATGCCGAGCTTTAGCATAGACGTTTTGCAGAGGGAAAAACATCTGTCAAGGACGATACGGGCCGGGGAAGAAAGCGAAAAGTTGACGAGAAACTTACCAGTCGCGTCAGCGAAGTAATGGATAAGGATAGACGTCAAACAGTTGCAAAAGTTGCGGCGCAGGTTGGAGAAAGTGTTGGAACTACCTGTACAGTTTTGACGGACCACCTTAACATGAGGAGAGTGTCTGCAAAATGGATCCTGCGCCTGTTGTCAGCTGACGACAAGGCGAGAAGAGTTCTGCTGTCCAGATCGTTTCTCCGTCGATACGAGCGAGAGGGAGATGATTTTTCTCAACCAGATTATCACGACGGATGAAACCTGGTTATATCACTACGACCCTGAAACCAAGCAACAGTCGTCCGCCTGAAAACGCAAATCTTCACCACCACTGAAGGCCAAGGTTCGACAATCATCGCATAAGAATATGTTCATATTCTTCATGGACGCCGCCGGTATGGTACTCATCAATGCTGTGCCAAACGGGCAAACGGTCAATGCTGCGTACTATTCTAAGGTATATCGATTTCAGTGCAACTTTTTTCCCCTATTTCATTTTTTCATCCACTGATCATTTGATATACCCCCCCCCTTTTTTTTTTAAAGACGATTCAATTAAATAAATATAATAAAGCACTTTAAATGCATGACATGATCTCAACACCGTCTTCTCGTTTTCTGATTTCAGGTGATTAGGCGTGATCTGCTCAACGCACTACGAAGGAAGCGACCTGGAGTACCTGTTGAGAGCTTTTTACTACACCAGGACCACGCCCCCGCCCATCGTGCTGCATCTACAACTTTGTAGTTGACAGACTTGGGCCTTGACAGACTGTGAAGTTTCACCTGCATGACCGACATTTCAACTCAACAGAGGAATTGAAGTATGCTACTAGAACCATAGTAGCTGGTATCGAAAAGAGTTGGTACAGAAACATTTTTCAGGAATGGATCCACAGGCACAGACGTTGTATAGAGTGCAGGGGTGAGAATTTTGAAAAGCTGTGAGGCGAGTTTCCCATAAAGTCAGGCAACTTAATTAATGCTGCGCCGTGGTCGCACTGGTAGTGTAGCATAAAATGGTGTATCTAGACAACCGCCGGACCGATGACCGAGATATTTTAGGCCTAAGCGTAAAAATGTTTAACTTCACAGTATTAGATAGTCATGAATATATCATGATAAACAGCTTAGTACAATGGCTTGTTTACGTTAATTTCGAATTGCCTGTGTATTTACAAAAATCATCTTGATAACGGTTATGGTTAAAATATTTGAACGATTAGAACGTCTTGTACTCTGAATTTATGTATCAAACTATCATACGCATACTAGGTTTTCATCTGATAAACAAAATATCCACTATTCATTTAGGATTGTGAAGAATGGGAATAGATAAATATATGTCTGTCAATGATACGATGAACTCCAAGTGTTTCAATACGTTTGACATTTCATTCGCGGTGGTGAAGATCACCTTCGGGAATAACGATTATAAGTTTGCTACAGTATTCTCTGGACAAAAATTCAAATAGTCAATAATTTCAGTTTTTTTTTTTTTAAACAGAATCAGAAAAAGATCTTTACCTCCTTTAAATAGCTCTGTCCCGTTATAAGAGGGTGTGTGTAATAAGTCAAACTGGGATAGTGTCATCCCTTCTGCTATCTCCACAGAATTTCCACTGCCAAATCTCCACTCGTAAACCACCTCATCTCTAGGATAAGCGACTGTAAGACAGGGGATTACTATAAAAACGTAGACATAATAAGCATATACTGCTATAACCCGATAAATATCTCGACAGTACTAAACGTCCAATGCTTATTATCATTATGTTATTTCGGTGCTACTAACACTGCTCATTATTATAATCTTCCTTAACTTTATTGGCGCTGTATTCGTTTTCCCATGTCCTTATTCCTTTAATTTCCTCAC
This sequence comes from Hippopus hippopus, assembly GCA_946811185.2. NCBI lineage: Eukaryota > Metazoa > Mollusca > Bivalvia > Cardiida > Cardiidae > Hippopus > Hippopus hippopus. The sequence goes on from OX328100.1 coordinate 48,080,739, forward strand.
ACTGAAAACATTTTACTGAACGGTGTGGCTTTTTAAAGCAATTAAGATCAGGAGTATACTTTAAATGACATTATGTTAAAAAAACCAATGATAACTTTGTACGTCGTACATGAAATTCCATTTCATTCGAAGAAGTTTCCAAACCAAAAATATACTGAGACTCATTTTAGAACACCTAGCCATATGTTGTTTGTAATCACGAAGTTCACTCTAAGTCAGAATATTTAATCAATAGTATCATCATTATAAAGCGAAACTAAATACAAATTGCGTTGTTTCTACAAGTTAACGCTAGAACTACCCTTTACTTTCACTGTAAGGAAGCAGCTTACTCGATATTACTTGTAATAATAATAACGTCTTGTGACGAGACGATGTTCCTTACTATTTAGCAGCGATGGTGAATGATAGGTAGTGTCTAAACAAAAAATAGCTCCTAGAAAACTCCAGTAAATTATAAGAAATTCGGCAAATTTAACTTACAGCTTCCAACATATAATGGACAATTCTGTGAGTCCAAAGGGTATTTTTCAAGATGCATGCGACATGTTGCTCGAATGGTTAACCTGCAAGTAAATGTAAAAGTAAAAAAATGTAAAATCAATGTACTAATAAAAGAAATAGAGTGGTACAACAATTTTTTTTTAATACTATGTAATTGCTATTTATAACCGTAAAGGCGTGTTAATGAAGTGACTTGTTTACAAGTTCTATAGATGAAATTCAAATGGAAACGAAGTAGCGAAAATATAGATCTACCCTATCATATTCAGTTACTCGGTTACCTTTGTGAATACAAAACCGTGCCATCCTGATTTATTCGGAAGAACTTGTTTGGCATTGGCACCATGTGAACGTAGGATTTCCCGCCGTTCAGGAATATCGTATCTGGATACCACAATCGTTCAAGAACTTTAATGTTGAGGGAAATATTTGGTAAAGAAATATTCAGAGCCAGTCGTTTGTCAATCCATAACTGACGAAAATAGCAGTCCATCGAATAATCCTGAAAAAAGGAGAGATGGAGTAGAAGAACGCAACAACTGTCTACTTTTTATGCGACAGTAAACACCGTGAATTGAACAGGTTTGCATCGTTGATCTGAATGTCAATCAAATAATATTGTAAAAGTTACATGTAATGATAGCGCATCAGAAGGCTTTTATTTGTTTTGATAGTATCTTTTGTCTTTGAAATGATCCCTCTTTGACGCATCTCTCAAACATGGTGGAAATGTTTCTACGTTTGCGAGATTTATATCTAAACTCAAACAACAAGAAAAAGTGCGTTTTACCATTTCCATCCGTAAAAAAAAATAATCATGTATGAAAGAAATCAATAGTCACAGAACATTTCTTTTACATGCGGATAATTTAAGATAATTAATTCCTGAAAACGCTCCCAAAACAGTCATTTAAAAGAGAATAAACAAACGTGATATTAATTTACTCAGACAAGTATGTTCCAAGGCGATCTCGGAACAGAACCAGTCATCCAAACAAATCCAATTTCCTTTGACATAAACGCATTTATCTTTTCTAACGGATGGTTGTAAAGTTGTAAAGAGAGATGAAATCTATGAAATTACCAGGGAAAAAAGACACTCCATTAACGCTGCCCATTTTATTATAAAATATTCCTTTACTCTCGAACGCATGAAGGTTTTCGTATTGAAATGATAAAATCGTTGAAACTTCCGAGAAATTAATGTACTGATTCTTGATACACAAGCTGGTACATTGAACAGCTCCTGCAGTCGATATTTCTTTTGGTTAACGCAATGTATATCTAGTCAAGGGTCAATGCTTTGCTGCAGTTGAAATTATGTTGGTCAGCTTGTTGACCGTTTCACTACTGAATAAATAAATTGCATTTGGTTAAGGGCTAAAACTACATTTCCTCTGCAAGATCAAGAGACGGTTCGGTCATAATCTAGAAAATAGCAGTGGAAAGTTTAGCTCAGAGATCGAACTGCACGTACTGTGCAGTCTGATCTTGATCTACATTGTCCACAAAAGCTTCTGTCGCCGTCTTTGGTATGGAAAGAGTTAAAACACATTTGGCTGTTCTCTGTATTTTTAACATGTGCTTTTGGTTTAATTTACTAATAGCAGGTTTATGTTTTATCGAATTTAACATTTATATGAGATTATCATTATATGAAGTTAAGGATGAAAGCATTGTGTATCTATCTGCTCCTCATTTCCGCAGCAGACTAAAATGTTGATCTTATTTATGGAGTTTTAGCACGTAATTATGTTTTCAAATAACATAAACTATAAAGGTAGTTCAACGACAGTTTTGTGTTAGAAAAAAAAAAAAAAATCCTGACACTTCGGCTTTCAAGAAATTATTTTAAATAACATCTTAAGACTCACTATATAACGGTGGGATCTTACAGAGTATCTTCTATATCTGCCTTTACAAAATCTCTCTCTCTCTCTCTCTGTGCCTCTCATGTCAGGTTAACATCCAATTGTGTATTGTATGAATGTAAAAATCAGCATTTTTTTTAAATCAAATACCAGAATATGAACACTGCTTCTGCAGTGGACGTTCAAGAAATCATTTTAATGTCTACAACAACTTTGGGGGTGAATCAGAATTGCCGGTACTAAGTACATTAGGCAAAAACAGCATTATTCTTTTTAACCTGAAAAATTGCCGATTATTTTTCCCTTATTTTTTGCAGTTTCCATTCAACAAAACAAGTATATACAATTATGCCCAACCACATAGGGATATATCACAACTGAACACTGTATGCGTTTTTTGTTAGTATCGGAAGAAATAATTTTGAATAAAATCGCCGACCCAACGGAAGGTGTTGACTTTTTAAATGGGGGTATTCAGATTAGTGAAATCGTTAGAGATTAAAACCATATTTTATCTCTGAAGCAAGCCTTACGGCATAGTTTGCAAAGCACCATCAAATAAAAGGGAAAAGTGTAACATGTTATCTTCTTTAAATCATATTTCCTGAAAGCGATACGTAGCCTCTAAAATAATTTGTTGATTTCGTAATTTTCGGGTTACTACCCGCAAAAGAGTAATACAGTGATTCCAAGAGCATTGATCGAAGGGATAGACCGGTACTTAAGTATACTACAGCTGAAAACGGCTTCCAAGAAATATCGCGTTAAAAACGGCTTTTGCACATGACTTTTTAGATACATGAATCGTACAGTTACTGTTGATTTGTGTGCGCAAAAGGGCCTCAGACAGGACTCGGTAGGACTCTTTAAACTATTTTGATGACACTGGATAGACCCTGAGCAACGAATAGACCCCGTCCCTTAGGGATTTTTGACACATAAGCCCAAATATCTCCTGAGCACACCGCCAGTCTTGCCATTTCCTTTAGGGGCGGTTGCTGGTTATAGAGGTAAAAGGCCATCAATTGTACCTTTGCATCTAGGGTATTAATGAATCGCCATACTAGTGACATTTTCATTTCACGTTGGAAAGATTTTCGGATTCGTTAATACATGCATATCTATTGACTCTAGAAATATATAATGCAAACAGAAACAGTTTTGTTGGAATAATAAAAAAAAAAAAAACTAAAAGACCTGTATGTGGTCTTGTTTGTGAGCCATTAATTACTGATACTTAAAAACGTATCCGTAGAATATGACACCATCTTTTATGATCTTATTGACACAGAAAAGATTTTATGGCAAGACTTTAGGCGTTTAATCATACCATGAACTATTTATTAGCTGTAAAGCAAAGCAAATCAGTGTACAGACATTAACAAATACTGATCTTTTTCAAAAATCCTATGACCTTTGCAGGAATTCAAAATATTTCTAGCTGTTTACCAAAAAAAAAAGTTATTCTTATCAGATTTGTATTCATCATTACTACAGTTAACAGTGGATAAATTACAGCATAGATTGGTATTTTATAAAACTAAGTGAATAAAGTTTATAGATTATTTTTTCTTAGTTTTGGACATTCATAGAGCTCGGGACTACATTAAGTTGAATTTCATTGAAATGAACAACACTCACAACAGATCATTCCACACTGTATGAAAGTCTGTTGTTTACCATTTCAATCCTGAAAAATAGATTTATAAAGTCAACACTGTCATTGTCCTCCTCATTGCTGAGTTAAAACATATTTCCTTATCGTTACATATTCAGTGCTATGAGTTTAATTCTAATAGTCTATAAATTTACACTACATTTGCCTATTTCAATTAGTATGAAAAGTAGTAATCTTTGTACATCATATAAATTAGTATTTGAGTTTTACAGCTGAGGTCATATCACGGCAAGTCAGATACACTACCCACTGCGCTAATGGTAATCAGTAGCTTCATTACTTAGATATATACATGTACCATCAACAAATTCTGTGTACTGTAACAAATATAAGATGACCATGAAAACATTAATTTCAAAATTTAGAATAAACCAGATAATAATCAACTTCTCAGCAACTGATTTAAACATTCAAAGTTATATTTTAAAACTTTAGATTTTTAGTACATGTTTTATTCATGCATACTACAAATAAATGTAAAACAAACCTGAAAATACACTGCGAATTGTTTCAAGGATGCATTCAAGACATGTTTAATCAAGAAAATATGTTTTACCTGAAAAGTATCCTTGTAGTTTCTCGGGTTTACGATTTTTTAGCTTTTATCGCAAAAAAAGTCAGAGCTTCGATTTGCTATAAATGTTCCTGTTTTTGTTCGAAAAATATATAGAAACATTCAACTGAAAGCTTATTACATTACCTGAGGTCATTTGGGACTTACACAATGACAAACATATTAATGCTAGTCAACTCGAAAGGTACAATCAAAAGTGCACTTGATGATTGTTGACCTCTATAACTTGCAAAAGCCCATTTCACCAGGTGGCAAACTTCGGAAATATGCTCAGGTGACAGTGAAGTTTAAGAAATAATAGTCCCGAACATTCTCCCCGTGGGGTTGGGGGAAGCGAAACACAACTTGCTCATAGACTCGGTCCCATCCACTCAATACAATCTTAGGCAAACCCAAACACTTCAAGTTGATTATCCAGACAGTAAAGATCAACATCACACTCTGGGGAAGTAGTCTGATCTTGATGATAGGCTTAAAATAAAATTGATCTGTTACTTTTTTTCTTCTGCTTTTTGCTTGTAAGATACCGATAAGGAAAAAGAAAACTGAACATGGGTATATGATTATTTCCTTGTTTGCTCAGATACCTAACAATTGTTCCAGAAGGTTGCAAAAATGACCCATCATTATGTCTAGAGGTTGAACTTGATTCCTTTAAATTTATTTGGTGGGAGTAAGTCTAGCATGAATTTGTGTTATCTGTTTTGAGAATATCACCATATACATGCAAGTGAATTGGATGATTGTCTTTTTGAGCATTTTGGCAGAACATTAATATACAGAACTCCGCAGCTCAGAAGGTATTTGTAGCTTAAAAGGGCCTCGCAAATATTCAGAAAAAATAATTCACTATACCCTACCCAAACATTTTTAAAACAGTACCCCAAACTTTTCCGTAGGCAAAATTGATATGAGGGTCGTCGGCTTGAGATATTTGTCTGATATTTTCCCTCGTCCCCCGAAAACTACGAAGCATTCTCTTATAGGCCTAGTAAATGCCAGCGGTAAAATAACGTGGGTTTTGAAATGCATTTAAATTTGAACCATACCATTCAAAAGTATAGAAATTATTGTAAAGATGACAATGTGTATTTTACGACCAGTCAAAGTGTTAGTCGCTGGCTGAAAACGAATTTTAATACTAAGTTAACAGTTGATAGGTTGTTCTATCTTTTGTATACTTTTTATCTGATTTTAATGACGTATATCACAATTTTTTCTAACGGACAGATTTTTTTAAAACTTTGCACATACAAAGCTCATCCTGTCTCTAGAAGATTACAGTAAAAAAAGATGTGGGTCACCGTGCTCGTTTCTGAGAAATTTGCCTTTGAAAAAGGTATATACAGTTCCAAAATTCAGCTTATATTGGATTTAAAGCGCATTTCTTTAATAGTCAGTTAAACAGGAAAATAACAGGAAAAATATACATCATTTTAATAAAATTTCGTTTTTGCACAAAAAATGTATAAAAGCCTGGATTTGAGCATGGTAAATGTACAAATATGCATGTTTTATATTGACCATTGAGTTAAAGAGGGAGATAATAATATAATTAAGGGTTAATCTTAAATAAATACATACTTTCTATCGGACACATTTTTCTTAACATTTCTACACTTACAGTATTTACAATTCTAAACAATAAGAAAAAATAAAAAAGGCACCTATCTGTGCTTATTTCATCAGAAAACAAGGTTGAAGGTCAATGTGGAAGTTATTTTCTCAAGGAAAAAAATAGGATAAAAGCTAAGCAGACATAGTGGGAAAAGGAGAAATGCTCAATAGGAGCGATTTCTACTTTTCCAACAATAATTTTCAAAGTGGAAACAGCTATACTTCCACAGCTTTAAATTTCCTGACTTTGTTTCTTTGTTTGGTGTGTAACGCAGTGTCAGCAGCATTTTAATTATTTCACAGTGACTGTTCAGAACAAAGATCCAATTTTTTCTCTTCACCACTACCCGAAGAAAGTGCTACTTGTTCCAGTGCACCAATAGTATTACCATTATGTGCAAAAAATACATAGGTGCACTTTTGATTCAATATCCACGAAAAAAAAAATGCGCGCGAACTTTTGTCATATACCTCCTTAAATTAATTTTTCTGCCCGCGACTAACTTCCGGTGACTCCATTTTACAAGACTACGTGCAGAGTGGAGATTTCACATAGAAGTTAGGATCATAGAGAGTTGTTACGGGTCACATGTACTTGATCGTGTTTGTTACATTGACACAAAACTTGCTTGCATCGTTCTACCTCTCTCAAAACCTTACCTTTGATGCTAAAGAAAACATATCAACGCATCTAATCTGTCGTAGTTTATTGATACACTGTATGGTTGATTCTTGAGTAGACTTCCTTTGCATCCATTGATATCTCGGCATGTATAAAATGACATGTTCTGAAGGTTGGCCCAAATCTCTCTTTATTGAATTTTATTACAAACAGGATTCCTACAGATTTTAGTTCTAAGCCAATCATGTGTCATTTATTTATTGGAAAATGAGGCATTTCTGTCACAGCATTGGGCGCAGCCGGGAGAAAAGTTATTTTTTTCTTTCACATTACCTATAATTTTTCTCCAGTTGATCTTGGGCATAAGTGTCCCATATTAAATTTTCTTGTTTCTCTTCCGACTTAATGTATCAAAATATCGCTTTTCGGTTTACTATTGAATTATGGTTAATCATTGGTTTTCATTAAGATTAGTAATTGTAAGATTTGAAAATGTCGTCGCTCTGAAAAACCCTTTGATGCTTGTCTATATTAGTAAATTTGCTTGTTCGGGTGCTAGCTTTTCAGTGTATTTCGATAATCTCTCAGTTAAAAGCAGTATTTTTGTTTTTTTTGGGGACAGTTCCAAAACAATTTCATAATAAAAGTACATGATAAAAGTACGAACAGTCAGTATGTGGACAAACAAACCAATTATATTCAATAGAATTACTGTAAGATTACTCATGCTTTTCTTGATGACGCTTCGTGTATTTTCATTGTAGTTTTTGACGCTTTTTGTCTTTTTTAAATGAGACAGGTACAGAAAGTTACAAAACACGTTTATTATAACATGTCCTTTACGCATAGATCACGCATGTTTTTGTATTTTTCATTTATTCGGGCGTCTATATAAACTTTGTAAAGTAATTATTTATTCTGTAGCAATCGTCAAAGTGATTGTGTTTAGACAATTAACTTTACTACTGTCTTATGTTATGCTAATAATCACAGTATATTATTATATACACTATATGTTACGATAGGTTTAAATGAACGTGAATATTATATACCAGTTACTTGTACGTCTGCCATGCCGACGCCAACATCTACGACTATAATTCTTGTAGAAAAATATATTTGTCTTTCATAGACAAGAAAAAAAAAAACTTACCATGCTTCTTTCATTTATTGGCCCCATTGATCTGACTAGTATATCTGTTTTAATCACCAGTGGAGATTCTGAAAAATCCAAACCACTTCGTAAATATTTGCCCTAAATACGTTATGTAACGTTAATAGTGCGAATATTTTAGTCGAACGGTGGATTTCAACAGGTTCAGAATGTAATGCCACCATAGGCCTTCATTTAGTAGTACGGTTTTTACGGTTAATGCTGTTCCTATGTCATCGACAGCACAGTCTGTACCTCATAAGGCACTCGTATTGATAATCTGTTGTCCCTTCTCAGAGAACCTTTGCAGGTATGTAAAGTGCTTCCAGCGATTTTTAAAAATATTAAATTTGACTGTGAAATGATAGACCTATCATGCGTATATATTTCCTTATTTTCAACCGATGCCTTTTGCTTAAAATAAATTTTAGAAAATTACTCGGTACTTTTTTTTTTTTTCGTAAAGTTCCTCAATTGAAAGTAACTGAGTATTTGTAATGGAATATAGCTGCTAACTACTTATACATGATTTATAAACGATAGGCAAAAACTCGAAAAAAGCGTGGTCTTTTTAAAATTATGTAATAATGTAGTTAATCACAGCTTAGTTTAAGGACATCAAACTCTACAAGAACCCATAATAACAAAGCTGTTCTCTATTACCTATGCATTGTCGTATGGTAGTAAACCTTGACTGCCTTAACCTTTTGAAAAAAAAAAAAAACATAAACATACGAGAATGTAAAAGAAACACAATTCAGAAGTAGTGATTAAAGACAAGACAGCTCATTGAGAAGTGACTGATGCCCCAAAATAGTAACCTTTTTCTGTGAGCTTTGAACATGAACATTAACTATGTATGGACTTACAAAAACTTCTCACCTTGCCTTTCCATACATATTTGACCTTGCTGTGACCTTTACCTTTAAAACCGTGATTATGACTTGCCAATGACACATCGTCTTGGTGTTGCAGACATTTGCGCAGTTATTTTGATATTAAGTCGTAGGGAACAGAGTTTTGGCTCGGACAGGAAAAAAGTCATTTAACCTTGCACTGACATGACCTTTAACCTACGGACATAGTTCTTCTGCGTAACACATCGTCTTTAAGTGGTTGGCCATACTGCATTTACTTTGAAATTCATCCCAAAAATTCATTCCATAAAAACAGTACCCTCCAAAGTTTCTCCATTGAACGATATTTGACCTTGCTGTGACCTTGACTGTTGACCTACCGACATGGTTCTCGTGTGCTACACACCGTTATATAGTTGACACTTCTACAAAAATGACATTGAAATTCATTCATTATGAAGAAACTGTCAGTAAAGGCTTGCCAACCTAAGAACACATTTGACCTTGCTGTGACATTGATCTTAAACCACAGACATGATTCGTGCGCATGGCACACTATCTTGATGTGGTTAACATAAATGCGCAGTTATTCTGAAATTAAGTAACCTGGAAAAGGTTATACCATGAAAAAGGATATTTGACTCGCCATGACCTTGAACTTTCACCTTTTGACATGATTCTTGCGCTTTTTCTTTTGCATTGTTGACAATTCTACACAGTTGTATTAAAATTCTTTCTTATAAAAAAAAAAAAAAAAAAAAAAAAGTTGCAGGCAGGACACGATCATAACCGTCTAAAATTTATCATTTCAACATATCTGACCTTGAACTTTGACCTACTGAAATGGATTTTACACGCAATACATTGTCTCTATGTGATTAAAAAGTCTAAATAAAAAAGTAATAGGCCGGACACGAATACTACCCCCAAAAAATATCATTTCAGTTTGCCGTGACCGTAACCTTTAACCTATTGACATGGTTCTTGCGCATTACACATCGTTGCAACGTGGTTAACATTTGTGATAAGTTTCTTTGAAGTTAAATAAGTTGCTAGGGGAAAAAGGTATGGCCATGACACGAAAACGGAAGGACAGACTAAACAAATCTATATGCCCCGTTTTTTTTTTTTTTTTACATAAAAAGAACTTCTCACAGGTGTATGCCTTAATGATTTTGAATCATGAAAACTTTAAATATCACATTCGCACGACAGTTTACGAACGAGACAGAAGGAAAAAGAACTCATTGATCTTACCGCCAAATCCAGGCCGAAGACGCCTGTCATAGCCCAGAAGTAGTCTGTCAAGCTCGTTACTGACATTTCTGTTATGCGCATCGAGAGAACTGTCGGTTATAGCTCGGTGGAATACACTGTAAATAAAGATCACATCTTATACAGTTTAACAATTTTCGTAGTAACACAGTAAAGTAATTTGTTAAAAACGGCACATGACTGTTGTCGATGACGATGTTAAATTTGTAAATGTTAGTATTATAGCAGCCCTAATGGTTTCAGTTAAATAACAATAAATTAGTCCTGAGATTTCATTTGCAAGGTTAATTAACCAAAACTAATCAATATCATCCTCAGTCGTTGATCGAACATTTATTAACAGAACGATCGCAATGGTCAAGTACATGATTATTAAAATGAATTACGGCAGAAAGTTACAGGAAAGCGCCCGAGAAATCACCAAGGTGCCAAGTATCCAATAAATTACTGCTGTAGCAGTAAGTAATTGTTTATTTGGCATCGACTCTAGACGGATCGTTTTGTTATCGCCTATGAATTCGATTTATCATTGGTGCATGTTAATATTAAGCTGTCTCAACAGAACCGGTATAAGAAGGTTCAACAATGACGCTGTTTAAAAAACGACTATGTATTACATAAATATATTTCTTTTGAGAATTTCGCCCTAAGTATAGGTCTTGTGATTCTTTTATCCTGTTAAAAGCTTTTCTTCCTTCTCAAAAGCCGTAGAATTTCAGGAATTTGTCCGCTTTTCATGCTTAAAAGTTTTCTGTTTTGTTTGATTCATTTCAAGCCAACAGTGCACCTGACAATGCTTTCTCGCTCTCTTTTTCCAGTACTTCGTTAAAAACTTTTCTCTTGATACTAACTGCCTCTCCACACAAAGATTTTACACCATTTTAGGAATATCAAGGAATGGCTCCTGCCACAATGTGTAACACCAGTTCTTGAGGTTGGCCGAGCTAGGATTCGATGTCACAATCAGTAGATGATTAGCTTTGTTACGGACTCGGCAAATAGATCGGTGTAAATTTCATGTGTATAATGCAAAACTGTTTTAAAAGCATTGGTGGACATTTTCAAGGCATAATATTAACCCTTTCCCAAACAATCCCGGTTTTTAACGATCCTGGGAAAGAAGGTTTTTGAAAACATTGTGAGAAAAGGAGAAAATGCTGGTAACCAGCATTTTCTCCTTTTCCCACAATGTTTTCTACTCCTCTAATGTCAAGTTTCAATTTTTGAGTAACGTTTATTTTGTCGTCTGCAGATGCTTTGAATTTGGACAAGTCTAAAATTTTGTCGTTTGGTAAAGAGTTAAACAAACTTTTAATCAACATTTTATGTTTACATTGTATGGAACAAATATTTTCAGGAATCTCAAATTTCTTACGAGACCGAAGTAATTAGAAGGTAAAGACCATGTTCACTATCATCTTTGAATTAAAGTTAGTTTTTCTACGCTTTCAATACCTAATATTTACTAATTGATTTTTTACTAAATTATATGCTCCATTATAAATGAGCTAAGAATAGATTTCATGCACAATTTTTAACTAAGACATACCCCATCTCTTTTTTGTTTCAGCGAATGAAGGAATGAATAAATGAGGCCATATGGCCCATCGAAAGCTAGGGTCATCGATACACTGACTTCGTTCTGAATGATGGAATTGCATGCACAACTTCTCATATTCAGGTGTTTAATTAACTGAACATGTGTATTAGAGTTCGCTACCACAGTGCGATATTATCACCATTCTGGTACTTCCTTTAGACGGATGTATAAGAGCTCTGAATTTAGCCATAATTTTCATCAATGCCAAACAGAAATGTAGTCTTTAGTGTGTAATTAAGAAAATTCACACAGTGTATTATTATTACTTACTGACCCATCAATTTTCCGTGCATCTATGTGGAGGGAAAACAGTACAACCTGCACGTAATTTAGGAATCAAATCTGACAGAAAATCGTGTGTAGGGCCGTTTTCAATATTGTCAGAAAAAATCGCGGCGGCCAGTACACCAAAGTTCTTCCCAAGCCACTGGTTGCTTTTCCGCATAACGATCATCAAAATAATCAGCGTTGAGAGTAATGATACTGGTATCATCGAAGGCTTGAGCCATATTAAAGATAAAGAAAATGCAATGATCAGTTTCTGTAAAATTTACGGCCCATTAAACTGGTCTCTTATTTCATTTCCTTGCTTTTTCTCAGCAACTACCGGTAATGGATTTAGTGGAACTTCATCGTAAGTTTTCCCATGCGGAGGACATGGTGCGCTGATTTTTCTTTGGAATAAGACCCTTTGACGTGTTTTCCATACATGAACGGTTGAATTATTACCCGCTGGTTCGATCCCTGGCTTGGCCAATTTCTTTCCGAGGATTGAAGATAGTCATTGTGACAGGATTCATTCCTCTCTCACCGCTGCGCTGGCCATTGTTTCGACGATGGTTATGTGGGAAAGCAGCCAATCGCTTGGATGGTAACAGAAACTCCGAGAAAGCATGGATAGGTCCACTGGCCGCCATGAAAATGTTGAAAACGGCATTTAACACCATACGATCAATCTATCAATCAAGAATCGTTACCCATGTAGGGAGTACACCCTGCTTAAACAGCTTTTTTCTTTGTGACTTGCGGGGAGCATCATCCGTACAATGTTCAGACACTGTCAGTAGAGTGCTTCAGGCTAAAAGCCCTAAGTTCTATGGAAAGCTCAGGCAGCCATGGCGTTTGGCAAAGCAGAACCGACCGAACAATTTTGATGAAAGGTTACCTTGGGAACATTTCGGTCGAACTATTTCAAAATCTCACATTCATCGGAGCAACATTCTAGTGAAATCCGACTAGTTTAGGTAAAGTCATTAAATTCTTTACCGTACAGCATATTTTAGAACTGGCTAAATTGAATGCATTTGCAGACAAGAAATCAAATATGGCCCCAAAACGAACTTCTGTCCTTCAGATGGTAGAAAACGTTTTAGGAAAAAAAGAAAATGCTGGTGAACAGCATTTTCTTCTTTTCCTATTATGTTTTCAAATCCCTTCTAATTCAAGGTAGTTAAAACTTTGAATTGCGTGGGAAAGGGTTAAAGGATTGTGTACTTTAAACTCAGGTGGCAGTTTTGTTCCGTGGGGCGGGTGCAGTGTCATTCAGGGACCATTTCCTAAAAATAATTAGAAAACCCCTTATCGGCTAAGGAGAAGTAATTTAAAGGCTTACCTACTTTCAGCTGTAGGGGCCGCCTGATTCAGTGGAATGGAATGGAACTAGTTTAGACGTTATTGAAGTTTTTAATGCAAACGTTGACCACGGACTGTCGGCTAACAATTGGCAAACAACACTTCATGTATCTGTACACAAAATTCAACTTGCCTTCCATTTACTTTCGTAGCGGTTATCGGCAGCGTACGGAGATACCCGAATATGCATCGAGGGCAGATCCAACCTTGTCTCATAATAACCAACATAGAGAAAACAAATAATTACTATTAGCTTATTCAGCCAAAGGTAAGCGACAATTACTACGGATGTATCTAAATAAATGAGAATATAAAGAATATCATGATTATATTATTATGTCTTTCTATCACCTCTAGTAATTTTTTTCACAGGGACACAGTTGCCAATATTCAGTCTTGTTTGTCAAGGCATTTATGTAGATTAGAAGGCAAACCCGTTTCCATTTACATAGAGTATTTCTTGTTCCAATATCGATATTTATCCGCTTGTTAGTAATGAAATATAACGTTATTGTCATCGTTGATCATATAATCATAAAAATGTCCATTATACAATGTTTTATGGAATATTTATCAAACGTTTCTATCATTGCAGTCTACAGACGTACATTAAAGACATACAGCATTCGTTTAATGTTTCTTCTGAGTAACAGTAAACGTGAAACAAACCAATAAATAAACTGCTATTTGGCAGTGTTGGACGGATTGATATTTCTATTGGGTACAATACGATTTAAACATCCGTCGTTATGGTTTAATTTCGATATTTTGTTTATAAAACCAATTAATATACTCTTCTAGGACAACTACCTGTAAATTCCGACTTAGTTTTTCCACCATTAATTTCTAAACACTTTAAGCAGTATCGCATCAAACGGTATCTTCTAACAGCAAGACGATTAATGAGGAATGGTTAAAAAAAATCCTCAAAAATCGAACAATATTCACCTGTCACGCCTTGTCTTTACTCTTGTCTATTAATCAAAAACACGTGCAACTGAACGATTTAATTGCCTGCCCGGGTAGCTCAGTGGTTAGCGAATCTGACTCGTGACTTTGTGGTTACGAGTTCGATAACCGGTTGAAGCGAACTTTCTTTCTGGCGATTTTTCGCCGCTCATCTCTGGTACATGTGGGAAAAAGTAATCAGTGACTTGGAAAGAAAGTTGTGTTAGTACTTATGTGAGAAAGTCAGGAAACACGTGCGTAGGTGCACTGACCGCCGTGATATGACTACGGCTGTTAAAAACTGTAATACTAATTTATATAAGTTGTTACAACGGCGTTAAACTCGAACACAAACAAATGATTTAATTGTTACTGATATTATCTAGCCCAGTATGATTATTGTTAACTGGGTCTACTTTTGAAATTTATGTGTTTCCTTGGCAATGAAACCAATATTTTCTCGAAGAATGTTTGATTGATGTTTAATTGATGTAAGCAAATATATTTTAACCAGATACTAAAATTCTGTTCAATAACATAAACCAAACGTATATATAATCCTCTTCAAATTTGAATCCATGAGGTGAACAATACCTAAAATTGGTGCAGGTCAAAGATACTCAGAGGCAGGTTTGTTTCGTTAGTTACAAATGACGAATTCACGAGAAGTTCTAAAAATTGATGTTTTGACACTTTTGTCAAAGCCTTATATCATATTCGTCAAACGAACAATACTTGTCAGCGGCATTTCTTTTCTTTTCTAGCGTTTCCAAAACTTTTTCTGTTCAAACGGTCAAATAAAATCTCGATCGGTTGGTATGGGGTAACGGTCAAACCTTGTTTGTAAGCGCCTGAATGTCAGTAGTACGATCAGGAAGAGTAAATTTGTATCTCGGCTCGTTCGAAAAACGTTTCTAATAAAAACAAAGAAGGGCGATCAAGCTTGGTAAGAAATGAAGCCTAAGCTTGGAATAAGTGTAGTGATTTGAACTTGTAAAATATCCCAACGGAAGTAGTACTAACAGGTGCTCTATATGCCGTCACAAACTGAAACGGTTGAAAACGTAGGAAAGCCGCAAACAACGTATGCATGTGGCTAAATGAACGATAAACTTACGATACATTAAAAAGTGCTAGTTCTGCTACTTAGTGTTTGAACGCCCAGAACATCTGTGTTAACCCTAGAGGTTCTAGCACGAGTCAACCCTTTCATGACCGAGCGAATCAACTGCTTTTGCAAACAATTTAACGACGTATATTACAAATGTTCGCGCGCATCCTACTGCGCATATATTTTTGTCATGGATAGTGAATCAAAAGTGCACCCATGTTTTTTTCGCACATATGGTAATACTTTTGCAGCACTGAAACAAGTAGCACTTTCTTCTGGTAGTATTAGTAAAGAGAAAAAAAAAAAATGGATCTGTGAACTGTCATCGTGAAACAATTAAAATACTGTTGACACGACGTTACACACCAAACAAGCAAACAAAAGCAGGAAATTTAAAGCTGTGGAAGTATAACTGTTTCCACTTTGAAAATTATAATGGGAAAAGGAGAAATTGCTCCAAATGATCAGTTTCTCCTTTTCCCATTATGTCTGCTGAGCTTTTATCCTATTTTTTTTTCCTTGAAAAAATTAACTTCCACAATAACGTTCATCACTGTTTTCTGACGAAACAAGCACGGATAGGTGCCATTTTTTCTCCTATTGTTTAGAATTATAAATACTATAAGTGTGGAAATTTTAAGAAAAATCTGTCCGTTAGAAAGTATGTATTTATTAAAGATTAACCCTTAACTCGGTCAAATTATCTCCCTTTTTAACTCAATGGTCCGTATATAACATGCAAATGTGTACATTTACCATGCTGAAAACCATGCTTTTATACATATTTTTTGTGCAAAACTAAATGAATTTTCATCAAAATGGTGTATATTTGCATATTCTTCTGGTAATTTTTCTGTTTGACTAACTATTACAGAAAAGTAATGTTAATTCCAATGTAAGCTGAATCTTGAAACTGTATATACCCTTTTCAAAGGAAAATTTCTCAGAAACAAGCATGGTGACCCATAACTTTTCTAATGGAATCGCCTAGAGACATGATGAGCTTTGTATGTGCAATTTTTAAAAAAAAATCTGTCCGTTAGAAAAAATTGTCATATATGTCGTTAAATCAAGATCAAAATGCATGGTTTGTTGAGTATGATCAGTGATATTTACCATCCGACTTTACCTAGATATGTTTATCTGTATAAGCAAAGAACAGCGGGCCGTGAGTGCTAAATCACAGACGTAATTTGACTTTTAGCTTGGATGCCAAAACTACCGTGTAGCGTCTCCATTGACAATCGATTCACCTCTGCTTCTGCTGCTGCACTCTCATAAACATTTTGTGGGGATTTTTTTTTTTTTACAATTGAATTGAAAATCATTTTTACCGCGGAACACGATAGATTCTCGAATCCCTGTATAGAAATATATTTTACTGAAAAATATTGAAAGAAAAAAAGGTTGGAGCCGTAATCGAAAGGTAATACAGCTGGATACCTGTACCTTGTCACGTTGTCAGAAGACGGACTAAGGTCTAAAATCCCAATATGTAACGATAATGATCGAAACACACACACACACACACACACACACACAAAGATAAAAGAATGAAACAGATTCATCCCATTGTGTTTGTGAGGCGGGCATTCTATAATGTGTTGTTGAGTTGCATATGAAAAATGTTTTAAAAAACGCGATTTAAAGGCCCATAAGTGGCAAAAAACACAATGCAGGTGCTAAGATGCATTTAAATTGAAATCATACCATTTAAAAGTATGGAAAATTTTAAAATTAGGCAACAAATAAATAAAGGATATAGTGACCTGGCAACTTTTAACCTAGTTTTGAAATTATTTCCCTACCAGCGACTACATTGGACCGACCATACAATAACAAATTGTCATCTATTCAATAATTTCCATACTTTTAAATGATATGAAATTTAAATGCATTTCAACACCAGCTTTGTTTACTTTTTGCATATACTGTTACTTACTTTTTTACTGTTATAGTACCTGTTTGTCTCGATATGGACGGATAGTAAAAGAAGTTAGCTCGCTACACAGTATTTACGAGGAAAACAGTGTCATCATAGAGGGTGTGTTGCCTCTAAAGGGACCTTCTTATATTTTTGTCGGTAAAACGCTTATCAATATTCAAATGTAATTATACCCCCGCAAAACGAATGTTTTCGGGGGTATACTGGAATCAGCCTGTCTGTCCGTCCGTCCGTGTGTCCGTCTGTGTACAAAATACTAGTAATTTTGTGTCGCGAACTCCTCCTACAGTTTTGCTGCTATTGTATTGAAAGTTTGTTAATACATTGATCGTATACTGAAGTTGTGCAAGACGCAGTTTTCAATCATCTACTCCCTATGATTCAAGGGTAATCTCCCCTTGAACTTAGAAAATTTTTTGTTAAATTGCCTGTTTCTGTCAAAGCGCTGGCGGGGGTATTAAGTCACATTCAGTGACAGCTCTAGTTTTCTCTGCAAGCATACAGAAACTGAATTGTTACAGACAGTAAAAAAGTGCAAATTCTCAAACTATGGCGCCAAATCTAAATTACGTATAGAGGCTACTTAACCCTTTTATGGAAATACCACTAAAAATATACATGTATTTTATTATTTCGTTTTTCTTAACTTCACGGTCTACCAGCTATCGCCTTACATTATCCAGGATGAATCATCACTGTTATTTTGTTTAAATAGAATTTGAATCGTATAATAATGAAATTTGCAATTAAGAAATCTTATTGACTAAATCTGTTTTTCTTTTTTATTCAAAATGTTTCATGTGTGTGGTACATACTTTAAAAAACATCATTTAATGAAGGCAGAAAAGTTCCCATAAATATAAAATGAGCTAGACAGCGTAAATGTCCATTTATGTCAATAGAAACCGATAAAGCACGCAAACGTATTTATTTACCAAACATGCCTTGTTTTTATCTCTATAACAGTCGTCAAAACCGTCATTAATCTCATACATGACGAATGATTTAATACATAATGCAATCCTTCAGTTTTTAGCTCTACCGGCTGTGAAGCGGCAGAACTTATGACATGATGTGGTTTCCGTCTGTCCGTCCATTTGTCTTTTTCTTGTATATGCGATAAAGTCCACATTTGTGATCGGATTTTCGTGAAATTTGCAGTTTGTTTATTTCATCCATAGCTAGAGCTCTAATGATTTTGAAAAAAAATCTGACAATCAGTAACGGAAAAGAAGACATTTAAAGTTTGAAATTTACATTTCTTGTTTACGCAATAAAGTCCAGATTTGTAGTCGGATTTTCATGAAACTTGCACGGTTGCTTGAAATAACCTATAGCTTGAATCAATTGATTTTGAAAAAAACAAAAACGGCTGACTATTAGTAAGTCGGAAGACATTTCTTGTTTATGCGATAGAGTCCGCTTTTTTTCCAACTCTTTTTAAATTTGCATAGTTCATTTGTATGATCAACGGATTGAACCCGATTAAAAAATGAAGACGATCCAGCAATCAGTTAGGAAGAGCAGGCATTTCATTACTTAGTCTTGTTTACTCAACACATTCCACATGTTTGGTCTCGTTTCTTTTAAACTTGCAGGGATTATTAATACAATGGTTTTAAGAAATTGCATCTCATTTATTTCAGTATTTATTCAATTCACCATAATGAATACATAATGATGTATGCTGGAAAATAAGCAAAACCACTGCAAGAAGAGAAATTCAGGCCCTCAAGGGTCTCTACTTTTTTTACGTGTTCCTTCTATCAATTGGCCTTACTTTTGGCTGCCCATCTAATAAACCTTACTCTGTTGGGATTTTCATGGGTATAAAGCAAGACGATTATGTAATGGAAATTAAATCTCATGTAATAATGCAACCAAAATAAATAGCATATAGTTTGGTATACAGTTTTTTTCTTTTTTTGCCCCAGCAGCGATCGCAATTACTTTCTATGGAATAAGAAAAGTAGAAGATGCGTTGTTCACTCTCGCTGTTTCTCTATCGCTCTCCTCTATCTCTCTCATCCGGCCGATATAGTTAAATACTTGAAAATTAATCTGAGTTCGTTTACCCTATGAGAAGGATATTTAAACAACTCTCCCCCCCCCCCCCCCGCGTTTTCCAACAAACAAACCTTTATGAAAGAGACTAAGGATGTGACAGGTCAAACACGTTTGATTAAAATTTCTAGGGAGGGAAACGACGGGCTGTCGCCAACTTTTGCGTCAAGATATTCCTTGCGTTATTAGACTTTTTGAAATGACGGTAAATTGACAAAACGGATATGTTACCGCTTTTGTTCAATTCATAAACAGGGTTGGAATACGAAAACATATTGTTAGAAAAGAAAGGATACTGTAATAGCATATGAAGTTATGTTCATAATGTCAAAGAAGTCTACATTAATAAAAAAGGTGTCGGATTTGTATGGAGATATATTGTATCTGACTCCTCGTTGTGGCTTAGATACCCTCGCAAGTTAGGACGACTCGACCAAGAGAATGTGACAAACAAAATGATATATTCTCATACTGTTAGATTAGCATACGATACTAAACGACAAGCTAGATCTTGAAATCACCTGGTTTTGACTTCGAATCTCGGCTTTGCCATAACTTCTTTCGAGGGTTTCAAAAGTCATTACAATATAATGCATTCTTCTCTTGTAAATGTATACATGTGAAACAGGGCAAACGGTTCCAGATTCTCTTAACAAAATTGAGACAGTTTTTCGACAATCTGTTCATTTTGTTTCAAATTCAAATAACTTATAATGGTTATTGGTTCACTTACTTTTTCAGAATATTTTAGAGACACATTTACTCACTGCATGTTGATCTAGATCTATGAACGAAATAAAGAGAGAAAGAAATTCACGGTTACATTCTTAAACTGCATGTAAAAAGGAAAAGGAAAACTAGAAGATTGCCCAGAGGCAGTATGTCGAGCCCGCCATTACGGATTTTAGATGGCACATCTACTCGTGAGGGAGAATAACTGTGCCAAACTACTTTAAAATCTATCCAAAACGTAGAATTTACGGCTCGAACATGCTCTATTAATGACAATTTTATCATTTGACCTTTTAGTGTGACCTTGAACTTGGACCAAACTGAACAAATGATTCAAATGGCACTTCTACTGGTAAAGCAAAACATTTGCGTAAAATGATTTTTAAATCCATCGATAGATGTAAAAGTTGTAGCTCGGACAGCTCTTATTAAGACAGTTTTACAATTTAACCTTAAAGTGTGACTTTGACATTGGAACTACCTAAAAAATGATTAAAATAGCACTTCTACTGGTTAAAAAAGAGCATTTATGTAAAACTGTATTGAAATCTATTGATAAGTGTAGAATTTGTAGCTCAGACAAGCTCTATGGCAAGTCTAGCATTTGGCCTTTAAGTGTAACCTTGACCTCAGACCTATCTGAAAAAATTATTCAAATGGCACTTTCACTGGAAAAGGAAAACACTTGTATAAAATTATTTTGAAATCCACCGATAAATGTTCACGTAGCTAGGACAAGCTCCATTCATGGCAATTTTATCATTTGACCTTCAGGTGTGACGTTGACCTTGGACCTACCTGAACAAATGTTTCAAATAGCATCATAACGAAGAACAACTCTTCCAAATTATCTTGAAATCCTTCCATAAATGTCGAAGTTCTGGTCCCAATCCAGACGAACGCACGCACATACAATTTATACCGAAACGACATTGTGACAACTATATCTCGCTCACATGTATCATTCCATGGAACACTACTTACTTTCTGCAAACCACCCCCCCACCCCCCCAGGTTTTGATGGCCAGAGAATCACACATAATCCGATACAATTTGAAGGGTTTAGGTGGTTATTAAGGTAGACTGGATTGTATCCATCGCTACCCGAGCCCTACTGCGGCGGTATCTGACCATTATCGGAACTGTCAATGATGTTTTGCCAGTGCGTAATAGTCATTCTTCGACGATGATTTTGATGGAAATCAGCCAGGAGATTAGGAAGAATATGGTGTAGAGTATTGCTGAACGCATGGTAGGCACATGTGCCGCCGCGATATACAGTATAACTGATATAATGTTTAAAACTACCCCAGACATCGTACATAGAAACCGTAAATTTCGATTTAAAAAAATCAAAAAAGAGAGAATTCCTTAGATATGATGCTTCAGGTTATTTCATTCGGTATTCGGATGATTAGGGATATATGCGTGAAAATTTCTTTCGACATTATTTCACGTTTAGATCAGCCATGTCGGCCACTACACATTCCCTTGCGTTGCCTGGTTTTCATTTTACAATCAGAGTGCGTAGATGGCCGAAATTAGGATTATTGTTTGCTCTTTTTTTTTCATATCTGCTTTCCCGCACGTCCATCGTCGAAAAAATGACCAGTGGTGAAGGAGGAAGGAACCCCGTCACATTGACTATCATCAAAACTAGGAAGAAATTTCCTAAGATATCCGATTTATAGATAAAAAACAGCAAAACCAAACAGCACGTAGCAGAATATGTACTACGCCGTTTCGCTGGAAAACGACATTGTATTTCTTAAGAAATATACGCGCGGAAAACGTATTTATTTTCATGAAGATTACAGCATCAGTTGTTTGAAGTCAACAGAATTATGAAAATATTGATTCACTTCCTGTAAAAACTGTTTCATTTTACATTGGATGTCAAAATGTCACAGAGCTATCTTGTGTATGCACACACTTAAACCGAACTCCATCTGTAAACATGGACCCATGGACGGTATGGACGCTAAGGTGATGATGCAGTATACTTATTTGTCTGCCAATCGTTTTATGTGATAAACAGAATCTCACATTCATGCTTATGTATTATCATTTACATCAATGGCATTTTGAAACAGAATTTAGTTCTGTCATGATTTGTTCGGCACATTATTTTTCTGCGAGAATACGAATTGTGCATGACGTAATTTTAGATTATAACGTCATTATTTCATGCTTTCCGGTAGGTTATCGAGAAATATCGGTGAAATATTTTTCGATATTTCATGGTTACGACCAGTGAAAATACCGATTTTTATATTCTAACTCTTCAATTGAAGGCGGAAACAGTTGTTCCCGCGCACTAGTTACCTAGGTAAAATGCGCGTGCCTCACAACCAGATGAAAATATGACGTAATTTACCTTACATTTCTGGCGCTTGACGTAATATTGTAATGCGTTGCTATGCGGAGGGGGTACGCCACGGGGAATAAGCGAAAAGAACTGTACTGGATTTTGATTAAGTCTCCCCCCCCCCCGGGTTAAAAGCATGAAATAAATAGAATATTTATTTTTTTAGGTGAAAGATGGAAGTTTATTTCATCTCGTGAACATCATCGGTAATATTTTCACCCGTGGCTGCGCCACTCGTGAAAATATTACCGATGATGTTCACTCGATGAAATAAATTTCGATCTTTCACCGTAAAAAACAAATATCCTCTATTTATTTTCTAGCATGGGAATTGTATGGATATTTAAACAAAAACACTCGTTTCACATGCTGAAAGTGGGCATGAAATATGATTATCACTTATTTAAACTGACCATGATTTTTTAAGTAAGTATCCGATCGGTAGATCTTTAATGTCATTTTTGACAAATCAAGGAAGTATGTGAAAGATTGTTAGACATTTGACGCTGTGCAGCTAACCGAAAGACATACGAGTTTTAGCCGTCCCCATCTAATTTACGACCAAAACCCAAAACGAAGTCGGAATTCAATTCTTAAAAAATCTAAAACGCTGTTACCACATAACTTGCTGTCGCTCATTATTAACATAAATCTAACTAACGTATAATTGAACGTTGACGTAATTTTTTCGAATTTCTTGTTGCATATTGAGCACCAACAATCTGCATTTTTAAACTCTGTACTTAAGAACGACTTTTATTTCCATTGGTAAGATCAAATCAATGATATGGCTAAATTAAACAAAATAACATATTACGTATGTACAACGCTCTGAATTATGAACCTTTATTTTGATTAATGGAAGTAAGTATTTAGACACATGTATATGAGAGGTAAATGATGAAATAGTTCAAAAACGCTTTCCTACTAATAGTTGGTCCCAGTTTTATTAAGTACTGTTTAATAAGTTCAAACCACAAAAACCTGATTACTTGAGCAGAAAATAGAAAATACTAACGAATACCCAAAACAAAACTGTTTACTCTAAAACCTTTATATATTTTCTGAATTTTGCTGGCAACTTTCTGATCTTTATTTATCGACAGAGTACGATACATTTAAAGAATAACGAAATAATCTACCTTACATGTCTAACGCGGAACCTGTAATAAAGGGTGAGGGCATGTGTTTTTTGGTTTGATAAGTTCGTTTCCTTTGAAAATTTCAGTTAAAATACTAATTGTGGGTTTACCAATATGGGATCCAGGAAGAAGTCAGCCTACAGTCTAGTCCTAGATGCCAGCCCTTTTTCTAAAATATTTCAACATTAGATATCTAAACCTATAAACTTTGATATTGTACAACATAAAACAATACCTCAGAACAATCAAAATGGTTCCATGAAATACTGCTAAACGATCCATTTACATCAATGATACAGTCGGCGAAACTCCAATAGCACGGTGTTTCCGTTACTGAAGAGAAAGAGATTCCAATTTTCTCCGCCAATGCAATTATAACCAGAAAAAATTCCAATAGTATATTTTCGTTATTTTCTTTGTTAGTATTAAGAGTAAAATAAAATACTTCACTTGTATAAATGTTGCTTATCTTGAAAAACAAACATTGACATAACAAAGTACTTTATACTTATTATTTTCCCATTTAGTGTAAAGATTCCTTCGTCTATTTTCTTCACCGCACGATATTGCCATTTCTGCAGAATTCTGGTACATAAGTTTACTAGATGAACAATTGTAAATTTAAATGATTAATTACGACTACTAAATTATCTTTTTTTTTCATCAGCGAATTAATCCTTCAAAATATTTTTTTTGACAAAACATATAAATTTGTATAAATCACAAAGACCATCCGACAAAAATATTTGCTATCCCGAGTCACTTAAAAATAGCAATTGATCATAACGTAACGCAGTTTCTTGTATCAATACATCCACTGAAATCAGGTTTTATACCCACAATCTAAATTTTGTTGTATTTGTTGATGAACAACACTTATGTATACAAAAATATATTTATGTGACTTTTCTGCACCAATGACTCTAATTTAGCAAACAAATAACTTAAGTCATAACTTAGCCGCGTTTTTATACTACTTCTGCAGGGAAAAAAGGTGGGTACATGTAGGCAAGAGAAACAGTTTAATATGTTAATTATGGGTTTTGATTTAGCTGTGAAAACAACGTAATCTGCATACAGTAACACTACAATATTTTTATCACCATCTTTGATCCAACTTTGATCCCAGTGTCAACGTTGTTTATTTCTGCCACAAGGTCATTGATGAATATCGAAAATATTGCCAGAGTAATGATGTCCCCTTGCTTTGTATCCAGTGAATATGGAATCCTGTCAGTACGCCCATCAATAATACAGTTAGGAAGGCTGTTCGAGTCATCCGAGGAATGTTGTTGTTTAAACTATAATTTCTTGATATTTTGAGCTAAATATTTGCCTTTAATAGCATGAACATATTATGAACTTGATATAGAAACTTTGACTGTTTTAAAAGAAATAAAACGCAAAATATGTGTGACTATAGTAACCCATGTAGTGCGCATTGCCGGGCTCCAATTTTATCCCGATTTGAAATGTTATTTCGTGTAAAATGAACATTCAGAATTGTGTAAAACTGGCGACAATTGTACTCACGGTCAAATTACACCACATCATCTTTTCCATCAAACATTACTGCTGTTGTTCTTTCGATTCCTGGAATAATATAATTTTTGTGCCAGGTAATTTTTGACGCAAAGGCGTCTTCAATAGATGTTAAATTATGCGCAATAATTAAGTTCTGTGGTTGACTAGGTAAAACGCCAAAACAGATCATAGAAATGAGTTAGGAGTCGACACCGTCAAGATCCTGTGGCATTTCATTTGACTACAAGTGGTATGACCGATTTAGGGATGGAAATAACTTCGCTTCTTTATGAAGCACGGTTCGTTAGCGAAACAAAGTCAATTTTGGATGAGGACTGTGCCTGACCAGGTAAATAACGACCGACGGATTACAGTGCGTGGTATGTCCGACTACTTGGGTGTGTCTTGTTCCACAGTACACTAGGGATCCATAAACAGGATCTAGGAATGTCTAAAGTGTGCACTCCCTGGGTGTTTGAGGGGATTATATACAAGAGGTAGGCCGATCTCTTGACTGGTAATGATGTTGACGTTATTATTTCACTGCTGGGTCCCGGCAATGTACGTTTACATGTGTTTTGTAATTCTCTGGTGAAAATTTGTTTCTTTATGAATTTGTATCAAATTTTGACGATGTTTCAGATATAGATTGTTTGATATGTATGGTAAGTTTGATGTTATTAAATTTCCTGGTTTTTGTTTTTACAACGAAATTCCAGGAATTTATCGAACTGCCCTCGTGCAAAATGCTGAGCTACAGGTAGCGTCTGCATTTTAGTAAATTATACAGTTTAAACCCATTTTATCGGCGTGTAAATGAGAAGTTCTCGGTAAATAAAGTCAAGCTCTTTCTCAAGATCAGCAAATGCTGTGCAAATATGTTCATTGTTTTTTGTGCAGTTGCTGCTTTTTTCCTGTGATTTCTGTGCCTTTATCTTCTAAAAAAAGGTAATTATCAGTTGTTCTCTGTATCGTTGCTGTATATCTTAGATTTAAATGTTAAATTCTGTAATGAGACAGTGTTGGCACTCCATCTTGAATGATGACTACTTACAATACAATTCACTTAGCAAGATATCATTGACAGAGTACACGATTTTTGATTCAATGTCAATTAAGTCAGTGACATATGCAAATAAGGTCCATATTTACTTATATAAGTGGACTTCAGAAAGTTATCAAACACTAAATCATCAAAATAGTATGTTCTTTATTTTGCTTTTTTTTTCAGTTAAAGATCAACAAACAGAAATCGTTCATGGTCGTTCGTATTTTGACAAGTAAATGACTGTTTGTGTTGAGCAAAGTCACATAACCTGACTTAATAACCGGATTTTACCTGGCCGAACCGGATCAAACCGAACGAACTTGACAACCGAACTGAACCACTGTCTTCATTTTTTTTCCCTCGAATGACGCACATGTATGTATCAATCTAGTTTTATCTTTACCAAGGCATCTTTTTCTACTATCACTAGTATTTCAGTAACTTCAGTTCTTTGATTGTTTATCTACTTCGAAACGACAGTGACATTGACACGTTTTGTTTTCACATATGGTCTGCAACACGCGAAAAGGTGCATTCGGACATGTGCGTAAAGTGTCGTCTCGGATCAGCCTGCGCAGTCCGCGCAGGCTAATCCGAAACCACACTTTCCATTTTTAAGCAATTTTCTGGTTTGCGCAAGTCTACTGTAGCTTAAAATCCAATATAGTCGTAAAGTGCCATCTCGGATTAGCCTGCGCGGACTGCGCAGGCTGATCCGAGACGACACTTTACGCAAATGTCCGAATGCCTCTTTTCGCATGTTGCAGGCCATATTGACTGCTCTTTTGTGAATGCGCTGCTGATATACCGAAAAAAAGAATTTAGAGTCTTACTGTAACAGTTTTTTGTGTTGTATGCTGTGTCAGAAGATGGAAATAATGCATTACATGATTAACCGACTGACATTTTAAAAGCATGCTGTCAAAACCAAATGTACCGAGAATAGGGCAGGTTAAGTAAAGTGCCTTACAGTTCTATTCACGCAATATGAATAGCTCTTCAACGTTCATAGTTACTTTCATGTGTATAGCCGCGGTTGTTTAGACAGTCTATGGGCAAGTTGACCACCTGATTATTTTTCCTATGCCCACGACATACGGTTGCAAACGTATTCATGAAATTTCAAGACGGTACAAGGTTGAATTTATACGTAAATTTCCAAGCGTACAGTTATTCGTATTCGGGGGGAAGAGACCTGCTTCTTTAGGGGATATTCTATATTTGAACAAGCATTCTGATAGTATTGCATAGCAATACCCAGTCCCCTACCGGCCGTATATATCGCTGGCACGTACAGTTTGTGAACTCTGTGGAGGAGAAAGATCGTATTTGACCCCCTTTGAGAATTATAAGCATCGTGTCTGTTTTTTGTATGCAATGCTTTAATGAAAGCCAGATATATAAACATTTGTCCCTGTTAATGTAAGTTCATTGAAAAAGCTTTACTACGACAAGATGTGTTTGTGAAACACAAATGCCCCCGTAAAAGCAAATTTTCAAGGCCCGTACTTTCGTCAAAAATCAGTGGACTGGAACGAAACTCGAACTTGATCATATATGGGTGTGCATGCAATGGTGATAAATTCACATACCAAAACACAGCTCAATGTCTGCTAGTGTTTAGAAAAAAAGTCTGGGTAACTGTTTTTTCAGTGAAGTTTTCTAAGTCCAAGGCCCGTAATGTCGTCAAAAATCAGTGGACCGGAACGAAACTCGAACCTGATCTGTAACTCATGGTAGTTGACTTACACACTGAAAATCAGCTCAGTACGTGCCAGTGTTTAGAAAAAAAGTCCGGAAAACTGTTTTTTTTCTGTGAAAATTTCTAAGTCCAAGGCCTGTAATATCGTCAAAAATCAGTGGACCGGAACGAAACTTGAACCTGATCTGTAACTCATAGTGGTTGACTTGCACACCAAAAATCAGCTCAATATCTGTCAGCGTTTAGAAAAAAAGTCCGGAAAACTGTTTTTTTCGGTGAAAATTTCTGAGTCCAAGGCCGTAATTTCGTCAAAAATCAGCGGACCCAAACGAAACTCCAACTTGATCTGTAACTCATGGTGGTTGACTTACACACCAAAATTCGTCTCAATATCTGCCAGCGCTTAGAAAAAAAGTCCGGAAAACTGATTTGCCGGAGGACTTACAGACAGACTGACAGTCCCTTTCGGCTTTGCCGGTAGGAGACTAAAAATGTACCTCTATTTGAAAGAACAACGACGTGGTATCAGACAAATTATTGCACAAATTATTCCGGGCCGTTATAAGCATGTGTTAACGGGAAAAGCCGGATGTTAAAGGGAGTAAACGAGTATTAATCAGTAAATTCACGCGCCGTTAACGCCCAGCTTTGAATTTTCCACATCTTCGATCCGGGCCTATCTTTTAAACGATGCACGCTGCACATTTGCTCTTATCATACATCCCGAGAGTCCGACCAAGAAAGCCGACGAAGTTGAACCTTATTAGATCCTTTTTATGGCTTGTATATGATGATTTTAGTACATCTCAAACGAAACCTTACGCAGAATCTCAGTCTTATCGAGATTCGGGGAAAAAAAATCACTCGTGATGTACTTTATACCGACAACATCCAACTCACTTTTTTAACGTGGTACTTCGCTTGACATCACCTTGACGTCTTTGCAGAAATTCATATCCACTCATTTATTTTGGTTGTAATCGTCCTAAATCTATGCAGGTTAATCCCATAAAAGCCCACTGTGTATGTGGAATAAAGACTGTGGCCCTTCACTGCACGTAACAAATACTTCTTAGCCGAATTCAGGTTTTGACCGGTATAAGTCCAGTACATTTCAAGTCCGTTTATTTGTATTTCTATGGAAATTTGTTCTTTGCTCTCGTTACAAATTGTTGCTAGAATACATTTGAATTATTCATTATGTCTCCCCCCCGTTAGGGTAGGGAGACATATTGTTTTTCTCCGTGCGTCCGTCCGTCCGTCTGTCTGTCTGTCTGTCCGTCACAAATCGTGTCCGCTCTATAACTCGAAAACCTTTTAAGATATTTTGATAAGACTTCACACATTTGTAAAGCACCATGAAACGAAGTGTCATGCACAAGAACCATAACTCTGGCTTGTATATTTTTCGAGTTATTTCCCTTTGATTATTCTCCTTACTAATTTTACGTACAATTTCGTGTCCGCTCTATAACTCGAAAACCGTTAGAAATACCCGTCTAGCATGATCAGTGCCTTTGTTTTCCCGTTTTATAGAGTACAATCCCACTACTTCTGATATCTGGAATTTCAAGCCCCTAACCATCTTCTGTGGCTGTACAGCCTTTTGTGTCAACTAGATTGTTTGTTCTAAAAATGACCATTATTTCAGTTAAAAATTGCCTTGGTGACATATCAATCCTTCTGACACCAAAAAGGGGGGAGACATCTGTTTTTTTTTTTTTTTTTTGTAGAAAAACAAGTTCTAGTTAATAACGTTAATTCGCGTTTTTCTGTCGTTAACATTCGCAGAGGCCCTCAAAACGGTTTAAAGCCTTGTGCGTCGTACTCGGGCGTTAAACCATTAAAGACGATCGCTACAGTTTCACCATTTTTTCAAAACATTCAGAATTTCATGAAACTTTGTTTGGTGATAGTTTATTATCTGATCTACAAAAATAGGAGATAAAAAGAGGGGGTCACCAGCTTTGGGAAAATATTATGAACATTTCTTTTAGTACACCCTGCATTGCGGTAGTTCAGGATGAAATTTCACCTATGAAAACTAATTCTATGTATATTTTTTTAAATGACAACAATTATAAGCAAATTTTATGTCATTGTATTGGTGAAACATCAAATTTAATGAAAAAAATAATTTAGAGTATACTGAGTATCAATGTTTAAAAAAAAAAAACCCTTAATTTATGGCTAAAACACCCTTATTTTGGAAAAATCCAAAAAACCAAAGAATATCTTTTAAAGTTATTTTTTTAAATGTTCTAACATTCAGATTTTTCGTATTTTTTCTATAAATAATATTTAGGTACTAAACTAAAAGAATCAGGCTTACAACAAATAGGTCACCAGCCTTATTTTTTAAGAAAATACATTTTAAGTTTGTAGGTGGGGCACTAACTAATGAGTAAATGTAGGGTTTGTCAAAGACAAAGACATTATATGAAGTAAATTATCTCAATTTTTTCAATAAAACAACAATATTTATAAGAATCAAGTTTGTTGGTCATAATAAACCAATTCATAGCATATAAATGTAATACTGATGTTAGCATTTAACCCATTACCAAAAGACTAATTTTAGACTCTTCTAAATTTGACACGTTTGCAGACGCTAAACCAAACATGGTATTCATGTATCACAGTTCTTTGATTGGTCAGAAATCATTGTGCGAAAAGGAAAAATCAATCGATAGGAGCAATTTCTCCTTTTGACATCAATGTTTTCTAATGTTGTCTGCTGCAGACTCATCAAGCTAAGGGACAACCTGGTAAAGGAGAAAGAGTTATGTACAGCCCCTCGTTTTCTGCATGTCTTTACCAAGTAACATAATTTTGGACTAGACTAAACTGAAAGCATCCGCATCTGAAAGGAAGTTTTAGCTCGACGATACGTCTGCCAGATAGAGCGCTAGTAGTAGCATCTGTGTCCATATTTCCGTTGTTAGGTGACGTAGTTAGGTGATTCACTTTGACTTTCAGTCCGATCTTTGGAAAGTGTAATTTTGTATTCTTGCCCCGCATATAATTATTTAGCTTGATTAAAATACTTTTTTCTTCATTTTGCTGACATGAAACGACCCGTTTTAGTTCTTGGTTTATCCATTCTGCAGACATTGACAAGTGTGGCAAGATCAATTGTGTTCGGTGCTCACCGTTTTTCGAGTAAAAGGTGAGCGTGATAGTTACACAAAGCGTGAAAATGGAAACTGTCGCGAACGTCGTTAAATGGTAACGACCTCGAAAACGAGAATTTACCCTACAGTAAAGCACGCTTATAGTGTATTGACAGACTTTCAACAGTACCAACTAGAGGCCCTTTAGGGCCTGAATCGCTTTACTGGTAGAGATTTTGCTTATTTTCTAGCAAACATCATTAATCTATGATGCAAAAAGGAAAGAGGCAAACACAAAAAACAAAGGGGGTGTGTTGTTGCAACAAGGCTTGAATCCACTTAAGCAAGATATCAAATTAAACACATAGTGAAACAAGAGGGCCATGATGGCCCTTAAGTCGCACACCTGAGTCTTTTGACCAAACATGACCCATTTTCAATCTCTTTTGAGATATTATAACAAACATTCTACCATGATTTTCATGAGTATTTGACTGAAAAAGGTTTTTTGAAGATTTAAGTCAGTGACCTAGTTATTGACCCGAAATGATCCACTTGCAAACTGGTCCAAGAAATCATCAAGACAAACATTCTGACCAAGTTTCTTGAGTATAGGATTGAAAATCTGGCCTCTAGAGCATACACAAGGTTTTTCTAAGATTTGACCTAGTGACCTAGATTTTGACCTGACATGACCCATTTTCAAACTCATCTAAGATATAATCAAGACAAATATTCTGACCAACTTTCAAGAGTTTTTGGGCTGAAAATGTGGCCTCTAGAGCCTACACAAGGTTTTTCTAAGATATCACCTAGTGACCTAGTTTTCGACCTAACATAACCCGTTTTTGAATTCGTCTGAGATATCATCAAGGCAATCATTCTGACTAACTTTCAATAATTTTGGACAGAAAATGTGGCCTCTAGAGCGTATACAAGGTATTTCTAAGATTTGACATAATGACCTAGTTATTGACTGGACATGACCCATTTTTATACTCATGCAAGGTATCATCAAGACAAACATTTTGACCAATTGTCAAGGTTTTTGGACTGAAAATGTGGCCTCTAGAGCGTACACAAAGTTTTTCTAAGATTTGACCTAGTTTTTGACCCGATCTGACCCTTTTGCAAACTCGTCTGAGGTATCATCAAGACAAAGATTCTGACCAACTTTGAAGACTTTTGGACAGAAAATGTGGCTTCTAGAGCGTACACCAGGTTTTTCTAAGATTTGACCTTGTGACCTGGTTTTTGACCAGACATGACCCATTTTCAAACTACTTCGAGATATCATCAAGAAAAATATTCTGACCAATTTTCAGAAGTTTTGGACTGAAAATGAGGCCTCTAGAGCGTACACAAGGTTTTTCTAAGATTTGACCTAGTGGCCTAGTTTTTGACCTGACATGACCCATTTTCAATCTCGTTTGAGGTATCATCAAGACAA
Organism: Hippopus hippopus; assembly: GCA_946811185.2. Lineage (NCBI taxonomy): Eukaryota > Metazoa > Mollusca > Bivalvia > Cardiida > Cardiidae > Hippopus > Hippopus hippopus. The sequence goes on from OX328100.1 coordinate 48,113,269, forward strand.
AGATTCTGACCAACTTTTAAGAGTTTTGGACAGAAAATGTGGCTTTTAGAGCGTACACAAGGTTTTTCTAAGATTTGACCTAGTGACCTAGTTTTTGACCCGGTATGACCCATTTTCGAACTCGTCCGAGATATTATCAAGACAAACATTCTGACCAAGTTTCACGATTATCAGACTGAAAATGTGGCCTCTAGAGCGTACACAAGGTAAAAGTTGACCACGCACGACGGACGACGGACACAGCATGATCACAAAAGCTCACCTTGAGCACTTTGTGCTCAGGTGAGCTAAAAATGTGGCTTCTAGAGCATACACAAGGTTTTTCTAAGATTTGGTCTAGTGACCTAGTTTTTGACCCGACGTGACCCATTTTCAATCCTGTTTCAGATATCATCAAGACAAACATTCTGACCAACTTTCAAGAGTATTGGACTGAAAATGTGGCCTCTAGAGCATACACAAGGTTTTTCTAAGATTTGACCAGGTGACCTAGTTTTTGACCAAACATGACTCATTTTCGAATTCATCCGAGATATCATCAAGGCAAACATTCTGACCAATGTTCAGGAGTGTTGGACAGAAAATGTTGCCTCTAGAGAGTACGAAAGGTTTTTCTAAGATTTGACCTGGTGACCTAGTTCTTGACCTGACATGGCCTGTTTTTGAACTCGTCCGAGAAATCATTAAGACAAACATTCTGACCAACTTTCAAGAGTATTGGACTGAAAATGTGGCCTCTAGAACATACACAAGGTTGTTCTAAGATTTGACCTGGTGAGCTAGTTTTTGATCCGACATGGCCCAATTTCAAACTCGTCCGAGATATCATCAAGACAAACATTCTGACCAACTTTCAAGAGTATTTGACTGAAAATTTGGCCTCTAGAGCATAGACAAGGTTTTTCAAAGATTTGACCTGATAACCTAGTTTTTGACCCGACACGGCCCATTTTCAAACTCGTTCGAGGTATCAACAAGACAAACATTCTGACCAAGGTTCAAGAATATTGGACAGAAAATGTGGCCTCTAGAGCGTACACCAGGTTTTTCTAAGATTTGACCTGGTGACCTAGTTTTTAACCCGACATAACCGATTTTCGAACTCATCCGAGAAATCATCAAGACAAACATTCTGACCAACTTTCAGGAGTATTGGACAGAAAATGTTGCCTCTAGAGCGTACACAAGATTTTTCTAAGATTTGACCTAGTGACCTAGTTTTTGACCCGGTATGACCCATTTTCGAACTCGTCCGAGATGTCATCGAGGCAAACATTCTGAGCAAGTTTCATGAGTATCGGACTGAAAATGTGGCCTCTAGAGCGTACACAAGGTAAAAAGTTGACGACGGACGCCGGACACAGCACGATCACAAGAGCTCACCATGAGCACTTCGTGCTCAGGTGAGCTAAAAATTGAAGTACAATTTCTCAAAACCAATGGTATAGAATCCAGCCAAATTTGGTAGGGTTTCAATCCTTGCAAATTTCAAAGAAATGTGACCAGTAATATGGTCTGTTATGAGTATGCAAGACTAAGTCATCAAAGGACCGCTTTTCCTTGATTGATAACTGGGTTTTCTTCACTTTTGATAGGGTTCATTCCCTTGATGATACACATGATCTGTCCAAGTCCCGTAAGATCTGAATCAAAAATGAAAACTTAAATGTGTATTTTCAACTTTAAATTGCTACTTTTCCTTTACTATTTGTGCGATTTTTTTTTTTTTTTTTTTTTTTTTTTTTTTTGTTGTTGTTGTTGTTGTTGTTTTCAAACGATAGGCCCTACGCTATCGATGACATAAAGCAGCTGTTCAAGTCTCATGAAAATCGAACAGAAAATGCGGACTTTATCGCGTAAACAACAAATGTAAATTTTCAACTGAAAATGTAAATTTCCCCTAACTATTCGTGGGATTTTTTCCCGAAAATTAATAGGATTCAAGCTTTTGATGATATTTATAAACACCTGCTCAAGTTTCATTAAAATCGCACAGAAAATGCGGACTTTATCGCGTAAACAACAAATGTAAAATTTCAACATAAAATGTAATTTTCGCCTTATTTTTCGTCGGATACTTTTCCAAATCAAGACGATTAAAGCTATTGATGATATAAAGCAACTATTTCATGAAAAACCGATCACAAATGCGGACTTTATATAGTGTATACAAAAAATGCAGATTTTCAATTTGAAATGGCTACTTTTCTCTTACTGATGGTCAGATTGCTTCAAAATCAGTAGGGTTCAAGCTATGATGACCTAAAGAAACTTTGCAAGTTTCATGAAAATCCGACCACAAATGAAGACTTTATCGCGTAAACAAGAAAAAAGACTGACGGTTGGACAGACAGACGGACGGACCACGGAACAACGCCATGACATAAGCTCAGCTGGCTTTCAGTCATAAGAGCTAATAATACAACACATCTAATAAATTTCAGCTACATACTTAGTTAAGTGTTTATGTAACAGGTTGTCTTTTCAGACATCTTAAATGTTTACTCTTCAGAGATCTAAGAAGAGCGTGCTGTACTGATTAAGTAAAGATGAATTCTACATTTCGAAATAATTCAGTATAACTTGTTTTCATCAATATTGGCGAGTTCTGATTGCCTAAATTTTTTCCATAGCTCCATGAAAAATAACAAAAAACACAACCGTACAGTGCCGAAAATACTTTTGCTGTCAAACTAATGTAAACAAACAAGTAATCGAGATTTCATAATATTTTTCTTTCCCATTTTATATCGAGTCAGAAATTCATATGTTGTATGTGCTAAGTTTATTTCCTGCTTATCATAAATTGAAAAAAAAAAATCATAAAGTCTAAGAAAACTTAAAACTCACTGTCAGTTTACTCGGAACGATATATCTAATTTTCAAGTTACTTCAGCATAAAAACGAAGTATATATCACAAATTTTTCTAACTTTTTTCATCAGATTTTTCTTTTTTTTTAATGCATATACATGTACAAAGCTCATCATGTCTCTAGGAGTTGAAAGTAAAAAATAAACAGATACGAGTACCGTGCTCGTTTCTGAGAAATTTGCCTTTGAAAAAGTTATATACAGTTCCAAAATTCAGTTTATATTGGATTTGTCACGCTTTTCTTTAATAGTCATTTGAACAGGAAAATCACAGGAGTAATATACAAATATACATCATTTTAATGAAAACTCGTTCAGTATTGTACAAAAATATCTGGTTTTGAGCATGGTAAATGTACAAATATGCATGTTATACAATTTTTAGACTATCGAGTTAAAAGGGAGATAATTTGATCGAATTAAGGGTTAATCTTTAATAATTACATACTTTCTAACGGATAGATTTTTCTTAAAATTTCCACAATTATAGTTTTTCTAATTAAAAAAAAAAAAAAAAAAAAAATGGGTAGCTTATTTCGTCAAAAACAGTGATGAAGGTCACTGTGGAAGTTAATTTTTTTAAGAAAAAAAAAAAGTTCAGCAGACATGGTGGGAAAAGGAGAAATTGCTCTTTAGGAGCGGTTTCTCCTTTTCCGACAATAATTTTGAAAGTGGAAACAGATACACTTCCACAGCTTTTAATGTCCTGCTTTTTTCTGCTTGTTTGATGTGTAACGCCGTGTCATCAGTATTTTAATTGTTTGACGGTGAGATTTCACAAATCCATTTTCTCTCTCTCTTTACTAATACTAGCCGAAGAAAGTGCTACTTGTTTCAGTGCACCATCAGTATTACCGTATGTGCAAAAAATATATAGGTGCACTTTTTATTCATTATCCATGACAAAAACACATGCGCAGTATGGATGCGCACGAATATTTGTGATATAGGTCGTTTAACATCTAACAATAGATCTACTAACTCTGCAATGTTCAAAGCTTTGATGACCTCATGAATTACACATTTTATGGCATCAACGAGCCGTTATCCCAAGCTATGAAATACCAGTAAAATGTGCATTTATTCGCTATGTGTTGTCTGTGATACTGAGTGATAAGTTGCGCGGTTTCATACGGAATGATTTTTTTTCCTGTACCTCCATAAAAACAAAAAGGAATCTCTTTATTTCTTAAAAATACATCTAAACTCGGTTTCAGGCAGTTTTCAGCTACATGTAGTTTTTTCTTTTTAAGTCTCTTTTGTATCTTCGTGCCAACTGTTGCCCTTGATGGCTGCAAGATTGCACAGATTACGACGGAGAGAAAATGCATCTCGTGTTTTGAAGGCCTTCCAAGCAATTGCTAATGTTTCCAGTTTTAAGTGAGGAAAAATCCCTTGTGTTTTTCTATACCTTACACCATATATATTGGTATTTTATCTGTGTCTACACAGCTTAGCCATTGTACATACTTTCAAGTTTTAACAGCGTTTTTTTTTTTCTCTCATAAGCTGTAAGGCTGTATATTTTAGAGAACTGAATATTACCAGTATAAATATAGCATGAGTTTGATTGACTGTCCTGGGAGGCCGATACATTACAAGTTCTCTCGGTACTTGTAGCTTTTGTAGATGTAATGAGTCATGTATCAATATCCTAAAGTTACCGGCTTAAAATATGAAAGCAGTAACTGAACGTCAACTGTATTTTTAGTGATGATTGCGACTACTTGCAGTCGATCAAGCATCATACCTTTACGCATGTTTGTCAGCCAAATACCCTCAATTCAGATTTTACCTCGAAAATACGTATTACAAAGGGTTTTTCTGTGAAAATCTGATTAGTTAGTGGTTAACGAACATGGTGTCTTGTTTGAAACTATTATTTACCTATGTATCGGCTTACGTTATTTTCTTTGCTCCCTGAAATTATTGGCATAATGAGTCAAGGTGCGTTAATTAATGTTAAGCTTAGATACTCTCTGTAGTGTATAAACGTTGCAATTGCATCTACATCAAATATTGAACGATTGTTAAAACTATTGTTTTCAACGTTTACCGGAGATCAGAAAGTGTACAGCCATAGAGTATTTTTATTAAAGGGAGTGTTTTCAGATTATTTATCTAGATTTGTGATAAGGACCGACGGATCCGTCAGGTACATGTAGTAACTAAACTTCAATCCATCCATCCGACTTAATGTACATGTACAACTATATAAATAGCAAAATAATACGTTTTCTCTTCTTTAAAGACGGATTAGTATTCTGGCATGTATTTTAGTATGGCTACAAATGATTTCTATATCCAAGCTGCACACTAGCAAAAGCGTGCTTAATACATCTCCGTGAAGCATGATACCTTGCCAGTCATCATAGTAATCATGATCCATAAAGTCCATTTTGTATAACAACCGACTTAATCATGAGGTAGAATGATCCTTTGACATACAGAAATTCACAAGTAGCAAAAAGTATCAGCCCACATCAGCCTGCACGGACTGCAGAGGCTGACTTGGGTTGATACTGTTTGCAGATGCATTAAGCCCCCTTTTCACAGAGCATTTCCATTTCTTTTTGCTTCTTGAAATTAATATATATAGAATTTAGGAACGTTGAAATGCTCGCGCCTCTTAAATACCGACATTAGTAGAAATATTGATAAAACAACCATAGCAGACATTTAATGCATAAACCCTGTAAAAGTGATAGGGTGATTATTGGAAAAGATCTTTTGACAGGATATGCCCGAGGCCGGCGAACGATAATCGCTTATGTCAACGAAAAGATAAATGTATGAACGTCTATTTAAAGAGTCTTAGCAAAATCCGAGATTCGCTCTCTTCGTCAAAGCTCCAAGAAATGCTAGTTATGAAAATTAACAAGTATTCAATAAGGCGCGTTAACTTTACCCCTAAAAAAGTTAAACCTTGAAAGAATAGTTATTGAGGCAATTGCTTCTATGTGAAAGAAACATAATGAAAGACAGCGGGATAGATGTGCTTCGCAGAAGAGTGCACGGATGAGTAGATCATGCAAAACTGGAAGGTTGAGAAAACTGAAAGGAATGGATGACAATATAATGCAAAAACTTACACAAATAAACGCAATGACGTTTCTGGTAGCTGTAATTGACACTATCAAGATGTTGATCCGACATAGATTGATACATCTTGTCTGACCCTTGTCGAGCTCTTTTTTCTTTTCCCTCTCTGAAGTTAATTTCCGATGCTGTGATTGAAGGATAAATATAAATCTTTTTTTCCTTTTCTTTTGTGGCTTTTACACTTTTCCTAACCACACATACAGGTACCCCTGCTGGGCAAGTTAAGCATTCGTTTTTGTCTAAAGATCGGTTTTGGACAAACTTTTTGTGTAAAGATCAAGATTAATTTCTGAAAAGAAGATTTCCTTTTGCAATTGTTGGAAAGTGTGCATTTTCCAAGTACATTTCAATATATCAAATACTGACGAGCGTATGACAAGAACTGTTATAATCTTAGTAATCACTATTTGTGCATGACAATGCGAATTAGAAAAAAAAGTGAATAACTTTTCATAGGGATGAAATGCTGTATGGTTACAACAGACTAGGCTAAAAAATTGACGTCTTGAGTTTTCGTAGTTCAATAAACAGCTACAATTCGACAAGAAATGTGTATTTTATGTTTTCAAAACGCTTGTATCTGACACTTCGTATTCTATGGACTGGAATCCAATGTAGCTCAATTGTAAATGGTGTCAAATTCCATGCTTCATCATCAAGGGTCACGGTTTCGAGATAAAATATCATCTATCAGAATTATTAAAGCATCATTGGAAATGAGGTGTCTTGCACTTTTGAAATGCTAGCAAACTACAAAATTACGAACTCGTATCTTTTCGGAGTGTGTGATAAACATGTACACAATGTTTGTTATGTGTTTCAGAAAAGTCTTAATGTCATGCATACCATCAAAATTGTTTACAGAATAACAATATTCTAAATCTGTAGTCATATTGACGTTTGTTTTGTTTTTTTTTTATGATGCTGAATGGGATTGGAAGGAATTTTATAAATTTATTTATTCATTTGTAAATTCATTCTGTTTTATTATTATTTTATTTTATTCTTTTTTTCATTCAGATTGAGTTGCTAAGCGTCGTTACGATTCGAAATAAATACACCAACTAAGTTGGTGTAAATATTGAAAATAAAGAGAATTAAATCACATTGGCAAAGTTTGTTTTACTTGTAACCCTACTTGACGAGGCAAGAAGAGTTTGTGTTATTGCTAATGGCGTGATGTCGGATCGTTAGATTTCCTTTCCTTACGTACACAATGTCCTTCTTTGCCGACAAGTTTTCGTGAAACATGCACGGTATGTTTATATAATTAACAGCTAGAGACCTATTGAATCAGAATAAAATTTAAGTTGGGGGTACTTGCTGGATACATTTAAGGAAAAAAAGGGGATGGAGAAAAGTATCCTTTCACACGGCGTCGGTCTTTTTTCCACGCAGTGTACATGTATTTATTTGCTAAATCCCACCCCCCACCCCACAAAAAAGGATGGCCATAACACTAAATTGGGCCCTTTAATTTTTTTTTTTTTCAAATGGTAGCCTATGGTTCATTCCATTGAAAAAGCTGAGTTTAGTATGTAATCATTATGATCAATTATATAAATTGAAGTATGAGACTTCGTTCGAAAATGGCCTATTTGCAGATGCAAATAAACTACCATCCCGAGTGTTGCCTTCACATTATGATTATCTGTAAAGTGATCTGGGCCTTCTTGGTTTCAGCTGTGTAAATCCCTAATCTGAGTCGGTAACCTGCTTTAGAGTTGAACATATTAATCTTTGTTACTGTCCATCTCTTGAAAAAAAGTGCCGCTGTCGTCAGCTGAGTCTATCTTTGACTTATAAAAGATATAGAGGATAATTGTTTTTTGGGGTGAAAGATCGAAATTTATTTCATCTAGTGAACATGATCGGTAATATTTTCACGAGTAGCGCGGCCACGAGTAAAAAAATTTCCGATGATGTTCACTAGATGAAATATATTACGATCTTTCGCCCCCCCCCCCCCCCATTTATTTCATGCTTCTAACCCTGTTTTGGGGGGAACGTACATCAAAATCCAGTAGTTCTTTTCGGTAATTCCCCGTGGCACACCCCCTCCACATAACAACGCATTACAATATTACGTAAAGCGCGAGAAATGTAGGGTAAATTACGCCATATTTCCATCTGGTTGAGTGGCACTCGCATTTTACCTATGTAACTAGTGCGCGGAAACTAATGTTTCCGACTTCAATTGAAGAGTTAGAAAATAGAATCGATATTTTTCACTGGTCGTAACCATGAAATACCGAAAAATAGTCCACCGTTATTTCTCGATAAACTACCGGAAAGCATGAAATAATTAGAGATATAACATTTAAACAAGTAATCACAAATAACTGAAATGCTCGAAAGGTGACTGCCGAGCCCTGGTAGCTCAGTCGGTAGCGTGCAGGACTTGAGAACAGGGGTCGAGGGTTCGATTCTTGGCTACGACCCATAGCTCGGCCAATTTCTTTCGGAGGATTGATGATAGCCACTGCTACAGGATTCATTTCTCTCCCACCGCTGACCATTGTTTCGACGATAATTATGTGGGAAAGCAGCCAGTGGGTTGGAAAGAAAATTGTGCGGAGTACTGGTAAAAGAGACTCCGGGAAAGCACGGATAGGTGCACTGGCCGCGATATAACTAAAATAATGTTTGAAAAGGGCGTTAAACACCTTATAATCAATCAATCAATCAATCAATCGAAAGCTGACTACTTGGCATTTTACAGGGCCAACGAATAAAGTTTCTATTTCATTTTACAATGGACGTTAAGCTAAATTGCTTTTTTTATGTCAGGCTCCTTACATTTATACGAAGGTTATTCCAAAGTTACATATAATTTACTATTTACTCACTGGAACAAAACATAGTGCACGCTCTATATTTGATATGATCATATGCGAATAATATCCAAAAATTGCATGACTGTAACAATAAAGGCCAAATGTAAGTAAAGCGGGTGTTTAAATGCATTTGAATTTATATCATACTATTTAGAAGTATGGAAATTATTGTGAAGATGTCAATCTGTCATTGTACGGTCGGTCCAATTGTTTTTCGCTAACAGAGAAATTAATTTCAAAACCAGGTTAAATCCTGCCAGGTAGCTGTGTCTTTTGTTTACTTTTTGCCTGATTTTAAAATTCTTTTTTCTGCCAGCGACTAAAATATGGCCCGACCACACGATAACAGACTGTCACATCCGCAATATTTTCCATATTTTTAAATGGTATGATTTAAATTTAAATGTATTATGACACCTGCTTTGATATTTTGGACTTTACTGGTCCTTTAAACCAATTATTCCATGAGTATTTCAAGATTGGTTGTATGGAGTTTAACAGCTTAGGTCTTATCACGGCGGTCAACGCACCTTGCATGTGTTTCCTGGCTTTCTCACATAAGTAATTACATAACTTTCTTTCCAAGTCACTGACTACTTTTCTCACATGTATCAGAGGTGAAAGGCGAAAAATCACTGGAAAGAAAGTTTACCTCAACCGGTTATCGAGCTCACAGCCACCAGGCCACGAGTCGGATACGCTAATCACTGAGCTACTCGGCCGAGCTAAAGGTATTTTAAGAATACTATTTATAGCGTTTCTGGTCACATTTCAAGAACACAGTATATAGCGTTTCGGGTCTCACGGCAACGTCAGTCACATTTTACGTCGTCACTAAGTTTTTTTTTTTTTCAACATACTGTCCTTGATGCTGAATGCACTTCTTGTGTCGCCTTGCACATTGTGTGAAAACGTTTGTGAACCATTGCGAACTGAATGACATGTTGAATAATACAGCTGGCAAAATTTCACCCCTGTCCTCAAATCTATTTCCCCTCAAGAAATCTGTTAGTGATGGAAAGTGCGCAAAGTCCAGTGGTGCGAGGTCCACAGTATTTTATGACAGTTCGGTGATAGTCTGATATCGCTATTTTGTATTCAATTTTAAAGGAACATATTCCACAAAATGCGTCTCAGCACTGCACTGAATGACGTTACATCAACAAAGGCAGAAACATTTAGAAAAAATGGTGCACTTTTTAGCTTGGCCCGCATAGCGCTGCACTACCTTAAAAAATGCCGTTTAAACATGTAAAAATATGTCGGACAAGCCTAAAACTCGATTATATACTGCTGAATACATTTTTAAATACTTTGGGAGAATTTCTATCATGTGGTGTCACGAAGTAAATTTAACAAAGAATTTTACGCTATTTTGGGATGTGCAACCCTCGAACGTTCCTGAAGAGGGAGGACTTGATCTTCACCTAACCCTTATTCTGCTCAATAACTACAACGAAATTTTCGATTCGATAGTAAAAAACCTAAATATTGCTATTTCAACGTAATGTTTTTGGAAATAATATATCCTTATCGGATAGTGTACATCTAAGATCAGACTGCACGTTCTGTGCAGTCTGATCTTGATCTACACTGTCCGTTAAAGGTCAGTGAGTCGCGCTTAGCAGCCTAAGGGTTAATTGCTAAACTTCAAGTACATCATTATGGCTACGAAAGCAGGATACCAAAGCAACAAAGTTCGAGAGGGCGCACGGGGTGAGTTACGATGAGAGATTTAAATCTGTTGTAACGATGCGAGGTGTCACCTCAAAAGTACAATACTAAACTGAACGTTTGGTTGTTTAAGTGGTTTTTCGCCCCTTTCAATTTTTTAGTCACAATACTGGGACAGCTGGCTCATTCCATGCCTTTCCGGAGTTTCACCCGTACTAAACTTGCACTCTGTAATGCCTTGTCTAAGGATACTGCCACGTTAGATACCTAACAAGGAGATGGATATAACATGGTAATAAACGAGCCCTGCTGAGGGAAAAGAGAGCTTAATGCATCTCTCTAATACATGATACCAAGCAAGCCATCACATGCTTATGGATCCATAATAGCTAATTAAAAAAAAAAAAAAAAGACTTCATCAGGTAAACTGGTCCTTGAACATACAGAAAACTGACCGATAACGAAAAGTTGCAGCCCTAGTCAGCCTGCATGGACTGCGCAGGCTTACCTTTGTTGATACTTTTCGCAGATACATTCAGCTCCCTTTTCACAGAGCGTGGCTTAAATAATGATTACTTTTCATTCAGCTTACAGTGGGAAATCGCTGTTGTTTGACAAAACAAATGAAACGGCTGTGATAAGATTCCAATTAATTTCATGAAAGAAACTGATGTGATGCGGAATAAAAGTTCAAGGCCAATTGGTATTCGGAACCTCATGTTATAAAAGTGTTTCTTCTGTCTCAGTGATCCTTGCCAGAACACAGAGCAGTCTTAAGAAACATTTTCTGCATCAATAAAAGTGTGTAATTACTAATCTAGGGTAGAAAGATTCCTTGTGAAGCGGATCTCGGGATACAAAAAGGCTAATTTGTGAAAGAAGGCAACTGTAACGCGTTTTGTTTAGAATAAGCTTCGATTATATACTAAGCATATTGCTAAATACTATTAAACTGCGCATGTAAAAGCGAGTGCACTAACACCTACGAGGGCTGTCCCAAAATAGCGTGGACAACTTTTTATTTACCGGAACCCGGCGTTTTTTTTCTCATGATATTTTTACCGATGTTATTTTAATCATTTGCGCATCTGAAGAAGAAATAGTGAGGTAGTTATATACAGTTGAGTCTATTTTACAGGCAAGTATTATTTACAGGTTACGTTTTGCGGCCCCACCCAAGATTTTATCAAAAGTTTTAACTGTGTGGTTACTTTAACCTTCAATAAATAGAGGTTTTCGATAGAATTGCGCGAAACTGAATAATGCACGTTGCCGTTATCAAATATGACGTCATTCCTGAAAAGAAACCGTTCACGTGGCCTTATTTTGAAAAATTTCATAGCGAAAACACGAATGGTAGCTTATTTGGAAAGAATAAAAAATGTCGACGTCAAAAGAAATGGCGGCCCACCGAAATCTGATCGAATTTTGTGTTGACCCAAAAATGACACCGACATAGACGTTTAAACAGTTGCAAACTACAGAGAAGTATAAATCTGTTTCTCGCTCGCTCGTATTCAAATGGCACAAAAGATTTTCTGAAGGATGGAGAGAGGCAAAATGTGTGGAGTCGGGTAGACCAAAAGAAATATACAGCCGTATAGTAGACAGCGTCAGGAACGTCATCGAAGGGGATCGGCGAATGGCTGTGCGAGAGATTGCGGAAACTGTCGGAATCAGCAAGTCATCTGTTCACAGGATTTTACGTGAGACACTAAACATGTCGGGAGTCTGTGCAAGATGGGTGCCTCGCTTGCTTACTGCAGATGAAAAGGAAAGACGTGTATATGTTTCTAGGCGCTTTTTGAGACGGTATGCGAGAGATCGGGACTTTTTGAACAAGATTATCACAGTCGACGAAACATGGCTTCATTATTATGATCCCGAAAGCAAGCAACAATCAAGTGTATGGAAACACCCAGATTCCCCACCTTCAAAAAAGGCCAAGGTAGTTAGATCCATGGGCAAGCATATGTTCATCGTGTGCATAGACAGACAGGGCGTTCTTCTTTGCCACGCTGTACCACTGGGTCAGACGGTAAACTCCACATATTACACAAAGGTAAAGTTTATTAATCTGTACACACTTTATACTTATTTCCATTTCATTCATGAACGGAAACCGCTTCTAAATAACTTGTTCATTCAAACTATTTTTAAATCAAAATTATTGTTTACATAGTGTCCGCAGTTTGAGCTCGTTTTTACTTTCAGGTCATCAGATGAGACCTCAGGCGTGCGATTCGAAAAAAGCGACCGGGGCTTATTGACAACTTAGAAAATATTATCTTCCACCAGGATAACGCTACACTTCTAAACACACACTATTGGAACTGGATCTTTTGAATTTCAAAGACTTGAGCATGCCCCTTATAGCCTTGACCTAGCCCCGCTAGATTTTGCCGTCTTTCCTTATCTTAAGTCACAGTTACGAGGACATAGGTTTGAAAACTTAAATGAGCTTAAACAAGAAACAATTAGAGTGTTTCGCGGACTACAGACCAGCTGGTTTACCAACGTATACGACAAGTGGGTTGTGCGGCACCAAAAATGCATCGATCACCACGGCGAGTATTTTAAAAAGGAATAACGCTAATGACGTTGACGTCTTAATTATTATGAAAGTGTGGGCCGGGGTTATATGATTGGTGCAAATTAAAGTTCTCTGTGCTAATTATATTTTAAGCTAGAACGTTGAAATTTCACATAGTCTGTCATAAATCCTGTGTTCATATGCTCTTAAGAGCGTTTGTCTCTAATGTTATAATAAACAATTTTATTAGAAGAGTCCACGCTATTTTCGGACAGCCCTCGTACAACAACCGAGGGATAAAGTTGAGATTTTTGTCCATTAAACCTTACCCAAGATACATATGGGAACCGAAGGTCCTCATATTTCCGTTTTTTTTTTTTTTTTTAAAAAGAATATCCCATAGAAAAGGATCGTGTAGTGGGGGGGGGGATATCCAGAAGTTTTAAGACTTCCATTATAATAGTCTTATGTAAAGAAACAATGAAAATGAAAATTGCCACATGATCACAAGTTTCTTCTATTTTTATGGGACCAGTTTACCATATTTCATCCAACTCATATAAATATACTCGATTTCACATTAAGTTTTATAAGTATAATATATTTCAACAAACTCATAAATACATCCAATTGTACATTGCACGGCATCTCGGGGAAAAATCAGTGAAGTCATGGACGTCAGCGCGCATCTGTCTCCGAGTGTGTACCGATTTCTCGCCGAAGTATTATCATTCCTTCTCAAAATAGTCACCAGAATTGTCAACAAACTTCAGCATACGCGGACACCCCTGTCTGGTAACAATATATCTGAAGTCTGACGCTGGAATGATTGCAATTGCCACTTTCAGTACCAGGTACAACTTTTAATGTGAATCAAATTGTAATCATGGAACTTTCCATCCTCTCAAAATCTCGTGCCCTCTAAATAAAAGCCATCTTGACACTTGTTTTGCTATATGCTACGGATATATGCTTGTCTGTTCGAGATGGTGTAAAACCCAATAGTGCACAAAACTTAATGGAACTGTATACCTCCGCCTGAGTAGCCATTTAAAGTGCCCTGACGTAACGGTATTTTCAAAAAATCAGCAGTGCAACTTGTAGCTTAAAATGACGTCACCGTCAGATGTGTGCAGTGGTCGTCATTTTTACAGGACATATGCAGTATATTTCAGGCTGATTAGGACAAGCTTTTGATTACTGAAATCGTTTGTGAAATATGCGTTTCATGTGGTGTTTATTGCAGGTACTATCTTAAACTTTTATGGGGTCCTGCTTCGCTCAGTGGTAAAGTGTAGGACTCGCAAACTTGAGGCCCCGAAGCTCGAGCCTCACTGGATCTACTTTGTTTTTCGTGGGAGTGTTCTTGGTCAAGACACTTCAGAGCCCTAGCCTAGTAAATGGTTGCACCCAGGAAATACATGAATATGTGAGCTATCGCCGTGATATGACTGAAAAATGTTGAAAGCGGTGTAAAACACCATTCAATCAATCAATTAAAATTTTACAGTGCCCCGAAAAGGCACTCTTTGGTTTCTTCAGCAACGAGTTACGATTATTTAACAAACGTATGAATACATGGGCTTGTGAATTTGTCCGCTGAGCGTGCAGTCACATTTTTATTATGAAAGTTTCATTCTGATCGGACAAATAATTGAAGAGTAATTGCGTTTGTCTCATAACTTTTTGATACTCCCTCGCAGATTCCAAGAGTACATCACATTTCTTCATTCTAAACACGGTAAGGGTTTGTGTACATATTATGTCCATCATTGCAAGTCTAACTTATTTTCACAAGTGCACAGCTCACAAGGAACGGATTATCCCATAAAACCTCCAATGGTAGTGTATTCAAATTCGACCTTTTCCAAATACAGAGGACCAAGTAGAACCTGATCTTTCAAATTTGATACGTTTAGAAACAAACAAATAACGCTATACTACATCTGATATTACCAAGAGTTTATCACATGCAAACATTTATCTATGGCGTTTTCCTATAAATCTAAACTTTTTGATAACGCTTGTCTTGATACACCTCTCCGTCATAATCATAAGCAAGTGTAGTCCTATACGTACAGAACTAGAAGTATAAAAAATAACAACGAATTTGAGTTTTAGTTAAGGCTTAAAGCTAAACTACTGTATGTACCTATTTAATTTACAAGCTATGGCAAAATATGTACTGCGTTTCATTTTCTTACTGCTCACTATATTTCTTGATGCCGTTTCATGTTCGATAACAGAAATGATTCCATTAGAACTCTCAGTAATCACCACTTCAAGACGATACATCTATCAAAGAGGAATTCAATACAAATCTGTCAATATTTGGTCTCGCTGGTTAATATCTGCTTGAGAAAAACCATTATAGATTTACTGTAAGTTCCTTTTTTCATTCACACCGTTTGAGTTTGATCAAAGTAACATAAGACTCATCTTTATACACTTCCTTTTATTATTTCAGCAAAGATGGTATGTTTTTCATTTCTGTTGACGAATTTAATTCTCAGAGATATATGCAACCTTTAAGCTGGCATATATCTTTGTATGTAGTAAGGTCTCAAATGTTGGAATTTCCAAATTTTGTTCGACAAAAACAGTCCCGAAACCGACCCTGAAAATGTCAGAGCGCGCGTTCTGTGTTGTCTGATCCTGATTTCACTCTGTCCAAAAAAGCGTGTTAAGTCGTGATTACAAGCTTTTCGGTTAAAAAGGCGTTCATTCTGCCATTTTAACCATTTTAACCAAATTCATAAATAAAATACAAAAATAAGAAACCATTACAGAAATCAAACATACGCTTTGCAGTGATTAAGTGCGATAAAATTATTATGCAATTTAATTTTCAATTCATACCAGTTAAAACAAGAGGGCCATAATGGCCCTGGATCGCTCACCTGAGTCAATAGTCGAAATTTCACTCCACGTGCAAAATTCAATTTCTGACCAATTGTCAGGTCAGTTGAGCTTAAAATGCGGCATCTAGAGCATCCACAAGAAATTTGCGTAAGTTGACGTAGTGACCTACTTTATCACCAAATTTAGAACTCATCAAAATATTTATCAAGACAAACATTCTGAACAGTTTTCAAGTTAATTGAGAAATAAATGTGGCCTCTAGAGTGCCCTAAAGGTATTTCTTTAATTTTACCAAGTGACCTAGTTTATGATCCCAGGTGACCCAATTTCAAACTCATCCAATATTTCATGAAGACAAACATTCTGACCAATTTTCAAGTCAATTCAGCAAGAAATGTGGCCTCTAGAGTGCCCTAAAGGTATTTCTTTAATTTAACCTAGTGACCTAGATTATGACCCCAGGTGACCCAATTTTGAACTCATTTTAGAGCAAGAAATGTGGCCTCTAGAGTGCACTAAAGGTATTTCTTCAATTTGACCTAGTGACCTAGTTTATGATCCCAGTTGACCCAATACAGATTCATGTGAGATTTTATCAAGACAAACATTCTGACAAATTTTCAAGTCAATTGAGCAAAAAATGTGGCCTCTAGAGTGCCCTAAAGGTATTTCTTTAATTTGACCTAGTGACCCAGTTTATGATCCCAGTTGACCCAAATCCAAACTCATCCGAGATTTCATCAAGACAAACATTCTGACCAAATTTCAGGTCATTTGAAAAATAAATGTAGCATCTAGAGTGCCCACAAGGTATTTCTTTAATTTGACCTAGTGACCTAGTTTATGACCCCAGGTGACCCAATTTTGAACTCACTGAAGATGTTGTGCTCAGGTGGGCTAACAAACTTAGAACAGTTTCACTACATACCAAATATCAAAGCTCCAAGCCCTCCAGTTTCACAGAAGAAGACTTTTAAAGTTTTCCCTATTTTGTTCTTATGTTCAAACTTGTGACCCCTGGGGCGGGGCCTGTTTTGACCCCACGGGCATCATATGAACAAACTTGGTAGAGGTCTACTGGGAGATGCTACATACCAAATATCAAAGATCTACACCTTCCAGTTTTAGAGAAGAAGGATTTTAAAATTTTCCTTCTTTGTTCTAACTTGTGACCCCCGAGGCGGGGCCAGTTTTGACAAACACCCAGATTCCCCACCTTCAAAAAAGGCCAAGGTAGTTAGATCCATGGGCAAGCATATGTTCATCGTGTGCATAGACAGACAGGGCGTTCTTCTTTGCCACGCTGTACCACTGGGTCAGACGGTAAACTCCACATATTACACAAAGGTAAAGTTTATTAATCTGTCCACACTTTATACTTATTTCCATTTCATTCATGAACGGAAACCGCTTCTAAATAACTTGTTCATTCAAACTATTTTTAAATCAAAATTATTGTTTACATAGTGTCCGCAGTTTGAGCTCGTTTTTACTTTCAGGTCATCAGATGAGACCTCAGGCGTGCGATTCGAAAAAAGCGACCGGGGCTTATTGACAACTTAGAAAATATTATCTTCCACCAGGATAACGCTACACTTCTAAACACACACTATTGGAACTGGATCTTTTGAATTTCAAAGACTTGAGCATGCCCCTTATAGCCTTGACCTAGCCCCGCTAGATTTTGCCGTCTTTCCTTATCTTAAGTCACAGTTACGAGGACATAGGTTTGAAAACTTAAATGAGCTTAAACAAGAAACAATTAGAGTGTTTCGCGGACTACAGACCAGCTGGTTTACCAACGTATACGACAAGTGGGTTGTGCGGCACCAAAAATGCATCGATCACCACGGCGAGTATTTTAAAAAGGAATAACGCTAATGACGTTGACGTCTTAATTATTATGAAAGTGTGGGCCGGGGTTATATGATTGGTGCAAATTAAAGTTCTCTGTGCTAATTATATTTTAAGCTAGAACGTTGAAATTTCACATAGTCTGTCATAAATCCTGTGTTCATATGCTCTTAAGAGCGTTTGACTCTAATGTTATAATAAACAATTTTATTAGAAGAGTCCACGCTATTTTCGGACAGCCCTCGTACAACAACCGAGGGATAAAGTTGAGATTTTTGTCCATTAAACCTTACCCAAGATACATATGGGAACCGAAGGTCCTCATATTTCCGTTTTTTTTTTTTTTTTTTTAAAAAGAATATCCCATAGAAAAGGATCGTGTAGTGGGGGGGGGGGGATATCCAGAAGTTTTAAGACTTCCATTATAATAGTCTTACGTAAAGAAACAATGAAAATGAAAATTGCCACATGATCACAAGTTTCTTCTATTTTTATGGGACCAGTTTACCATATTTCATCCAACTCATATAAATATACTCGATTTCACATTAAGTTTTATAAGTATAATATATTTCAACAAACTCATAAATACATCCAATTGTACATTGCACGGCATCTCGGGGAAAAATCAGTGAAGTCATGGACGTCAGCGCGCATCTGTCTCCGAGTGTGTACCGATTTCTCGCCGAAGTATTATCATTCCTTCTCAAAATAGTCACCAGAATTGTCAACAAACTTCAGCATACGCGGACACCCCTGTCTGGTAACAATATATCTGAAGTCTGACGCTGGAATGATTGCAATTGCCACTTTCAGTACCAGGTACAACTTTTAATGTGAATCAAATTGTAATCATGGAACTTTCCATCCTCTCAAAATCTCGTGCCCTCTAAATAAAAGCCATCTTGACACTTGTTTTGCTATATGCTACGGATATATGCTTGTCTGTTCGAGATGGTGTAAAACCCAATAGTGCACAAAACTTAATGGAACTGTATACCTCCGCCTGAGTAGCCATTTAAAGTGCCCTGACGTAACGGTATTTTCAAAAAATCAGCAGTGCAACTTGTAGCTTAAAATGACGTCACCGTCAGATGTGTGCAGTGGTCGTCATTTTTACAGGACATATGCAGTATATTTCAGGCTGATTAGGACAAGCTTTTGATTACTGAAATCGTTTGTGAAATATGCGTTTCATGTGGTGTTTATTGCAGGTACTATCTTAAACTTTTATGGGGTCCTGCTTCGCTCAGTGGTAAAGTGTAGGACTCGCAAACTTGAGGCCCCGAAGCTCGAGCCTCACTGGATCTACTTTGTTTTTCGTGGGAGTGTTCTTGGTCAAGACACTTCAGAGCCCTAGCCTAGTAAATGGTTGCACCCAGGAAATACATGAATATGTGAGCTATCGCCGTGATATGACTGAAAAATGTTGAAAGCGGTGTAAAACACCATTCAATCAATCAATTAAAATTTTACAGTGCCCCGAAAAGGCACTCTTTGGTTTCTTCAGCAACGAGTTACGATTATTTAACAAACGTATGAATACATGGGCTTGTGAATTTGTCCGCTGAGCGTGCAGTCACATTTTTATTATGAAAGTTTCATTCTGATCGGACAAATAATTGAAGAGTAATTGCGTTTGTCTCATAACTTTTTGATACTCCCTCGCAGATTCCAAGAGTACATCACATTTCTTCATTCTAAACACGGTAAGGGTTTGTGTACATATTATGTCCATCATTGCAAGTCTAACTTATTTTCACAAGTGCACAGCTCACAAGGAACGGATTATCCCATAAAACCTCCAATGGTAGTGTATTCAAATTCGACCTTTTCCAAATACAGAGGACCAAGTAGAACCTGATCTTTCAAATTTGATACGTTTAGAAACAAACAAATAACGCTATACTACATCTGATATTACCAAGAGTTTATCACATGCAAACATTTATCTATGGCGTTTTCCTATAAATCTAAACTTTTTGATAACGCTTGTCTTGATACACCTCTCCGTCATAATCATAAGCAAGTGTAGTCCTATACGTACAGAACTAGAAGTATAAAAAATAACAACGAATTTGAGTTTTAGTTAAGGCTTAAAGCTAAACTACTGTATGTACCTATTTAATTTACAAGCTATGGCAAAATATGTACTGCGTTTCATTTTCTTACTGCTCACTATATTTCTTGATGCCGTTTCATGTTCGATAACAGAAATGATTCCATTAGAACTCTCAGTAATCACCACTTCAAGACGATACATCTATCAAAGAGGAATTCAATACAAATCTGTCAATATTTGGTCTCGCTGGTTAATATCTGCTTGAGAAAAACCATTATAGATTTACTGTAAGTTCCTTTTTTCATTCACACCGTTTGAGTTTGATCAAAGTAACATAAGACTCATCTTTATACACTTCCTTTTATTATTTCAGCAAAGATGGTATGTTTTTCATTTCTGTTGACGAATTTAATTCTCAGAGATATATGCAACCTTTAAGCTGGCATATATCTTTGTATGTAGTAAGGTCTCAAATGTTGGAATTTCCAAATTTTGTTCGACAAAAACAGTCCCGAAACCGACCCTGAAAATGTCAGAGCGCGCGTTCTGTGTTGTCTGATCCTGATTTCACTCTGTCCAAAAAAGCGTGTTAAGTCGTGATTACAAGCTTTTCGGTTAAAAAGGCGTTCATTCTGCCATTTTAACCATTTTAACCAAATTCATAAATAAAATACAAAAATAAGAAACCATTACAGAAATCAAACATACGCTTTGCAGTGATTAAGTGCGATAAAATTATTATGCAATTTAATTTTCAATTCATACCAGTTAAAACAAGAGGGCCATAATGGCCCTGGATCGCTCACCTGAGTCAATAGTCGAAATTTCACTCCACGTGCAAAATTCAATTTCTGACCAATTGTCAGGTCAGTTGAGCTTAAAATGCGGCATCTAGAGCATCCACAAGAAATTTGCGTAAGTTGACGTAGTGACCTACTTTATCACCAAATTTAGAACTCATCAAAATATTTATCAAGACAAACATTCTGAACAGTTTTCAAGTTAATTGAGAAATAAATGTGGCCTCTAGAGTGCCCTAAAGGTATTTCTTTAATTTTACCAAGTGACCTAGTTTATGATCCCAGGTGACCCAATTTCAAACTCATCCAATATTTCATGAAGACAAACATTCTGACCAATTTTCAAGTCAATTCAGCAAGAAATGTGGCCTCTAGAGTGCCCTAAAGGTATTTCTTTAATTTAACCTAGTGACCTAGATTATGACCCCAGGTGACCCAATTTTGAACTCATTTTAGAGCAAGAAATGTGGCCTCTAGAGTGCACTAAAGGTATTTCTTCAATTTGACCTAGTGACCTAGTTTATGATCCCAGTTGACCCAATACAGATTCATGTGAGATTTTATCAAGACAAACATTCTGACAAATTTTCAAGTCAATTGAGCAAAAAATGTGGCCTCTAGAGTGCCCTAAAGGTATTTCTTTAATTTGACCTAGTGACCCAGTTTATGATCCCAGTTGACCCAAATCCAAACTCATCCGAGATTTCATCAAGACAAACATTCTGACCAAATTTCAGGTCATTTGAGAAATAAATGTAGCATCTAGAGTGCCCACAAGGTATTTCTTTAATTTGACCTAGTGACCTAGTTTATGACCCCAGGTGACCCAATTTTGAACTCACTGAAGATGTTGTGCTCAGGTGGGCTAACAAACTTAGAACAGTTTCACTACATACCAAATATCAAAGCTCCAAGCCCTCCAGTTTCACAGAAGAAGACTTTTAAAGTTTTCCCTATTTTGTTCTTATGTTCAAACTTGTGACCCCTGGGGCGGGGCCTGTTTTGACCCCACGGGCATCATATGAACAAACTTGGTAGAGGTCTACTGGGAGATGCTACATACCAAATATCAAAGATCTACACCTTCCAGTTTTAGAGAAGAAGGATTTTAAAATTTTCCTTCTTTGTTCTAACTTGTGACCCCCGAGGCGGGGCCAGTTTTGACCCTAGGGGCAGGGTATGAACAAACTTGGTAGAGGTCCACTAGGAGATGCTACATACCAAATATGAAAGCTCTGTGCCTACCAGTTTCAGAGAAGAAGAATTTTAAAATTTTCCTTCTTTGTTCCTATGTTTAAACTTGTGACCCCCGGGGCAGGGCCAGTTTTGACCCTAGGGGCATCGTATGGACAAACTTGGTAGAGGCCCACTAGGAGATGCTACATACCAAATATCAAAGCTCTGGGCCTTCCAGTTTCAAAGAAGAAGAATTTTAAAGTTTTCCTTTTTTTGTTCCTATGTTCGAACTTGTGACCCCCGGATTGGGGCCACTTTTGACCCCAGGGGCATCATATGAACAAACTTGGTAGAGGTCCACTAGGAGATGCTACATACCAAATATCAAAGCTCTACGCCTTCTAGTTTCAGAGGAGAAGATTTTCAAACATTTTGCTTTTTTTTTCCTTTTGGTTGCCATGGCAACCAGAGTTATGGGTGCAATTCAATCTCTTGAACAACTTTGGTAGAGCTTCAGCCAAAAAATATCCCTACCAAGTTTCATCAAGATTGGCCCAGTGGTTTAGGAGGAGATGTTTAAAGAAATTGTGGACGACGCACGACGAACATTGGGCGATCACAAAAGCTCACCTTGAGCACTTCGTGCTCAGGTGAGCTAAAAAGAACATACATGGAACACTGACCACCATGGAAAATAATGGGAATAAGAAATTTATTTACATGTATTGTATTTCATGACATGAAACTCCATGTTGTTGGCGATTCTATGCATATCTAAACCCAGTGCGTCGTTTACACATGATAAATTGATTTCCCCACGGTGTAAATAAAGCCTTAATTCCAGAATATCTCATAATAATTATTATTTGTTTTCATCAATATAAGCGAGTTCTTAACGGCCGAAAAAAATTTTTCCATAGCTCAATTTGAAATAAAAAAAAAACAATCATATAGTGCCGGAACCACTTTTGCTGTCAAACTAATGTAAACAAACATGTATACGAGATTCCATAATGATTTTCTTTCTAATTTTATACCGAATCCGAAGTTCCAAAGCTAGCTAAGTTTATTTATCATAAAAAAGAGATCCAACAAATTCATAAAGTCTAAGAGAGAACTTTAAACTCGTTGTCATTTTACTGGGTACGAATTATCGAATTTTCAACTTACTTCCAATGTATTAACAACGTATATCACAAATGTTCGCGCGCATCTTACCGCGCATGTTTTTTTGTCATTAGTTTAAATATATTTTATTTGTAACATTCTTACATACTAGAATATAATAGGACACTTTCAAAATACATATAATATGCTACAAAATGGATTGGAACGGAAGTGTAAGCTTATACTGTTCTTTTCCATGGATTCTTGATGGTATCAAAGTCCTGTTTTATTCTTTTATTCAATGATTTGACGAGTGAAAGAAAAAGATGTTAGGTATATATATATATATATATAAAAAAAAAAAAAAGGAGACAGCTACGGATACTGTAAAGAGATCGTGCGATGTGGGATGTTCTCGAAACCAATATTATAGAATTAACTGTATTGTCTTTATTTGTATGATATTATGGTAAGACGAAACATAAAATTGTTACAAGACTTGAATGGATTTTCACTTATAGCTTGAACCTTCTGCTATCCTTGATAAAAGACTGCACTTCTAAAAATACCGTAACATTTTCATGAAAGGTGAGGCTTTCGTCACCGTACAGCAGGAAGGCCCAGCAGACAGTGGTGAAATTCTCGACAGTTGCAAAAAGCTTATTTCTAATGATAGTATAATACCTACACTCTAAAAGATAATGTTGACTAGTCTCAATTCCATCACATTGACACAAGGGCGAAGCAGCTAAATTCTTTGGAATAGATCAAAACTTGGCGAACTACATTTCTTACGCAGCCTGGTGTGGATAATTTGATATTCTCTTTCGCCAATGAAATAAAGCTTATTAGGTATGGGTTTGTCCCTGTCAAGGTATGCCTTAAAAGCTGTCAGCGAATCTAAATTTCTAATTTTTTGGGGCAGAGCATTCAAATCGTCCACCACTGACGGAATAAAAGAATTTTTGTACATTGATGTTCTACATGCGATGCCTTGGATGTCGTTAGCTCGTCGCAGGTTATAACTCGTTATATTACCAACCGTATCTGGGACTAGAGATGATAAGTAGTCAGGAGTAATACCCTTAATCATTTTAAAAAATAAGATTAATTTGTGTTTTTTCCTTCTGTATCTAAGTGATTCCCATCCTGCTTCATTTGTAAGGTCTTCCAGGGATACTACTTTAGTATAGCCAGTCATATTTCTTGCCGAACTTTTTCAACTTCATTTTTTAGGTACTTAGGAATATTATCCCATATATTATCAGCATATTCTAAGACTGGTCTTATAAAAGGAAAATAGATTATTTGCATTGTATGCCGATCTAACTTAAACTTTAGTGCTCTCATGATATTAACTCTATTCCATGCTTTTTCCAGTGTTATTTTTATGTGATAATCCCAAGATCCATTACTGGAAAAATAAAGCCCAAGATGTTTATGAACTTCTACATTAGGTATATTGACATTTGACATATTAAGATTGGGGTGAGCAGGTTTCAATAGTTTCTTTGATATAATATGAGATTCGGATTTTGAGGGATTGAATTTCACCAACCATTTCCTCGCCCAATTTTCAATCTTATCTATATCCGCCTGAAGATTGGTAGCAGCCAAGACTGGATTGTGTACAACAAACGACAGACTAGTGTCGTCTGCAAAAAGATTTATGCTGGAGTTTATGTCTTCAACTATATCATTAATATAAAATAAAAATAAAATCGGACCTAAAATTGAGCCCTGAGGAACTCCTCCGTTGATAGAACACGAGTCCGAAAAAGACCGGGGAAGCACTATTCTTTGAGAACGATTGGAAAGATAATTTCTAAACCAGTTAAGAAGTTTGCCGTCTATGCCAGATTGCTTCAGTTTGAAAAGAAGACCCCTATGCCAGACTTTGTCAAATGCCTTACTTATGTCAAAGAAATTTACCCGGAATTCAAGTCCATCATCTAAGGCTTTACAAATTCTATCATACAAAACTGATAATTGATTGACGGTCGAGTCCCTGGGTAAAAATCCCGACTGCTGAGGGGTAAAAAGTTTGATTCTTGTAAAAAATTAAAAAGATGTTTAAAAACTTTTGTCATGGATAGTGAATCAAAAGTGCACCTACATGTATGTATTTTTTGCACATATGGTAATACTACTGGTGCACTGAAACAAGTAGCACTTCCTTCGCCAGTATTAGTAAAGAGAAAAATGGATCTGTGAACTGTCACCGTGAAATAATTAAAATACTTTTGACACTGCGTTACACAGCAAACAAAGGTGGAAAATTCAAAGCTGTGGAAGTATAGCTGTTTCCACTTTGAAAATTATTGTTGGAAAAGGAGAAAACGCGCCTAATGAGCAATTTCTCCTTTTCCCACTATGTCTGCTGAGCTTTTATCCTATTTTTTTCCTGAAAAAAAAATAACTTCCGCAGTGACCTTCATCCTTGTTTTATGACGAAATAAGCACGGATAGGTGCCATTTTTATTTTTTTTTTTATTGTTTAAAATTATAAATACTATAGGTGTGGAAATTAGAAGAAAAATCTGTCTGTTAGAAAGTATGTATTCATTAAAGACTAACCTCTATTTCGGTCAAATTATCTCTCTTTTTAACTCAATGTATATTACATGCATATTTGTACATTTAACATGCTCAAAACCAGGCTATTACATATTTTTTGTGCAAAACTAAATAAATTTCATTGAAATAATGTATGTTTGTATATTCTTCAGGTAATTTTCCTGTTTAACTGGCTATTAGAGAAAACGTGTTAAATCCAATATAAGCTGAATTTTGGAACTGTATATACCTTTTTCAAAGGCAAATTCCTGAGAAACGATCACGGTGACCCATATTTTTTTTTTTTTTACTGTAATCTCCTAGAGACATATTGAGCTTTGTATTTGCAAAGTTTAAAAAAAAATCTGTCCGTTGGAAAAATTTGCGATATATGTCTTTCAACTTCTAACTATAGATCTACCAGCTCTGCACATTCGGCAAACTTCGGACGATCCGGTGAACAAGTCCCTCGGCTGTATCATGTAGCTTAATATGCACCTACACGGTACCATATTTCGCCATAATTACACCATTTTACCGTTTTTAAAATTGTAAGGCTCCTCTTAAAACAGAAAATTTCTATCGATATCTTTTTAAAAACATTTCCGCTGAGAAACAGTTTGTACATTCAGTTTTTAGCGTGGTCTATTAATTCCGTTCGGTGTTTCATCGACAGATTGATAGATGTGAATAACATTAGCGTGTTTCTTCATGTCTTTGCTATACGACTTACATGGGCGGCCCCATGTTTAAGATCATGCGACTGGCAGTTTAAAATTGAAACTTTCTTTGTTTGGACGAGGTTGAATATAGGTACGGGATCGACCGAGATGTGACGAGTGCAATATTCGAGTGTTCTGCAATGTTAAATGATAACGTCATGATTTTTTACCAGTTTTTTACGTCACGAACGAGCCGTTGTCCCGCGCTATGAAATACCAATGAAATGCGCATTGGAAAGTAGAAACTGCGAAATTTGATTTACAAAAAATAAAACATATGCAGTTAGTAATGTTATCATTTATGTGTGTATTTGTTAATAATTTAGTGACCATCTTCGAGTGTTAAGGTAAGCCATGGGTAAAGGAACTAGCTCAGATATGTAAAAATGTTGAACCACTAGGGAGACTGGTCTTTATTAAATGCAGAAAATTAACCGAGGACATAAAGTTTCGGCTCAGGTTAGCCTGCGCGAGACTGCATTAAACGCCTTTTCACTAAGTGCGGCTTAATTTGATTTTAAGACCATATGGACAGAAATAGAACTATTATATTTTTGCGTACTTTAAATCGACGAAAATGTTCAAAGATCATTTCAGTTATTTTGTTGTGCTATTTCAAATTTCCAGCAAAGGGGGTGGGGGGGGGGGGGAAATCCCACACTACCCTTTTTTTATTAACGATGTTGATTTTTGAATAATACACGATGATTTAGAGATCCGAACCAAAAATAAAGAACATGCTTCTGTCAAAGAAACAATGGTAGCCAAAAGTAAACAAAGCGTATAAAATGTAAAATTCACTCAAATTCTTATCATACAATTCAAGATTATGGCAATTATTAGACTATGAGCCAGCAGGGTGTTTGCTTTCCCCTTCCCCCCCGGGGGAATTTTCGGGACTATGATTTTCTTGAATCCCAAGGTCTCCTTAGCACATTCCCAAAGTCTACCTCGTGGCGAGGGGGGCTTTTAGAAGTAATAGAGGTCAAGGGTCATCAAGTACACCTCTAACCATAACCGTATTAGTTGATCCTCAATTGTCACTTCTTTGGAAATTTTATACCTTGTGAAAGTCCCAAATGATTTCAGGTAATGTAATAAGCTTATATTTAGATATTTCTATGCATTTTTAACAAAATGAAAGAACATATGCAAATCAAAGCACCGACAGCACTATTTTTTTATGATTCAAGCTTCCAAAAAATCATAATCTGAGAAACTAAATGTTTCTAGATGTTTTTCAGACAAAGCACATTTTCTTGATCACAAATACCTTGAATGCATCCTAGAAGCCACCCAAACAACATTTTCAGATTTATTGTATATCAGTTTGTCAGATTCATGGATAAAATGGAAGCACTTATAACCAAAGTTGTATATACATGTACTTTAATTTTTTCTTTTTTTTTTTATCAGTTGCTGAGAATTCAACAACTATCTTGCTCATTTCTTTATTTTAGTTTAAAAAAAAATATATATATATATATATATATATATTGGTATGCTTATTTTCATGGTCTTAATAATTATATCCATTACAGTAAACAGAAGCTTTTAGTGTAAATCAAAGTACTTAAGTTACTGATACATTGTGTACCATTTAACTCTCACATCTAAAAAATGGACAAAAAAGTTTAAAAGTAAAATATCTTGATCTTATTTACTAAGAAGACATTGCATATGCTATCTACAGTGCCTTCTCTTGTTATTTTTATCAATTTAGATTTCTCGGACAATGATATCAAAGCACCAAAATTTGAACTTGCCATGACGAAGTAGTAAAGGTATGACCTACAGCAATATTCATCTTTTAAGTTAAATACAGGATACATGTGCATGAATTTAACCCTTTCAGCGCTATAGGCGAAAGCAGAGGCCTTTGCGGACAACATATATCAAGATCAGACTGCACAGAACATGTAGTCTCATCTTGGATCTCTGTCGTCAGCTTGTTTAGTCAAGCCTTACATGATAAAACTCTTTCTTAGTTTCAGTGGAATCTATACTCAATTCCATAAATAAGTGTGCACTTAATTTTCTTTTATTTCTCGTCGCATGTTTTACTGAAGACCAACAAATTTGGTATCATACTTTAGTTCAGAGTTTGTAGAAAATGTTTAAGATTTCTTGTTTAAGCAATGAAGTCCACATTTTTATCAAATTCTTTTGAAACCTGCAAAGATTATTTGGTTCATCAAAGGATTGAACTCTATTAAAAGTGAAGAAAATCTAGCAATTAGCTTAGAAGCAATTTGTTGACTTAGTATTGATTATATGTCAAAATCCACATTTTTAGTCACATATCTTTGAAATTTGCTAAGATTGTTTAATAAAAAACTTACTGAAACCCTATCAAATTAGGCTGGATTCCAAACAATTGGTTTTGAGAAATTTTATTCCCCCCTATTTTTTTGTGATTTTGTCTTTTTCCTATTAGCATCATGAATTCATACTGTATGCTAGCAAAAAAGCAAAATCACAGTGTAAATATGAACTGTTGTGTAATTTCTGTACGGTACTGTACCTCATCAACCTATTATGTTCTACATCTGTCACCGGAACATAACAATAGTAATTCATTCGAAAGTAAAGATTTATACATCCCAGCAGTGGAGACGTCAATTATTTCATGTTGAGCTGTGTCATAGCTTACATTGGTACAAGCCTGACAGAGTTGAATTGAAAAATGCTATGATAAATGATTGGTAATATCGTTCGCAGGGATATGAATCACAGACTTGCTTTTTATAAACCACCATAAACAGAAGCCGGCTGGTTAGAATTGAATGGGTTTTCTTTTTGTTACATTGCCCACGAAACGAGCATATTCTCCTTGGCTCCGGAGAATATTGGAAAACGCCAACGACATTTTCCTAGCTGTTCATTACCAAGCTTTCTCATGGAATACGTGATATAAACTTGAACGTGGGAAATGTAAAATACTAGTCCTTGAGCAGGTGCAAGAAAATCTTTCGAAGTTTCATTTAATTCATTGTTCACATGTTTAGATCTACAATTGAAACCACCCAGCAAAGAAAGATACGAAACTGCACACTTGTAGGGGAGAGGGGGAAAAGGGTTACAGGGGAGGCAGTTTTAGCAAAACAATAAAAAAAAACCTGGTTTCTTAGACGATAACTATTCAGTATGTTGTTATCAGGATTATATTATTTCAACGTGATCTCTTCCTGTGAAATCAGTTATTTTTTCTTACAAATGATAGAGAGTTTTATTTGAGTACGTGAATATACTCGTACTCACCTTTACGTTGCCTCTAATTACCAATATGGGGTTTCGTAGATCCAGATCACCTGTTGTGCAAGTCGAATTTATTTGATCGTATGGGCTTCTATAGATTTCCGTAGATCCTTATGCATCTAAACTTGTAATTCAGAAAATGGTTTTGAACTTACTTATTTTTTTTTTTTTTTTTTGTCTTATTTTTAAGATTTGTTGACACGTGAAAACTTTTGACAGCACATGATCTTTAGGATTCCTTTAGATGTGGTGGACGTACCTATTTTGACGGGCTTAAATACTATTTCGGTTTACTCATACTAAAATGAAGAATTGGTTCTAAAACAGAAACTTATGACTTAGAAAAAGAAAAACAGTTTACATACATGTACATTTATAAGCATAATTTCTGCTTTGGTCATGTATTCTTAAACCATATATGTTTCAAAAAATCTAGTGCCAGAAGCAGTGCTGGCGTCCAGAAAAAAAAAAGGCCAATTTTATTTTTGTAACATACGGTATCTGCAGTATAGTGATTAAGTAAAGTACCAAATCAAAAACACCAACACTCAACTGAAACGGTAATGACCACGAGCAGTCTTAAGTATTTTACTCTTCAATATTTGGAAAAGCAATGAACAGGACTAAAGCGTGTCATGGTGTCCTAGGAATCTATTTTACAGGAAAAGAAAACACAAGACGTTCTTGTTCCTTTTACCGAAGTGTATTTATCGGCGAGGACAGACAAGGAATATCGTATAAAAATGTTTTATCAGGACACAATCATTTAAAAATATTAAATATTTAGTACCAAATGAAAGAAAACATTTCCTTTTACCAAAAGCACAAGTTTTAAAGAAATGTTCAACTATGAGAGAGGGAGATTACACATTCTTTTTATCCTAGAAACATTGTATTGATTGTTGAATAGTGTTTTATTACGCTTTGAACATTATTTCGGCTATATCACGGCAGCAGCTCAGATATTCATGCATGTCCTAGGTTTCATCCATACTAGGCTAGGTATCTGAAGTGTCTTGCCTGAGGACACTCCATCGATAGCCCCAGTGTGTTAGCTTGTCTAGCCTAGAATCTGAGTTCATTTAATAATACATTACATGGCGTCTAGGAGGTAGCAACTCACAAGGCGTTTAGTAGATGGTAACTCTAAGCACATACAGATGAAACTTCTCAAAGTTATATGGGAAATCTTTATGAAAAAAAAAAAAAAAAAAAAAATCGAAACAGGTTATTTTCATCTATGAATTTATAATAGGATGTGTGATTTTCCCTTTTCTCTAAACTTTCTACAAGGCAACAATAAGAAATTCTCAAAATTAAAGTAGTTGCAGATATCATACTAGAATGTAGCTGGCTCTAACTCGGCAGAAGGCTTGCTTTTCCCTATGAAAAATTTTGGTTTTTCTCTAAGTCTGGTCACCCACTTAAGAAGTATGTGTTTACGCCATTCTTAATCCACTCAGTAATCAAGAAATAGCATACAACAATACATATTCAGAAGAAAAGATCGCTGTAGAGAGAGCATTTGGAATGATTAAATCAACATTTAGGTAAAAATATTAGTCTTGTTGATAACTGCATGTTGTTCAGTTTCAAATTATTATTTCACAATTATTTCGTAAATTATCATATCTTACAGTATCTTAACGTGTCTATCTTTGAAACTATTTTCGATACTACTAGAATTATATCACAAAGGCCAGTGAACATATTCACTTTTCCTGGCCTGTTTGTAAAACAAGCATTTGGTGGAGGTTTAGTGAACTAAGCCTGTCCCCTCTGTCAGTTGACATATATTTGTTCCAACCTCCATTTACCACTCATTTATTAAAACATAATGGACCTAGTCTATTTACCAGAACAGTGTATGTCCAAGAAAGATTTTCATGACAATTTAATTCGAGAGTTGAAGAGTTTTCTCCCATGAAATTAACACTGTTCATGAGTATTGCATGTAAGGTTGAAACATCTGCGCCTTTATCAAATCGCTTTGGGTATTTTTTTTCAAGTTACCTCTGGCGACAATTTTATTTAAACCACCTTAAACCCCACAGTGCGTACCTGTATCTTAAAACTGCTAGCTGCTTCCTGACAAACTTAAACCAATTTTAAGATCAATTAGAAGAAATCTTCCTATCTGATATTTTACATATTTTGTTTTCTTTGCAGAAAATTAGTGACGCGTTGTCCCGGAATCCAAAAATGTTTGTGAAGTATGCTAAGGCTGATGTGATTCGTAGAAAATATACTAAACCATATGGTCCCTACCAAAACAATAAGGAATGGTGACTACTAATACAGAGTACTTCAACTTGAACTCAACAGAGAAATCTGAGATAAGCGCCTAGAGTTGTATATGAAGTCGTGTTGTAACACGAACTATTAGCGATTTAATGATGGACCAAATCAACATCCATCTTATTGTCAAGGCCCCGTGATTATAAAAAGATTTCGAGCACAGTATCATGATCAAGGAGCGGATTCTTGCTCAACTCTGAGTCCGATTCAGAATTTTGTGTCTATAAAAAAACCCTTGACTTGCGATCGTACTCAACTGAGTATGAAACTCAAACTATCTTTGGCAAGGTCTGAACCAGACTCAGTGCACGTCCTCGTATTCCGTAAAATTGGAAGCCCTGTTTAGGAGACAGATTCGGCGTGAAAGAAAGCGGAAACCGCGCTTTTTTAGAGACAGAAGTTATTCCTTGGATGTGGGAAAGCAGCCAGTGGCTTGGAAAGAATATTGTGCGGAGAGGTGGTAAACGAAACTCCAGGAATGCATGGATAGGTGCACTAGCCACTGCGATATGACTGAAATAATGTTGAAAACGACGTTAAACATCTAGTATAATTTTGCCTCCACAATTTCGGTTTACTTTTTACGGATAGAATTCAATGAAATGTACATATCATTGGAACAAAAAGACCGATCACTTTTGCCGCTTTGCAATAAATTGCATCGTCGCATAACAATACAAGTACGTCTACTTATTGAGGACCATTATATAGCTCAAGTCTCGTCGAATTAAATGAAAACATGCTTTTGAAGGATTGTTACCACTAAACCGATAGACACTGGAAAAGCACATCTGATATTACAGTATTTTGTTATATTCTTGTTACGGGCGATCACTCCTTCCTTATTGCATAGCTTTTTTCCGTATAAAATCAATAGCTATCAACTACGTTTTTTTTTTAAACTTTTCTGTTTAATGATGGGGGAACGGAATACTGATATTGAGATGGTTATTTCACATTCAGTTGTACATAATTGGACCAAACCATGTACATATGATATAGGTATTATGCCAGCAGTTGAAGTTCAAATGAATGAATGGAATTTTACGGCCCGTCGACAGCGGAGGTCATATTGGGCGCATATACGAAGATAAGAAGTGATAATGTGAAGTACTAAGCCGGAGGTCTATAAAACAGACTATGTAAACAGTAAAATATACTCAGTAGCGACGCTTACCAAGGTTAGTTCGGCGATAGAAAGGGGAAAAAAAAGGCCCTTAAAAATAATGAAAAATAAATGCAATAAGGTGAAAAAGACCCTAAAATTTTCTAAAAATATTTACCTCTTTGAGGTATTCAATTAATGACTCAATCTTCACAGTATGAAATAAAGGACAAAGGCTGTCTACTTTGTAAAAATTTTCTCGCACTTGCCCAAGATCAACACTATCAGTATGTGCTTGACGGTAAGAGGGGCAGAGCATGGAATGCATTGCATTGCCCCCTCTCCTTGAAGGAGATAGGAGTCTATAAGAGGAGTATGACCGATACGCAGCCTGGCGAAAACAATTTCTTCGCGACGACAAGTCCTCGATTCTGGCAACCATTCTTCTAGAGTTGGCTTGATACAGAATAATTTGTTCTGGTTTAATGAGTGAGTCGTTCCACAAAGTATACAATACAGACTGAATAAAAGTATTATAAGGAATGAGACTCGTTCAGGTTTTTGACCAATATGTAGATCTGCTGGAGTTGTTCAAAGTGACTATGTTTCACTGACTGAAATTTCTTGCATGAAGGATCGTCTCAAGAACCTAAATTATCGCTATGAATTCCTCATTAATTGTGGCAAATGTCAATTATTCGACGATATTTATCTTTTAGCGAGAGATCGTATACAATTCTATCATTTAGAAAGACATCGTATTCATTTCTATCTAAGAGAAACCTCGTTTTGGCTATTGTAGTCGATTTACCAGCCCATGTTTATTTGTTAATCTTTCCTTTTTTCATGGGCAAAATACACTGGGGATCAATGAATATGTACCTGTTTAACCGATCCCTTGGGTAGCTGCATTTTTTAAATGCCTTTGTCGATTACTTCTTGTTTAAAACTTTAAATGTCAGAGTTTCAGATTGTGTGTTTTGTTATTTATGACTCGGCTTATATGCATAGTTGTATAAAGTTGAATGGGTGACTTTGAACGAAATAACCTTCGCGGTAAATTCATATTCTGTCTTTTTTTATTAGAGGCTTTTCGGAACCGTCATGTTGTAAAAACAGGTTCTTTTATTATTCTATGGTTTTCGGTGAGGAAACTGTCTCCGTTCATGATTCTTTCCAAGAAATACACATGAGGTGTTTCGGAAGTAACAGAAATACTCACGGAGATTAATGGACGTTGTCAACGTCGTTTCGGCAACGTTCCGATTCTTTGAATGTCCATTTGTACAGACGTGTCCGAAGTTCGTGAGGAAACATTTCCTCTGCGACTAGGCAGTATAAAAGCCGTGTGCACAGCGTTTCTTCATCTCACTTCACTTCTGACGCCGTCACTGATTTCTTAGAATTTTTGCTTCGTGCTGAAACCACCAACCTATGATGGAAATATAGAATTTAATTCTTACCTTACCCAATTTAAGTTGATAAGCGATATGAACAAATGGTAATTCAGAACCAGAGCATTGCAAATAGCTGTGCACCTTCGAGGAAGTGCAGCTGAATCCTTAACGATATACCACATGGTAAACGCCAAGACTACGATGTCATTGTAGAATGCCTAACCCAAAGAGTTGAACCGACAAACAAAAGGAAATTATATGTAGCCAAATTAAGTTGAAGAATACGTAAACGTAATGAGACCTTTGATGAGCTAGCGTTTGATATTAGAAAAATTGTGAGACTAGCTTACCCAGAGCTTAGTAGGAACTGTATAGAGGAAATGACCCTTTACTGCTTTACTGAAGCAGTAAATGATGAAAATTTAAGACAGGCACTTATAATTGGTTGTTGCCCGAGAACCATGAACGAAGCCTTACGAATCTCAGGAGAAACTGAAATGAAATTCAATAGAAGACCAAGTTCGTACTGCACAGGGGTCCAAAATGATGGGATTCAAACCATAATACAGGAAATTAACAACAGAGAAAGTACAATGGAGGCACCAAACCCCGAAAAGCATGATTCCCATGACATATGTAATCAATTGAAGGAAGTGGAAGAAATGCAAAGAAAAGTGAGCCAAAATGGACATGATGGATATAGAAAGAAAAGAGGTAGTAACAGGGAGCCTATAAGGGTATATTACTGTCGTGGTGCTACAGATAACTTCATAAGCGACTGTCGTTCGAGGCATGAGTTCTATGATCATCCATATAACAAATACCACAACCTGCAACAAATTCAGGCACCAAACCAAGCCAACTCAAAGACAAGCACCAAATCCTTCTTTCTCTAATGAAGAAAAGATTAACCAGGAAAACTTCCATTAGCTGGGACTAAAGGTCAGGTGCCAGCCGTTGAAATAAAAACACTGAGGCGGGTGATAAAAAATTTAATGAAACAACGTGTCATCATTGTTCATTCTACATGCCATTATGTCTGTATGATCAAACAGTTCATGCTTTATTAGATACTGGTAGTGCCGCCAGTATTATGAGTTCAGACGGTATGAGGTCCATGTTACCAGAACGAGAAATACAAGTTATACCGATAAAGCCTGTTTTCAAAGCCGCAGATGGTGGTAAATTCAATCTCAAGGATTCATTACTACCAAAGTGAGGCTTCTAGAGCATGAATTAATTCACTAATTTTTAGTAGCAGATGAAGATGTACACTGTATAATTAGCTGGGATTTCATGACTTAGCATAATCTTAGCCTAGCCATGGGTTCAGGAACCATAAAGTTTTATGAAAATACTATCGAATTCATCAAAGAGAGTCAGCTACCAACAAGTTATAAAATATCCGTAGATTAGGATGTAACCCTCCCTCCAGCCAGTGAGTGCATTATGGCAGCCAAATTCGCAGATGGTATACCACACTTTAAAACAGGCTTAACTGATATACTTGATGAGGAGCTACTAGGCAAAGGCATAATAGTGGCTAAAACTGTGGTCACAACAAACTGGGCCAAAATACCTCTAAGACGAGTAAACCTAAATGAAAAGAAGATAAAGTTGTATAAAGATAAGCATATAGCAGTCTGCCATAGGGCCATGTTAGACTTAACAGGTACCAATCTCATTGGGCCGTATTGTGTGCCGTACAAAAGAGCCAGACAAACCGCTAGAACATTTAAAACCTGATTTAGAGGAATGCAAGAAAAAGCTAACAGAAGATGAAGTTAGAAAAGTAGAATAGCTTCATGTAAATTATCAGCATATATTCAGTAGATCAAAGTCTGATCTTGGTTCCACGGACTTAATAAAACATAAAATAAATATCGGTTTGGCCCCACCTATCAAGCGGAATCCAACAGGGCTACCCAAAAGGTTCAGGAGGAAGTCAATTATGAGGATGACAGACTCCTCCAAGCTGGTATCATTTAAGAGAGTCACGGACCTTGGGCTGCACCTATATTCCCTGTACGGAAATTGGACAATTCACTTAGACTAGGCATAGATTATCGTAAATCAAATGCTGTAACCCTCAAAGATTAGTATCCATTACCTAGAATACTGGATTACCTAGACTGTCTCAAGGGTGGCAGATACTACAGTTCCCTTGACTGTTCATCAGGATTCCATCAACAAATGGATCCATTGGACAGGGATAAAACATGCTTTGTTTGCCAGAAAGGCAAGTACAGATTTCGAGTTTTAAACTTTGGATCGACCAATGCTGTAGCAACCTTTCAACGATTTATGGAGTACATTAGAGTACGACCAAGTGCCATAACAAGCGCATCTTACTTTTTTTTTTCTTTTGTTTTCCTTCTCCTTCTTCAAAATTTCGTTTAAATGTGCCCGAGACTTGGAACTTGAGTAAAACCCTAATCTATTTTTAATCCGTCACTTTCAGACAGCCATGCCTATGTGCAAGATTTGCAATATTAACTATGACAAGGAGTGCCAGTTGAGAAGACATAACAGTGATAGATACTGGCCGATGCTGCAGTGCCTCCGATGCTCATTGACAATTCCAGCAAGCAGAACTGATAACATGAGGAGGCACCATTTGGACGTCAGGGACCTGGACATCAGAGACCTGGATAGGGTATGGAAGTTTCACGCTAGTCTTCGAAGAATGTCCAACTCCCTTAAGCAGCCAGGTCACCGTTGGATCATTAGTCTATATCCCGACTTCGACAGCGACATTCGACAGCGACAGAGAAATCACCCCCCCCCCCGTTACAGAACCACCCCCAGATGTGAGACCATAAAAAACATCAGATCTCCACGAGCAAACTCTGCCGGATTACCCTGAAGCTCTTTTGAGTGAAATGGTGCAGGCAGGGGTGAAACTTTCCGACCACCGTGCACACTAGAAGCACTAAACACCCATCACACACCGGCACAGCCTGCACTACAAGATCTTCAACTGACAGAACACCACACTCTCCAAATACCCATACAGTACAGAGACCACACCACCACCGACAACCGAAGACAAACCACAAACATGCACCACCCAAAAGGACAAGCCCAGCAAAGAGGTAAAGGAAAGAAGAAAAGGAGTGGCAGCCTCCGGGAAGGATTTTGGCACCTGCAAAAGGCCTCTAGATCCGAAGCTTTTTTCAGGGATGCGCCATCCTTCCTGAAGGAGGCTATGGCCGAACTGGAGAGGAGGGAAGCTGGGAAGATATTAGGCATCGGCCAATACCGATGACGGCGTCTCCGAGGATTTCCTTGTGCAGGGCTGGACGGTGTCCTAATGCGAAAAAGTTACACTTAAAGACGGAAAGACCATGAACATGAAAACAACATTCAACTTGGACTAGCCCCTAAAGATATCAAGTAGCGCCTAGAGAGACAGACTGAAGACAGATATGGAATAATCAATTTATTACATGACATGACCCATATTATTGTATCAATTTAATGTAAGGCATTTTTATCAGCTTTAGATGCAATGTTTTATGTTAATAGGCAAGATGAGTAAGTATACAGTTTATTAAGTAACTAAGATTTATTATTTTCAAGCTTCATACTAAACATTTAGTGTTTGCAACTCGATGTTTTGTTTGCTAATTTCTTATTTTAAAGAGTGGTGAAAATCATTGCAACCTGTTTTCAACTGTTACTAGCACTGCTATGGACTTAACGCTTGGTAAGAAAAGTATGTGTCGTTTTTGTTTGAATTTTCGCAACATGAGGATGCAGCATGTGGATACATTCACTCACTACATATGCATGAAAAATAAAAAAAGTGCAGCAGTACACACCCACCCACAACACCTATATATAAAATATGCCGACCTTTTTTGTTTCCATATATATAATTGAGTATATAAGGCCTCTGGCCCATCATACATAAGTGTACATGCAAAATAATGTAATAAATGGAGTGATATAAAAAAAAAAACATTGTTTTCAAAATTAGACTAAATGGTTTATTATACATTATACGATTACAAATCATTCCCACGTTAATACATGTATAAAAAACGTCAGATAAAGAGTAGCTCTATCATTAAAACAAGGAAACAAGGACCCGAATTTGCCTGCACGGACTGCGCAAGTTGATCCGGAACAACACTTCACGCATATGTAAATCTGCAGGGTTTAATACTTTACAAGACTCTAAATATATACACCTGTTTAACCAGAAAGCTGCTGCAGACGACAGTTTAAGGCGACTTAGAGGTTGTATTCTAACACTTACAGGATAGAAAACTTTAGGAGAACTGGCGAAAATGCTTGATATCAGCGGTTTATACTCTTCCAACAATGTTCTCCACAACCTTGTTGCATAGGGTCGTTAAAACTTTGTTTTTTGTGTGGTTTATAGAAACACATTCAATTTTGTATAAAGTGTTGGTTGTTTTAAAACGTACGTTTTCTTCTTTAGATTAATGAAATGTATTCGAACATGTATTTATAATTGGTAAATTTATATTGGTAATATCTAAAGTTAGGCCTGGTCCATTCCTGTGGGCTTGATCTCGTACCGATTAATGTGTATGCATTTTTGGTCTAAGTTCAAGCCTTCTTGGCGGGATGAATCCTACAATGAGTACATCCTGGGACTTTGAATGAATTGTTTACTTGACGTCAACGTTACATTGAGGTTGCGTGTGATGCACTGTATCACAGGATTACACTCGAGAAAGACGGTTGTACCGTCCAAAGCTGTGGATTACAATAATTAAAATATTTTATCAATGACTTTATGTTACTATTTCTGGATTCTCCCATAATTTAATAAAATAAAGAAATTGAAGGACAGGCATTTTATCATGGTAATGGGGAAAAATTCCTCAACCCGTCATATTCCTGGAACACAAGCAAAATAATAAAACTCGTCTTCCACAACAATAGTTACATATCTCTTCCGTTTAAGGCATCATTCGCAAAGTCGGACATCATAATCAACCTTTTTATTTCTTCCCTTTTCAACTTTCAACACATGACTTTAACACCTGAAATTCGCTAAAATTCGACGATGAAATGTAGGTACGTATGTCTAATGATAAGTACTTTTCTACATTTTACTGCGACTTAAAATGTTTGTAATATTTAGCCTTGGATGAATTATGTATTTTCCTTGCTAATGTTGATATGAGCAATCAATTCATCTTTGTTTGAAGCATCTAAGAAATTCAGTTGAGTCCCCTACTCTATTCGAAATCGGACAAATCCGAACCCATTGACATTATTTTCATACAGTATGTTTTTTTACTTTGGTTGCCCAGTTAATTCGCTCATTTTTCGTCAAGATGTCTCAGCATAGAATAGCATTGTTTAGGATACCGTGTATTCGGCATTTCCGTAAGCCTGACCTAATATTTAACACATTTAAGTATATAAGTTACAGAGAGAGGATGTCGGCCATGTGAAAACTCGCTCAATACAGAAATACATAAATAAATAAGGCCTGGTCTGATAAAAACACCATAAATGTTTGCAAAAGTCATTTTGAACTTTTTCTATAGATCGAGTGTAACAGTATTCAAAACTCCAAATTTTGGAACAAAAACATAGGCTTAACCATCGAATCAAATATCCAAAGTGCATCTTCTGGGTTAAAATACCCGATTTTTTCTCTGTGTGTGTGTGTGTGTGTGTGTGTGTGTGTGTGTGTGTGTGTGTGTGTGTGTATATATATATATATATATATATATATATATATATATATATATATATATGTGTGTGTGTGTGTGTGTGTGTGTGTGTGTGTGTGTGTGTGTGTGTGTGAGAGAGAGAGAGAGAGAGAGAGAGAGAGAGTCCTATTTATGGGGTGTCTGTGTAAGACCCACTTATGTGGTGCAGCTTTTAAACCAACATGTGTGGCATATATAATATATATATAGCATCATAATATATATGACCCACATCTTAGTATAATTTACAGTCAAGCCGGGTACCGGACTACTCTTAAAAAAATTATCTTAAAGATATCCTGCCACGAGAAAATTTAAATAAATCATGGCTGTTTACATATTCCAAACCTGAAATTAACATATCTGTAAGATCATATCTTATAGATAAATGTTTTACAAATAAATGATATATCATTTATAGATGAAACAACATAAGATTTAAC
The DNA here is from genome assembly GCA_946811185.2 of Hippopus hippopus. Classification (NCBI taxonomy): domain Eukaryota; kingdom Metazoa; phylum Mollusca; class Bivalvia; order Cardiida; family Cardiidae; genus Hippopus; species Hippopus hippopus. The sequence goes on from OX328100.1 coordinate 48,153,629, forward strand.
TTAAAAGTGAACCTTTCATTACAAAATATTAATGAAGGGTTTTAAAAAGTAGTTTTGTCCTATGGTTTTCTCTGTAAGGCTTTTGTAGCATGGGGATTTTGTGATGAAGTTCATTCATATACTGAACTTAGCCTGAAGCCCGATAATAAAAATTATACGAAACGTTAAAAGTTTTTAAATGTATTAAAATACTATTTCTCGTACATACAGAATCACGTCGAAAGAGTGTGCTGTATATTTCCCATAATTCTGTATTAAATGAACGTCCAAGAATTTGTTGCGATAAATTGTATGTCTTATGATTATTGACAGGATAATACTGCATGTTTTACACACCGATCTTTATCTTTTCTTCAAAGTGGGGGGAAAAAAAACCAGGTATGTAAATACATCTCGGATGTGCGCTGTATATTTTCGATAATTTCGATGAATGCATCACGAAATCTGGATAATTGTAGTACTTATATCCTATAAACAATGCTGAGAAAATATGGTGTGTTATATACACCCCACAATTTTTTACCGATTGTATAGCTATTTACATGTATAGAAAAACCACCAAGGATTTGATTGTAAATTCCATAGAATTTTGTATTGTAAGAAAGCACGATGATTTCAGTATAACTATTATTGTGTATGTCTTATGATTAATTATGTGAAAAGATGGGGTGATATATACACCCCACATTATTTTATTCGCGATTGTATAAAAATCACATTTACAGAAAAACGCCCCAGATTTGCACTGTGCATTCTGTAGAATTTCGTCTTACATGTACACACAATAAATTCGGAACATTTATATGTTAGTTCTTTAATTAATGATGAGAAAATATGGGGCGATATATACACCCCATATCATTTTATTGCCTATGTGTAATCATATACATGTAAAAAAAAAAACATTGCAATGACTGACGTTATTGTAAGCACAAGCGAGAATCAAACCGGGAACATCCTATCTTAAATACCAGACGCTATCCACTTGGCCATTGAGTTTTACCAGATATTGGACTGAAAATCATTCCGGAAAATAACCAGATAATATCATATGTGTCAATGCTTTCAAAGCGCTCACTTTCAATAAAAGTCGTGTATGAGAAACAACATTGTTTCATAACATTGCTTTTGTAGACGCGTAATGACTGGGTCGGCGGTATACCTACATGTGTGTTACAGCTTTTAAACCAACATGTGTTACATATATAATATATATAGCATCACAATACATATTACCCACATCTCGGCATTATTTAAAGTCAAGGCGGATACCGGACTACTCTTAAAATAAAAAAAAATCCTTTAAGATATTCTACCACAAGAAATTTTCAAAAGATCATGGCTTTTCACATACTCCCCATTTGACATTAACACATCTTTTGGATCATATCTTATAGGTAAATATCTTACAAATATATAATACATCATCAATAGTTGAAAGATGATAAGGTCAAACTTAAGAATTAACTTTTAATTACATAATACTTAAGCGGGTTTTTTTTTAAAGAAGTTTTGTCCAATGGTTTTGTCTGTAAGGCTTTTCAAGCATGAAGATGTTGTCCTAAAGTTCTTTCATTCACTGAAATTAATTTGAAGCCCGATTATGAGAATTATACGAAACGTTAATTTTTTTTTTTTTTTAAATATATATGAATACTATTTCTCGTACATACAGAACATCCAACATTTTTTTTTTTTTTTTATTTCTTTTTATTCCTCAAAGTAAAACAGAAATGATGTATAGAAATCATCTCTGGTGTGCACTGTATATCCCCGATAATTTTGTATTCTATGAATGCATCATGAATTCAGAATAACTAAAGTATATATTCTTTAATCAATGCTGAGATAACATGGGGTGATATATACACCCCACATTTTTCACCGATGTATAACTATTTCCATGTGGAGAAAAAACACCAAAGATTTGCACTGTAAATTCCTTAGAATTTTGTATTGTAAGAAAGCACTATGAATTCAACATAACTATTATTATGTATGTCTTATGATTAATTATGTGAAAAGATGGGGTGATATATACATTATTTTATTCATAATTGTGTAAAAATCACAACTACAGAAAAACGCCCCAGATTTGCACTGTGCATTCTGTAGAATTTCGTTTTACATGTACACACCATAAATTCGGAACATTTATATGTTAGTCATTTGATTAATGATGAGAAAATATGGGGTGATATATACACCCCATATCATTTTATTGCCTATGTGTAATCATAAACATGTATAAAAAACACTGCAGTGACTGACATTATTGTAAACACAAGCGAGAATCAAACCAGGAACATCCTATCTTAAATACCAGACGCTATCCACTTGGCCATTGCATTTTACCAGAAACTGGACTGAAAATCATTCCGGAAAACAACCAAATGATATCGTATGTGTCAATCCTTTCAAAAAGCTCACTTTAAATAAAAATCGTGTATGAGAAACAGTAGTGCTTCACAACATTGCTTTTGTAGTAGCGTAATGACTGGGTCGGCGGTATACTTGAAAACATATGTGTTGCAAGTTTCAAACCAACACGTGTGTCATTTATAATATACACAGAATTATAATCTATATGACCCACATCTCGGTATAATTTACAGTTTAGCTTGAAACCTGACTTGTCTTAAAAGGAAAATTCTTTAAAGATGTTCTGCCACGAGAAAATTTATATAAATCATGGCTATTCACATATTCCCCATTTGACATAAACATATCTGTCAGATCATATCTTAAAAATAAAAATATCTTACAAAAAAATAAAATATCATTAATAGATGAAACAACACAAGGTCAAACTTAAGAATTAACTTTTAATTACATAATACTTAAACAGTATTTCAAAAATAATTTTTTTTTCCAATGGTTTTGTCTGTAGGGCTTTTTTAGAACGGGGATTTTGTCATAAAGTCCATTCACACACTGAACTTAATTTGAAGCCAGATCAAAACAATTATACGAAACGTATTTTTTTTTTATATATATAAAATAATTATATTTCGTACATAGACACATGATGAAAGAGTGTGCTGTACATTTTCATAATTCTGTATTAAATGAACGTCTCAGGATTTGATACAATAAATATGTATGTCCAATGATTATTGGTAAGATAATACGAGACATTTTATACACTATATATTTCCTCTACACCCAACACAATTTTATTCCTCAAAGTAAAACAGAAATAATGTATAGTATTTATCATTGGTGTGCACTGTATATTCCCGATAATTCTGTATTCTATGAATGCATCATGAATTCAGAAAAGCTAAAGTTTATATCCTTTAATCAATGCTGAGAAAATATGGGGTAATATATACACCCCACATTTTATTACCGGTTGTATACTATTTACATGTATAGAAAAACACCAAAGATTTGCACTGTAAATTCCTTAGAATTTTGTATTGTAAGAAAGCACTATGAATTCAGTATAGCTATTGTCATGTATGTCTTATAATAATTATGTGAAAAGATGGGGTGATATATACACCCCACATTATTTTATTCGCGATTGTATAAAAATCACATTTACAGAAAAACGCCCCAGATTTGCATGGTGCATTCTGTAGATTATCGTTTTACATTTACTCTAAATTTCGGAACATTTATATGTAAGTACTTTATTTAATGATGAGAAAATATGGGGTGATAAATACACTCCATATCACTTCATTGCCTATGTGTAATTATATACATGTATATGTTCGGTGCAAAGAAAGAATCCGGGTACAATTCCGAAATTGTCCTGCGCAAAGTAGGAATTCCTACTTTGTCCGCCGATTCCGGAATTGTACTGGACAATTCTAGAATTGCACAAGGGAGATATATCGCATTATGGTCAGATATGGTCTGTGCGCAAATAGGAATAGGCTTGGACAAAGGAAAAATTCAAAGTGTAGAGCAAAGTGAGAATAGTCGGACAAGGTAAGATTATCCAAAGGGATTTCTTTACAACAAACAGAAACAGAAAACATGATGGATTGTCTTGCAACTGAAGATATTTCTCCATTCCCACATGAAGCAACTAAGGTCAAGCGACGACGAAGGTGTAGATCAATGTTTTCATGCTAAACTATAAAAACATCGTGAGAAAAAGAGAAAATCCTGGTAATCAGCAATTTATTATTTTCCCATTATGTTTTCTTCTCGTTCAAAGACAAATTCCGTCGTTTAAGCAACATCTAACTTGTTGTCTGCAAATGCTTTCATTTTGAACTAGTTAAAAATTAGGTTAAGTGGTAAAGGGTAAAACTACAAAATAGTGCAGTATCGAAGTTCTTTTCACCAGGGATAATCTCAAGGTATCAAACAGTGTAGATCCAAGATTAGACTACATATCTTGTGCAGTTTGATTTTGATCTACATTCTCTGCAAAACCCATCTAGTTCGTGCTCAGCAGCTAAACGGTTAATCCTGAGATATCTTTGTGCTGTCGTAAGACTTAGGCCTAAATAGATTTACTGCCCAAGTGACAAATTTTTAGATACAACCAAATTCAAAAGTATTTGCTGACGACAAATTAAAGTCTTCGGTCCCCAACTCTCATATCATAAGACGGAAGCTTCCATAATTGGCCGGATAGCCTTTACGAAAATGTCGATGTTACACGGTATTTACCGATGAGTTAGCGAGTCTACGGCTTCTAACTCTCATACTAAAAGACGGAAGCTGCCGAGATTGGCCGAATAGCCTTTACGAAAACGTCTTTGTTTACCGGTGAGTTAGGGGCCGTAGACCTTAAATGTAGCTCAAGTGAAAACATTATGGAAAAAGGAGAAAATTCTAGTTGTCAGCATTTTGTAGTTTTTGCTCAATGTTTTCAGTAGCCTTCTTCTTAAGGGTCATTAAAACTTTGGATTGCGTGGTATTTTACAGATATTGTTTTCCTTTTCCAACAATGCTCATGCTGCAACACATGCCATTTATTTCTCATTACGTAATTCTTTTATCTTTGTTTAATATTTAATATTAGTATGGTATTTTGGTTATCATGTTAAACAATAAAACACATGCTACCTTATTTATTATCTATCATTATCCTGTCGACCTAAACTTGAAAAACATGATGCTAAGCACATGGTTTAGTGACACAGCCGCATTTAGTCCGATTTTTACATGTTATTGTGCCTTTCAACGCTATTTTAGTTAGAACTAAATTCAAGACAGTTTTTACCATGAGTATCAATCACTCTCAACCAATAGTATCGCTGTACTAATAAACAAACATCAATAATAATGACCAGAAAATGATGAAAATATGAAAATCAACGTGAGAAAATAAATATTCTTACACTGTCCTCGATTACTACTTTGCACAGGCGAGATAATTGATTCTCGGTTCCATTTCCTACTTTGCGAAGGGACAATTCCGTAATTGCATCGCGCCAGGCAGGAATTCTTACTTCGCCCGGCAAAATGCGCAGAACATGTATACAAAACATTGCAGTGATTGACGTTATTGTAAGCGCAAGCGAGAATCAAACCAGGAACATCCCATTTTAAATCCTAGACCCTATCCACTTGGCCATTGAATTTTACCAGAAATTGGGACTCAAAATCACTCCGTAAAACAACCAGATGATATCGTATGTGTCAATGCTTTCAAAGCGTGCACAGTTTAAATAAAAGTCGGATATGAGATACAACAGTGTTTCACAACATGTTATTGCTTTTGTAGAAGCGTAATGACTGGGTCGGCGGTATACCTACATACATTGTATGTGTTGCAGCTTTCAAACCAACATGTGTGGCATATAAAATATTAACAGAATCATAATATTAATGATCCACATCTTGGTTATTCGCAGTTCAGCCTGATACCGGACTTCTCTTCAAAGGAATTATCTTTAAAGATGTTCTGCCACGAGAAAATTTATATAAATCATGGCTGTTCACATATTCCCAATCTGACATTGACATATCTGTTAGATCATATCCTATAGATAAATATCTTACAAATAAATGATATATCATTAATAGATGAAACAACATGAGATCAAACTTAATAATGAACTTTTACTGACATAATACTTCAGCAGTATTTTAAAAAGTAGTTTTGTTGTATGGTTTTGTCTGTAGGGCTTTTTTAGCACGGGGATTTCGTCCTAAAGTACACTCATACACTAAACTTAATTTGAAGCCCAATAATAACATTTATACAAAACGTTAATTGTTTTCAAATATATTAAAAAATTCTCGCACACACAGAAACACGCTGAAAGAGTGTGCTGCATATTTCCTGTCATTTTGTATCAAATGGACGTCTCAGAATTCGGTATGGTAAATATGTATGTCCAATGATTATTGATAAGATAATATGAGACATTTTGTGCAACAAACTTTATTTTATTCCTCTACAACCAACACAGTTTTATTCCGCAAAGTAAAACAGAAATGATATATATAAATTATCTCTGGTGTGTACTGTATATTCCCGATAATTTTGTTTTCTATGAAGGTCTTAAAATTCGGTATGATAAATATGTATGTCCTATTATTTTGTATAAAAATTACACGTGCAAAAACGCCCGAGATTTGCACTGTACATACTATAGAATTTCGTATTGTATAAGAAGGAAGTTTAAATTGCATAATTATATTTAAGCAGTATTTAAAAAGTAGTTTTGTCCTATGGTTGAGTCTGTGGGGCTTCTGTAACATGTGATTTTTTCCTACAGTCGATTCATACATCCAACTTAATTTGACGCCCATTGGTAAAATATTAAAAAATATAGAAACACGCTCAAAGGGTCATAATGAAAGATGATTTATGATTATTGATGAGATAATATGTGACGTTTTATTCATCCAACATTATGTCATTCCTCACAGTGAAAAAGAAACATGAATTGAAAACATCCCAGGTGTGCACCGTATATTCCCGACAATTTTGCACTGAATGAATGCATCATGAATTCGGAATAATTGCAGTATGTGTATCCTATAATCAATGATGAGAAAATATAGGGTGATATAAACACACCACACATCATTTTATTCCACATTGTATAAAAATTACAATTATAAAAAAAATCTCAGATGAGTTATTGCACAAGTGAGTGAGTGAGTGAGGGGCCGGACGGGCGGGCGGGCGAGCCGGTGATCGATTGAGCGAGTGTTATTATAGTGACACGTGCATATGCGAAACATTTAGCAACAACATTTGTTCAGCAAAGGTATACGCCCTGTCCCATGGCCTATATGTTATCTTATAAGTAAAGTATAGTGGAAAAAGGTACTTAATAACATGCGCCATCAACAAGGATTTATATGTTCAAATCAGTATCAAGACGTCATAATGTGGTGTAATAAAAATAAACAGAGTGAGCTATTGCTAAAGTAGCCTATAATTCCATTATCAAACGCCTAAAATCGCATCATTTTACTGAATTTAACCATACACTTTATATGAAAAGAAATATTTATCTGGCAGTATTTATTGGCCTTTTACGAAATAATTTGATTTGTGGCAAAAAATTAAATAGCTTGCTGTTTAGAGCATAAACAAACAATTAAATAGATATGGAGCCCTCAGATTATGTGGTTTGTATTTGTAAAGGACAGAAAAAAATTCTGAAAGAAAAGAAATACTGATGTTTTGTTTTCCAACACTGTTTTCATAAGCCCTATTACACATGACTCGTAAAACATAGGATTTATTGTGTGTTGAAGGGCTAAAAAAAGAAAAATCCTCAAAAATTCTCCCAATGTAACTTTGCATGACATAAAATTCAAGGGTCAAATATAGAACATGTTTGGACAAACCGTAAGGTGTTCTGAATACTGATTACATGTATCTGTAACAGTTCTGTTAAATAGCCCCAAAGGCTGGGATTGAACCTAGAAACTTCAGGTCCAAACTCCGTAGGCAAACGCTCTACCACATTGCTACAAAAGCTAGCTCTATAGCAAGACAGATAAGTGTACACTTATACAAACACAAGCTATACATTTATATCAATCTGTGGGATAGACCAGTATACAACATAATTATGGATCCATGTCAGGTTTCCTTGGCATCTGACATCTGGATCTGGAGAAAATTTTGATTGGGGTTTATTTTAACATTTTACTGAACACTCATGTTAACCCTTGGGCTGCTAAGCGCGACTCACTGACCTATTGCGGACAGTGTATATCAAGATCAGACTGCACAGAACTTCCGATAAGGAGATATCTATCATCCTCAAAATTACCTTGAAATAGCAACCTTTGAGATTTTACTATCGACTTGAAGGTATCATTTGAGTTATTCAGCAGGACAAGAGTTAATAACCCTGAAGGAAATAGGCAGTTGAAAGAATCATGGGACAAGGACAAAATTCTGGTAGACAGTATTTTCTCCTGTTCCAAGATTGTTTTCAATCATAAGAGTGAACTTCAGCTCATTTGTATCAGTTTCCAAATTGTTGTCTGCAGCTACATTTAAAGAGCCTAAACCTTGTCATATGGGGAAGGAATGAATAATGAAATAGCATCCATTTAATTACCATTTTTGATTAAAGAACAAAAAGTAATTTATGCATTGATGGTGGACATAGATTAATCGGAACAATCTTACAAAAATTCGGTCCAGTATGGGGGAGGGGGTATCTCGGAAAAGCTGAGCAGCGAAGGGAACTTCTTTCGCGAAAGAAGGGTCACATCCACGAAAGGAAGATTGTTTGCTATGAAATATGGGTTGAATTAATTAAAGAGAGATTTCTTTGTCACACTTAATATTTCCTTCATTTTGATGAAATTTACAAATTGAATTTATGAACTTTTGATCGAAAAAACTTGTGGTTTAGTATCGCTATACAATATCGTTCCTATTCGTGATTTTCGTTATCCAGGTAACTTTTCAAAACCGCAACCCGCAATATCTCGTGTTGTCTGCAGATGTCATATTCTTCGGAGATTTGACCCGTCTACTACGAGGGGGAGTCAGAAAGTTCGTAGAACGAGGTATATTTTTCAGCAGCAGACTATATACATGTACTGTATTATTGTTTTTCAATATAGTCCCCATTTACTTCGATGCACTTAGCCCACTTTTCTTTCAGACTGTCTATACCCTTGAAATAGAAGTCTTCGGTTTGGTTCTCAAACCATGCCTCTGTGGCAGCCTTGAGTTCATCATCATCACGAAATCTGGTTCCCCGCAAATGGGATTTCAAATTTCTAAATAGGTAATAATCACTGGTGGCCAGATCTGGACTGTAAGGTGGGTGATTTAGTTGTTCAAACTTACATTCGCGAATAGCAGCTTGTGCAATCCTTGACTTGTGCCCTAAACTCAACATTTTGATTTTCCATCATTGCTTGATGATCAGTAACTTGCAATACCTCCGAGAATCACACAAATATGTTGTGACAAGTGAACTTGATATGTTCAAAGTGGTGATATGTTGTGTTGTCAAAATACGGAAAGAAATGTTGTGTTACGCTTGACCCAATGCGCTGTTCTATGAACTTTCTCACCCTCCCTCGTATGACGCATCACTATCCTAAACAGGATAAATATTACTACACTGTCCGTAAACAGAACTACTCTGACACTAAAAAAGTAGCAGGCGAAAAATGGCTTTTAACAATAAATATGTGGTAAAATCAAGCCTAGTTATCGCTCCAAATTTCCTAGAAATACGATAATTTTACACGGAAAAAAAATAATTAAAAAAAAAACCCCTCTGTATACCGAAAATCTTTGCATACAGTTCTAAACATAGACATAGAAAAAACCGCGATTTACGCTTACAGGGTTTGACAACAAAAATAACGTCCCGAATATGCTGGGCTCATACTGGGGCTGTTTCTTGAGCTTATAGGGGCTGTGTTTATAAATGACTGGTGCATAGGTTACATGCTAGCCAACCACCGCTAGATAAATCGTACCAGGTAGCGTTTTGTTGAGAAATCGTTATTATTTTGAAATTCGAAGTAACGGTTGCCGTTTTGAAAGGTAGTCCGGTCCTGTACCCAGAATGCCAAAATCAGATAGGTTTGTATTTGAAAAATGCCACCTAGCGCCAGATAATTCAACATCTCGCTCAAAGAAATTATTTCTCGATGTCAACAAAGGTAACCTCAACAAGTCTGACCTGCTCTTTATCGGACGCTGTTAGCGAACGTTAGATTTGTTCAGGGAATATTGTGTTGGCTTTCTCGGGCATTTACAAAAAAGATGCCTAAACTTGTTGCAGTTATGAATTAAATAACGTCACATCATGATAACGCTATAATTATGCAAATATATCTGCAGTGCCAGTAGTTGCATCAACTATCATTTTCGAAGAGACAAAATAAAAACGTGATTTTCGCATGCAGACTACATTATTTACTGACTAAAAGGAAGCCCTGAGATAGAAATAATACATTTCTCGCAGGCTGCCTTGGTTTTGCAAGGCAAGAGTTGGGGAAAAAAAAAAAAAAAATTACAATATGCAGTTATTTTAAAACAGGGATCTATAATATCGCATTTAGAAACAAAATGTGTGCGGACACAATAAATGCATCACTTGGCTTCAAATTTAGAATGGACTTACCCTCTGTGACAGATTTTAATAATTCCAAATCCTATATGTACAAATGGTCACCGTAAGATGGAAAAGGAGACACTTTATTATGACACGTCAGTGTTAACTAATCTGCGTCTAGCATGTACATAGTGCAGCGCTTTTGCAAGTAACCCACTTTGGTATTGAAACACCGAGATCAAAGGAACACCCAGCTACATGTACGAGTATGTACTATTCATTTCTCTTTTTAGATTACAAAATATTATCACTTCGGTAATTTTATATAAATATGTACATCGAACAAACGTATCCAGCGTTTCAAGCCCTGGGCCCCGTTTCACGAAAAAAAATTAAGTCTCTTATTTTACTCACATCAGCAAACAGACTTACTTTCTGACTTGAGTTTTTTTTTATTTTTTTTATGGACTTAAGTCTGTTAATTTTACTTAAGTCCATTTATACTGTTTGGTTGAGCCTGAAACATTGTGTCAACCTAGGATTTGAGAACCTTACTACAGTCTGTTAATGTTACTGAAATACATCTCAAATAACGAACACTACTTAAGTCAGAATCCGGGACCTTTTTTGGATTTGTGTAAAATAAGGGACATACGTTTTTTCGTGAACCCAGGCCCTGTAAGTTACCAGCTTAGCTACCGGGTTCGGCAAACATGAACTGAACAATCAGACCCATGATAAAATAGGGAAAAAAACACTCTGGCACTTCTACTGTTCTTTTCTTCATCTCTCCTTTTTTTCCCTGATTTACGATAGTGAATCTTTCAAAGAAGTGAGTGAAATCTTATTCTATTAAAGCCTTTTACCAAACGCAAAACTTAGCACTTGTCCAAATCCAAAGCATTTGAAGCCGACAGATTAAACATGGATCAAACGGTTGAAATTGTCTTTAAAAAGTAGATAATATTTTGGGAAAAGTGGAAAATGTGGGTCACGAGTGTTTCCTCCTTTTTCAATATTTTTCAAGACTCCTTCGTTCCCAGGGTCGTTAAAACTCGGGATAGTTCAATAAAGGGTCAGAATCCGTTCAGTGTCTCTACAAGGGACATTTAAAAAGTATTAATCAGTGTTGCGCTGTAGTTGTTGTCGGTATATTTCTGTGTAAATGGTTAGTACAACCCTTGAAAGTATGTGCACATTTTGAGACACCATATCCACTCGGAAAATGCATTACAGAGGGCATCTTTGAGTATGGTGTTCAGGCACTGGAAAAGCGCTCTGCCGACGCCATGACGAGATTCAAAGTGGCGACCTTTCATGTAGTTTTTTAACGTATGGATTGATACAAAACTGACATGAAACGAGATCAAGGCTAGATGAAAGATGTGGTAAACTTACAATACTTTTGTCGCTAAAGTAAGAAAGGACCACGGCTGATTTGTGAGCGGGTGCATTCTCACGGAGGAGCTTGATTCCGCGCACGCTGGTACTTTGACGGGCTGAAGCATAGTGCTCAACACTGAACTACCGAAAGAACAGAATCTCAGCAAAAGGCTCCTGTTACACTCCTTCCTTCTGGTACATGGACTGTAGCTACAATTCCCTTGCAATAAAACATATGATTCCCTGGCATTAAAAAAATATTGCATACATGGTCGGACGTGGTGCGAGCTCTACGCGCAACTTGGGGTCTTTCGTCATTTTCACAGATCCACACTTGTTACACTAGCGAAGCTAGTCTATAGGCATCCAGATTGACTCAGATGCAAAGTAAACAAAAAAAAAAACCCCACAGTTGCCAAATACTACCTCACAGAAAAATAATTCTTTCTATTAGCAATTTTAATTCTGTTATATATGACAATTTTGACAAAACCACAAAATCTCTACAATCCCAATTTGAACATGTCTACTTAAAAAGTAATTTACTGAATAATACAGCATTGATAAGGTTCAAGATATTTGCTAATATGTAAATTAAGTGACCTATGCAAATCAGGCTCATACACATACATGTATTCCTACAACACAGTAACATCATCAATAAATCTAAAAATAGATACAACTAGGTAACTTGTAGCAAATCCTAGCAACATTAACCCTCACTGGACAAAGAACCCTTGTCATTCCTTCAGTCATTCATTATTTAGATCATTATGTACCGGGAAAATGATATGTTAAACTGTTATTTACTCTTGTATATTAACACTTTACCACGCAATCACAAGTTTTAACAAAATTGGGGAAGATACCCTGTGAAAACATTGCGGGAAAAGGAGAAATGCTGGCAACCTGCTGGCAACCAGCATTTCTTCCTTTTCCCACATTGCTTTCTGCCCTTTTAGAATCAGGTTTCATCAATTGAGCCACATTTACCGTTATAGTCTGGAACAGCTTTGAGTTTGGACAAGTGAAAATTTTTCGTTTTGTAAAGAGTTAAACAGTTTACTACACAATTACATCTTGTGCTATAGACTAACTATATAATCCAGTTTAAGTTTAACCCTTAATCTGCTAAAAAAAATGAAACTTTCAAGCTGGTGGTAAAAACCTTAATATTGCTATTTCAATGTTATTTTTTGGAGAAAAAAAAAAAAAAAAAATACATGTATACCCTTATCGGACAGTGTGAATCCAAGATCAGACTGCAGTCTGTGAAGTCTGATCTTAATCTACACTGTCCATCTGCCCGTACGTCAGTCCGGACATATATCTTGTAAAATCCTTTTTGAAAATTGATGAAACTTTATACATGTCTTCCTTATGATAGTCCACTGATATACTTATTTCATTTGATGCTCTGTCATGGAAAAAGGGGACTTGATGTATATTTCCTTTATGAACTTTAACTAGATTTACTGGACAAAATTTCATGGACCTTTATATTTATATTGTTTATCATAAGCCACAAACAAGCATTATTTGTTTTCATTTAATGAAATGTCATGTTATGGAAAAAGGGGTCTTAATGTAAAATTTTGTTATGAACCAGTAACAAAAAGGCCACGTGTACATGCAAAACGCGATACCTCTTGAATGTTTCTATTAAAAAAGTGTTTTTTGGCGGAGGATATCATTTCAACGAAATAACTTGTTTTCAACTGAAAGTTAACAAACAAGGTTTTCATAGTTTTTCTTATTTTGCCAAGTTAGTAGTCACTGAGTGCGTTGGGTAAAATCAATGGCCTGATTGAACTGGATCCGGATTGAACTTAATAACTGGAATGAGCCGGCGGAACTGGAACGGACTCAAACCTGAATTTTACAATCTTTCTTCAATCTTGTATAAACCAACGAAGTTTTATCTTTACCATAGCCACTTTTTTCAAATTCGCTAGTCTGTCAGTACTTTCAGTACTTTGATTTTTTCCTTGCCCCCCCCCACCTCGCGCCCCCCCCCTCATAAAAATTATTACATGTTTTATCACCAGTCACAAGTTCATTCATGCGTTTTTGGTGAGCATTATCGTACCTATCTATAGAGCAGATGTATTGCAGTTAACACGCACCACTCTTGTAGTCATTAGAAAGAAAGTGGGGTATCCACCGGGCGCAAACCTTATGTAGGTTAAAAGGATCAGTCAGAATATGAAAAACAGGTGACGAATTAACTATTTACCAAACAACAAAATTTTAGACTTGTCCAAATTGAAAGCATTTGCAGACGACAAAATAAACGTAACTCAAAAATTGAAAGTTGACTTTGGAAGAGTAGAAAACACTGTGGGAAAAGGAGAAAATGCTGGTTACAAGCATTTTCTCCTTTTCCCACAGTGTTTTCAAAAGGCTTCTTTCTCGGGGTCGTTAAAAGTCGGGATTGTGTGGTAAAGAGTTAATGCTATATAATTGACTGATCTCCTCCATTATGTATCGGACATCTTCCTCTACAGCTGTTTAAATCACTGCAGCAACATCACTTCCAGGTGTTGCTGTTGCGAGACGGCCAAATAGAGGCTCATCTTTGATATCCGTTCTAGAATCAGATTTAAACAACCGGTCCCATCTTCTAACTGTGGCATATGATAGTGCACTATATCCATAAACGTTGTCTAATTCGGACTTAATATCAGGCGCAGAAAAACCAAGCAATTATGCGCGAAACTGGCAGTACGCTCTTTGATCTTCCTGAAAATTGAACATTATGTCTGCCATTTTGAATCGCAGTGTCCATAATAAAAGTACTTTCAAGTGAAAGTTTAGTTCTCTGTGTAAGCTTACCCCAAGTTCTTCATGCATGTATGTGTAGAGGAGATTCCACTCTTTCTATGTAGGCCCCTGTAACACTTGCCCGAAAGGCGTCGAATAATGATATTTTAAAAAAAAAATGACTGATTATCACTTTATCAATGCCCCACGTAAGGAGGCAGCGAAAGTCAATTTACTGAAATTATGTACAAACCCGATCTCAAAAGAATCATCGAACCTACCGTTTGTTGCTCTTTTATTCATTCCCCTTCAAACGGATATTATAACTGTAACGTTAAATTATGTCAGAGTTTAGATCATGAAAGTAAGGAATGTAGCTTCAGTTCAAATTTTAACCCTTTCATTCTCCCTTCACAAAATACTTATATTCCATTATCCTTTAAGTTTTAAAGAGAAATAGGTGTCATATTATTCTTTACGAAAATGTATGATGGGTTAACTCGATGTTCCTTTGATCTCGATATTGCACTGCCGGGTGGGCGGCTGAATAGACGTTATCCTCGATCCTGTCGCGAAAGGAAGTTCCTTTCGCTGTTAGATGGTTACCATCATTTTTTTCTAAGGCCCTTTTCCCCTCGGGCTCTGAAAGCACGAGGTTGTTTGGTACAGGCTTTATTTGTCGTCTGCAAATGCTTTGAATAAGGACACGAGAAATATTTTCTCATGTTGTAAATGATATTTTAACCACCTTTAGATTCCCCCCCACCCCCGTTTCCCCCACTCGTTTTACCCCCATCCTCCCCGTTTCTGATTAGATAAAGCATGTCAATTTATAGAAATTCAATCTGTATACGAGTAGATGAATATATAAAGCATGTCAGTATAATATTGAAATGCAAACTGTAAACAAGATGTAGGCCTATTTACGGAATTAGCCGAGTTTTGACGAGTGCCAAATGGGGGTAGCCTTTGACAGGGAAAGGAAATGTCAGAAATAAGATCAATCTGAAGCATCGGAACCGTAATTGTATTTCAATATCAAATTTGTTTTGGTGAAAATTTTCATTGCTTTTCAGTGCATTTTCTAATTAACCAATCAAAACCGGTCACGTGACACTGCGTCTAGGTGGTTTTGCAAGGCCAGGGGGACAAAGAAATCACATTTCATTTTGGGAAAACAAAGTAAGTTTGTCATTCATTCTATATCTGATGTAGATTTTTATGATTGGTAATACATTTAGTAGCGTGGTGAATTGATCTTGCTTTTGTTTCCTTCGAGATCTAGCCTTTTCTGATCCGAGCGTGTTCATGCTTTTGAATGTTGTCTTTCCCGCCCTCCGATTTTCTATCAAATTCTACACGTGTAGATTTATCATAGTTTTCCCCCTATCTATTCAGCGATATTGTTATTTTCATTGAAAAAAAATCCTCAATTTCGAATATCCTTCGCAAAAAACCCACCTGTGAGATCTGCTTGAACAAAGAATGAAAGATCAGTAAAAATCTCGTGCATGACCCAGTTACGATAAATATTCAATTTACATGTGTGAATAGCTCTAGTTAATGCCCCAGTCAAAAATAACGAACTGCCCCCGGACGGCGAGTCTTTCAGGAGATTTTGACACAATCATCCGGGGACAACATGGTGACTGCGACGGCAGTTGAATTTTGAGACGCCATCCGGTGCCAGTTCGAGGTTTAGAAAAAAGTTATAATTGAACGGCAATCAGATGATTTTTGGGCCATCAGGGAACCCGTTAACTCATCGTCGGGGCTCCGTCCGGGCGCTGTCTGGTGACCGGACGAATGCCATCAGAAATCGGACGGCGCCCAGACGATTTTTATGAAAAGGTTTATCTCAAAATCATCCGGCGACCGGACTGCCTCCGTCCAGGCGCAGGACGGAGCCCGGACGGGCACTGCCCGATTATAATTAATCATCCGATGACCGTCAGATTGCCGGGCGGCATTGATTTTGTGATTTTTTTCTGGACGGCGACCAGACGGCAAACATAAACTTTGGCGACATGATCATTATATTATACAAGTGTATATTGATATCTAACCTCATCAGTTCTAAAGTGAAGATGGCACTTATACCGCCACAAAATCTATTGAATCTTCTCCTTCATCAAGAGAGATTGCAAGTTGCTCGCCGAAGGCAGAGAGCTTTAATAGTAGCTGCTGCTGTTTACAATCAGGAGAGTGCTGAGAGAGGCTGCATAGTGAGGACAGGCATTATTCAATATTCTCGATGATACAATTTAAAAGTCTGTTTCTAACAAATGGTTGACCACAAATGATAGCACAAATCGTACAGCGACCCCTCGGTGACCGGACAGTAGCCGGACAGTGGCCCAAAGTCCAAAAGATGTCGGTACGGGCGCCGTCTTGTCGCTGCCCGATGTCTGCCCGGTGTCTTTCTGAACTGAAAAGCGCATGCACGGCATTTCCGAAGAAACTGCCGTCCGGTGCCCGTATGATTTGTGACTGCTTGAGCAAAATGTCTTAAAATTGTACGGCGCCCGGACAATGTCTCAAATCTTTGAATCGGCGAAGCTGGAAGAAATCGTCCGGCGTCTGTTTTATTTGTGACCTAGGCATAACTCTGTGGTAAAAAGTTTGTTTGCAGTGCTTGTTGAAATTTACTTCATTGATACAACTTTGATCTCATCACAGAGATAATGTTTCAGGAAAAACAAGAGCACAGTGTGTCTGGCTCAGTACAGGTAAAACCCAGGAAATCACATGAATAATGGACTGCCACTGTGACATGACCAAAGTAGTGTTGAAAGCATTATAGAACACCACAAAATTTACCTTTTACCATTTCGTCCCAAGTTTTAGAGACCCTGAGAAAGAAGCTTTTTTAAATCATTGTGGGAAAAGGAGAAAATGCTGGTGACCAGCATTTTCTCTTGTTCCCAGAATGTTTTCTGTCCTATCACAGACAAATCTTACCATCTGATCAATACTGAATTAGTATGTTTAGTAGATTGTAAGGTAAAGGGTTAAAGAACCCAGAACAGATTTTCACAAAATAAGTTGGATGAGAGAAAGATTTGGAAAACCCACAAGTAGAGAAAACTTTGTAAAATACACAAACATATTATTTGCTGAGGGGCGGAGAGGAGGGTCCTCTGTGGCTTAGTTGTAAGTTGCAGGATTATCAATCTGTAACCTTACTTGAAGCTATGGGTTTTTCATGAGAAAAACTGTCTAGAGCCATAGTCTTGTACTGGTGGAACCCAGGACATACATGAATAAGTGAGCTGTTACAGTGATCTGTCTGAAATTGTGTTGAAAGTGGTGAGAAATACCATATCAATCAAGAAACTTTTTGATTTCAGGGTTGGAGCTTTCTTCTTCATCATTATGAACATGGTATTTGGCAATTTGTCAGCTGTTCAAGTGTTTATAAAAAACAGGGCAATTTTCTCGTAAGTACTGTGTCTTCCTAGTCAAGAAATGCATTGCCTTTTTCTTGCTTCATTGCATTCTTTAAAGATGCCCGTCTACAGCCGGTGAGCAAAAACTCTGTTAAATTTCAAACAATTTAGAATGGTACAGAAATCAGTCCTTTGTGTAAACATGGATAGATTACTGACATACATGGTGTAATTGAAAAAAAGAAACACGGAGATTTGTATTAGAAACCGAACATTGGTCAGAAGAAAACTGGCTGACGATCGAAGCTGTAAACAATGGTGGTGCGTCAAGGAAATTTATCGTTGGTTTCCGCCTAGAGTCGGATACAGTGTAATTTGCATATAGGCCGCGACCTCTGTCTGAAAATCGAGGCTGCAACAGAGAAGCCTCCATTTTCCTTTGTTTACCTCATAATACAAAGGGCGAAGGTCAAATATAGTCACGTGACAGAATGCATGATCATCATACGAATCTACCCGAGTGTATAACGGATATATCGGAAATCTTCGATTCAAAAACCGGAAACGACGAGTCTGTTTACATGGAAGGCCGCAACTCAGCGAAATGCATTTTCTATCGAACATCATCTAAGCAACCTTGCAACCGTCAGGCGCAATATTTGGCATGAAGATATAAGAATGACTATAGTTTGATAAAATAAAGACAAAATGAGTTAAAACTTGCTGAAAATGAGTATAAGGGCCTCTTTAAAGATTATTAATCGTTAGAGCGCCATACTTTTAAAGATTAATCCTTAGCATGCCAAATGAATCTAACAGACTTATTAACCTTAGAGTGCCGAATAAACCCATTAGACGTTTTCATCTAAGAAACACAACCCAAATAATAGCAGTTTCATGGTTGCTTTCTTCTATAGAGCTTCACCAAAGCAGATGTTTTGTGCAACCTGATCTTAATCTACACTGGCTGCAAAGGCAACTATAGTTGTTAAAGGCTCTAAGGGTTAAGTGTACAAATAAGAGCAAAATAGTTACAAAATCATGATTGCTTTTGTCTTTAGTGTTTCAGGAAAGCAGACTGTGTAGATCAAAGATCAGACTGCACATTTTGTGCAGTATGATCTTGATCTTCACTGGCTGCAAAGGCAACTATATTTGTTAAAGGCTCTAAGGGTTAAGTTTACAAATAAGAGCAAAATAGTTACAAAATCATGATTGTTTTTTGTCTAAAGTGTTTCAGGAAAGCAGACAGTGTAGATCAAAGACCAGAATGCACATTTTGTGCAGTCTGATCTTGATCTACAATGGCTGCTAAGACAGATATAGTCATAAAAGCGTGTTTAATGAAAATAAAAAATAAAAAAAGGACGAACATTAGCATGACTGTGTGCTCTTTTTCAGACATGAGAATGTGAATGGTTTCTACAGAGTGTCCTCCTATTTCATCTCCATTGTGGTCTGTGACATTATACCTATGAGATTTCTACCTACTCTCTGCTTCTCAGCTGTGACCTACTTTATGTTGGGTAAGATTACACTTAATACCATAACTTTTAGAGTATGGTAGCTTATGACATAATATTATGTTGAGTTGCCTTTTCAGACAAGGGAGATCAAGATCAGACTGCACAAAATAAACAGCCTGAATTGATTTGTTTTGGATTAATGGATGTGATATCTATGGAAAAAATCAAGACATATGGTAGTATTAGCATATGAATACAATAAGATTACTACAGGGTACCTGAAATGGTGTCTCTGAGACCTACTTCACTTTTCCCATGGTTCATAGATCACTAGTGTTGTCTCTATAACTTGATACCACCTGAAACAAATTTGTAGTATACAGTTCTAGAAACAGTCTTGTAAACTATAAATAAGCAACATGAATGTGAATACTTACCTTGTTTTCATGATATTTAATTATGTGAAAACACTATTTTAAGCAATATCCCCTTTTATCACATAAAACCTCCTATGGCAGTGTATTAAACCCATGACTTACTTTCGATAATACACTAGTGTATTATCATTTTTTGGGTCCCAGTACTAGTCAATTTTCAGTCATGAGCGCGTGAAGCCAGAGAAACCAACCACAGCATGCGTGGGAATTTGTACTGCTACGCCATTTCATGAAAAAAAGAAAAGTGATTGTTGCTAAGATGTATACACGTGGAAAGTGTTTGATTTTCATGTTTGATAAAAACCAAGAAATGCAGGGAAAATCTCTTAAGATCAATATTATTGTGGAAATAAGATGACTTAACCCCTCTATAAACTATTTCATTCTACTTTCGGTGTAAATATCAAAGAACTATCTACTTGTGTATGTACACATATGAAACCAAACTACAGCTGTAAACACATCTGGTGAATGGTATAGAGGCTAAGGGTGATGATGTGGGATATTTTTTTTTCTGTCATTTGTTTTATTTGATAAATAGAATCATTTGTGTTTATGTATTATCATTTTTATCAAAGTTGTTGACTAAAATGTATTTGATGCTCGTCAAGGCTTGAGTCATACAATTTTAGTCAACTCATTTGATAAAAATGATAATACATAAACACTCATGTAAGATCCTCTACTAAGTACATAATTTGAATATGAGCTTTTACAATTTGCAAATTGACTTATTTAAACCTCATTTTCCTGCGATTGTTGCAGATGATAATGATGATGGGTTTGTAAAACCTTTTGGAAAAGGAGAAAATGATGATTTTCAGTATTTCCTCCTTTTCCCACAATATCTCCTACCCTGTGAAGGAAAAATCTCAACATGTGATTTACATTTGATTTGTCATCAGCAAACGCTTTCAATTTGGACAAGTCCAAAAATTTTGTTGTCTGTTAAAGAGCGGAAAGTGTCCTGGAAGTATATAGATAATCAATGTGTATCAAGATTAACTCTAAACAAGCTAACATAATTTTTAGGCAAATTTATCTTGGAAATTTTACAGGCAACAAGTTAATGTGGCTCAAAAAGCTAGGGTAGAAATTTTTGAAAAAAAAGAAAGATGGGAAATGCCGGATTCAAGCATATTCTCCTATATACACCATTTTACAGATGCCTTTTTTCTCAGGGTCTTTAAAAAGATGAATACCGGTAATCTAGTAGAAAATGAAATCTGTTTACAGGGTACAGATCTGAGTATGACAGATTCCTGCTATTTCCTGTCCCTTTTCCTGGTGTCCCTATCTGCTTCGGCTCTTCATTCCTGCTGAGTACCATCATCAGAATATTTGCTGTTGCCATCCTGCTTATTGCCATGTGCTATGTCATCATGATGGTGAGTGAGAGGTTTATCTTTTCTATTTTTTATATTCTAGAGCACATGACTCTATATTTTTCCTAAAAATTCAGTAAAACCTTAGAGCACCAAATAAACCCAATAGACATTTTCAGTTGAAAATAAAACACAGATAATTGTAATTTCAGTGTTTTTCTGTCCCAGTCTGTCTCTGCATAGCGGACAGGGTAGATAAAAGATCGGACTGCATTGTTTCTGTAGCTGATCTTGATCCATACTTAATACAAAAGTAACTATAGTTGTGAAAGGTGCTTTAAGAATTAACCTCGTAATACATTTCCTTCTGAAACAAGCCTAATGCAGGCAAGATTAAGAACATCCTTATGGTAAATGGATTTTTTGATGTTTGGTAAAAATGTATAGAAAAAAACACCATTGTGAGATAGCTATATAAATTCTGTTGAAATGACTGAGGATCATAGTGATAAAATGATGGCTAGTACATACATCTTCCAACTGTATACTTACTTGAAATAGTTACTTAGGCCGGTAAGTGGGACTGAATACTCATTTGCAGACAGTGTATATCAATGTGCAGTCTGATCTTTGATCTTGGCATCCATTCTGAAATGGCAGGATTTTTCAGGCAAAAACACCCTCTGAAACTGGAGTAGATTTTGTGTTTTTTTACTTTCATATGAAATTTTCAGTTTCATTCATTTTTCAGTATAACTGTTTACCAGACGACAGAATTTTAGACAGGTTCAAATTGAAAGCTATTTGTAAACACCTAATAAATACGGTTCTAAGATGAAATTTGTCCAAGAACGGGTAGAAAACATTGTGGAAAAAGGAGAAAATGCTGGTTTCTAGCATTTCCTCCTTTTCCAACAATGTTTTTAGAACTCGGGATTGTTCAGTAAAGGGTTAAGGGTCATAAAGTTTTAAGTAGATGTACAGGGTGTTTCATAATATCTGTCCCAATTTTACTCACATATAAATTCAATAAGACTTATCCTTGATTAATTTGAGTTACATAATTCAATAATAGACGTATGGGAGTTTTGTTTGGTGTATATAACCGGTATATTAGTGGAGTACCTTTCATTTCAGAACACATTTTCCAAATTCTCAATTTTACAGCACATGCTCCAAATGACGTCCTTTCTGTGCAATTACGACGTTGAGTCTATTTTTGAAATTGTTAATCACTGCAGTGCACACGGATTTCCCTCTCAATGGCAGTTTTCAATTCATCTGTTGTTTTTGGACTACGGTTATACACTCTGTCTTTTAGATATCCCCACAGGAAAAAATCTAAGGGCTCAAATCAGGTGAGTGAGGTGGCCATTCAAAATCAGTCTTTAAAGAAATAATCCTTCGACCGAACATCTGCTGTAACCATGTGATTACTTCCCCGGCTGTATGCGGAGTTGTCCCATCTTGCTGAAACCAAATGCTGTCTAAATTAACACCCCGTCTTCTCAATGCTGGGACAAATTTCTTTCTCAGGAGACTTAAGTATCGGTCCTTGTTTACCGTTTCAACTGTTCCCGCATCATCTTCAAAGAAGAAAGGGCCAATTATCCCATTTACACTAATCGCGGCCCAAGCTGTAACTTTTTCACCATGTAACGGCTTTTTAATATAGAAATTAGGTTTCTCAGATACCCAATATCTACAATTTTTCTTGTTTACTTGTGCATTTAAGTAGAAATGTGCCTCGTCCGAGAACCAAATGTTATCAATGATATTCATATTGGCTATCATCCAATTAGCAAATGATATTCTACCCTCAATATCTGTAGCTTTTAAATGTTGCATAATGGAAATAGCATAGGGCTTCAGTTTAAGATCATACTTTAGCATTCTGTACAGACTTGTAGAACTTACAGAGTTGCTGATATCACCCAATACTTTCCGAACTGACCTCTGAGGTGTTTCTTCGATCACTGTTTTCACCTGTTCAATATTTTCCTCGCTTCTTACGGATTTTGGTCGACCAGAGTTCCTGTGTCTTCTGTCCTCAATAGACGTCATCATAACGTCTTGACGTCAAAGTTTTCCCGTACTTTTATATTACCTAAAAACTCCCACAATTCTTCATTATTTTGATATATGATAACTTAAAATACCTTTCAAAATGACTAAGTTATGTTGATTTGAAACTGGGGCAGATATTATGAAACACCCTGTATCTTCAAATTCTTTTACTACAAATTTGATATTTGTATATTTCAGGTGTTTAGTGGTTTACTGGTGAACCTTGTGACAGTTCCTGCTTTCCTGAGATGGCTGAAATATTTCAGTATCTTCAGATACAGTTTCAATGTAAGTACCCGAATTTCACACAGTTTTAAGTTAATAATTCAAAAACTTTAACTTCGAAACAAGAAACAAACTTTAGTTGCTTTTGCAGACAGCAAAGATCAAGATCAGACTACAGTTTCTGTGCAGTCTGATCTTGGATTTACATAGTCCACTACATTTCAAAATTGATAGGACACTGATCTGGACCCATATTTATCAGCCATTCTTATCGACACTTGTTGTCTAATTCTGAAGAAGTTTTGAAAATTTCAAAGTAGTGTAATTTCTGATTGGCGAAACCAAATGGTTCAGCCAATCAAAATTTGCATTATTATCTAAATCAAGAATGTTTAAGAATATTTTTTAACCCTATACCACACAATCCTGATGTTTAAAGTCCCTGAGAAAAAAGCCTTTTGAAAACATTTTTGGAAAAGGAGATGCCAATAATGAACATTTTCTTCTTTTCCAACTTTTTGCTATCTTGAAGTATTTCAAAGGACCATTCTAACTCATGATTGAGCTGGTTGTTAGACATAATGGACTTTATGGATCCATGATGACTTGCTTAGTATGACACATCACTGAGATGCATTTAAATTCCTTTTGCCAGAGTTTGGCTCTGACATAATAGTCCTTCACCGGATGATCTGATGGCTTTATGTCACTAGGGATGAAGGCTTTTGAGAACATGGTATGAAAAGGATAAAATGCTGATAATCAGCATTTTCTCCTTTTTAGCTCCACTGGCTGAAGGCCAGTGGGCTTATGTCATGGCCTGGTGTCCGTTGTGCATCCGTCTGTGCATGCATTAACTGTTTCAAACATCTTCTCTGAAACTATTCATTCAAATTTGGCATGTAGCTTTATCTAATTGGCCTCTACCAAGGTTTTTAGCTCTACTGGCTGAAAGCCAGCAGAGCTTATGTCATGGTACGGTTTCCGTCATCTGTCCGTCTGTCTGTCCATCTGTCTGTCCGCCCGTCAGTCTTTTTCTTGTTTACGCGATAAAGTCTGCATTTGTCGTCAGATTTTCATGAAACTTGCACAGGTTATTTATCTCATCAATAGCTTCAAACCTATTGATTTCGAAAAAAATCCAACAAACAGTATGGGAAAAGTGGCCATTTGAATTTCAAAATTTCCATTTCTTGTTTACGCAATAAAGTCTGCGCTTGTCAGATTTTCATGAAACTTGCACAGTTTGTTTATCTTATCAATAGCTTGAAGCCTATTGATTTTGAAAAAAATCCAACAAACAGTATGGGAAAAGTAGCCATTTCAAGTTGAAAATTTCCATTTCTTGTTTACGCGATAAAGTCTGCATTTGTTGTCAGATTTCTGTGAAACTTGCACAGTTTGTTTATCCCATCAATAGCTTGAAGCCTATTGATTTTGGAAAAATCCAACAAACGGTATGGGAAAAGTAGCCACTTCAAGTTGAAAATTTCCATTTCTTGTTTATGCGATAAAGTCTGCATTTGTTGTCAGATTTCCATGAAACTTGCAGTTTGTTTATCTCATCAATAGCTTGAAGCCTATTGATTTTGGAAAAATCCAACAAACGGTAAGGGAAAAGTAGCCATTTCAAGTTGAAAATTTCCATTTCTTGTTTAGGCAATGAAGTCCACAGTCTTGATCCAATTCTTTTGAAACTTTCAAAGATAGCTTGGTTCATCAAGGGATTGAACTCTATTAAAAGTGAAGAAAATCTATTAATCTGTTCAGGAAAAGCAGCCGTTTGATAACTTAGCATTGTTTACTCAACAAAGTCCACATTATTTGTCGCATTTCTTTGCTGGGATTGTTTAATACAAGGTGTACTGAAACCCTATCAATTTTGGCTGGATTCCAAACAGTTATTTTTCAGAAATTGCACTTCAGTTTTTTTTTCACTGTTTCTTCAATTCACCATGCCAACTTAAACTGTCTTACTGGGTTCAAGCCCAGTAGTAAGAACATCCCCCCTTTCTTTTGTGTTTTTGTCTTTTTTCTTTTTGCATCATGAATTAATAATGTATGCTAGCAAAAAAGCAAAATCACTGACAGTAGAGCGATTTCAGGCCCTCAAGGGTCTCTAGTTTGATATTATAGCCCTGGGGTCAAAATTGGCCCCACCCCGGAGGCCACAAGTTTAACATGGGCTAATGTAGTGCCTTATTATCCCCCGCTGAAGGCGGAGGGATATAGTTTTAGTGTTGTCCATCTGCCTGTCCGTTTGGACAAAGGCATTATGCATTTCTGTGACAAAAAGTTATTTCTTGCATGGAGCTGGTGAGGGTATTCATCACCTTTAGTGATAGCTCTAGTTTTTATGAACAATTGACAGAGGAGTTTTGTAGACTCCATAGATCAAGAATACTCTTTTGGAAATGCACAACTTAATTTTGAAAATACACTGCAATACTGTTTGTATACCATGACAAGCAGTGTCTGATCTAGGATTTGAAAAAAGTGGGGGACTCCTCCATCACTCTGAAAAGTACGAGGGATTTCTAAAAAGTATGGGGGATTTCTGAAAAGTATGGGGGATCAAGATCAACTTCAAAAAGCAAGAAATAGAACTAATCTCTTTTGGATCATTCGTTTAACCCTTTCAATTCTGTAGTACCAACTACTTTGCCTTAGCCTTGTTCATACCTAACACAAAATCTTACTTTGAAACTTGAAAGTCATAACTGTAAATAGATGTTAAAACGCTAGTCCCTATGCTTTCATCAGTTCTGCGTCACACTGGCCGTGACATATACATGTTTATTACATTCTGTTACTAATAATAGTAACATTTTCAGCTGAAAATGGTGTAATATCAGTGTCACGCGAGGGCAGATATGGCGGGGCAATGGGCTGATATCTGATATCCTGCCCGTTGACAAGATATTTGTTCTAAATCTATAGCAACAGAATACTCGCTCGTAAACTGACGTTCTCAAAATATCTAATTTGAAAAAAAAATGGCTGAATCAGTCAATCAGTCGCTAGCCGACAAATCTTCAGGACTACAGACAACGATTGAATCGCAAAACCAGCAAACACGATAAGTAGAGAATAGACTGTTGTTGTCTTGGATTCAGAAAGTTTATCAGGTAAGGCGTGGTGTCAAAAGGCTAATAGTTCTGCGAATTTTTTCCGTTGAGCTGGGTGAACCGAGCCTGATTAAGTATCCCAATCCAGAGCACTATCTATTCTATTTATCCTGTTTCTCATTTATAATACGTATTATACTAAATTGAATATTTGGTACGGAAAAACACACATACCGACGTCTTTTTAACTATGAATAAAGATGAAGAACTGTTTATTTTAAATGGCCTTATACTGTAGCTGCGATAGTCATAATGAATGATTACGTCATGAACGTGACGTTTACCCGCGGAAAAAGGAGTTGTGTTGAACAAAGACAAGAATTTCTCTTTTTAAACTTTTTAAACATGTTAGAAAAAACAAAAATGAGCAAATGATGAATGAATGTAATAAACAGGTTATTACAAGGCTGATGAGGGCCGGAGAGTGATATCGGCCCTCCACCTCGCAATCTGTCCTTAGGCTAAAGCCCTCGGGGCAGATATCAAGGTGGCGGGCTGATATCACTCTCCGGCCCTCATCAGCCATGTAATAACCTCTATATGTTGAACAACAGATTTTCCAACAGTAATTATTCACCTTTATTGCCACCCAGTCTGTGTGTGATTAAATCAGCAACTCGACATTTTTGTCTATCTTTGAAAACAGAACTGTCAATACCTTCTGCTATTTGTTTGGGTTTACTTGCAAAACAAATTCAACTCCTGGGAATCGTATTAATACGAAACTAATAAAGTAATATCAAAATAAATTCATCTTGACAGCCTTGTATGTGGATGGAATGGCAGTACTTTGCTGTATTTATTTTGATAAATAAGAATTGGAGACCTGTTATCGATCTATATTTAAATCCAGAAGAAAAAATAGCAGACGTTTTTGCGTAAAATAAAAATCCTATTCGGCATCCTAGGGTGATGTAAGTTGTGACGAATGATAAAAATCCATGAGGTAAGAAAGGGGAGTCACTCTTGATTTGTAGGAATGATCTAATACAGTTCAGGGATCGTAAATTACATGTCATACATGATCCCTGTACAGTTGTGCTGCCTGTGAAAGCGATTTTCACATCGGCATTCAAGCGTTAATCACGATTGTTGTGCACTGGTTTTGAAAATGTGCGTGAATGATGAAAAACTCGTGCAATTCTTGCAATCACGCACCCTGGATCAGACACTGAACAAGTCAGTCTTTTTTTGAAATGCATTTTATATGATGAAAATTTTCTTTCTTGGTGGTAGAAGACTGGTCTTCAGCCACATTGATGACATCTTTTACTTTGTGCATTTTGAATAAATTGTTCAGCATATTGAACACCATTCAATTAATTTCACCTTTAAAATACAAGGCATAACTTTGAGTGGCTTTTTATGGGAGATAAGATCAGACTGCACAGGTTGATAATTGGTTAATTATTATCCTCCGCCAACTGGGGGGGGGGGGTGTTGTTATTTGTAAGTTTGTCCCTACAGACGGATTTCTTCTCAAAACCTTGATGAAAATTGGATGAAACTTAATACATGTGTTCCTTATGATTGTCCACTGATAACCTTTTGGTTTTTTGATGTGTCATGAATGAAGGGGGCTTGATGAACATTTCCATTATGGACCAATATCTCTATACCTACTGGGAAAAATTTTATGAAATTTCATATTTATATTATAATCATAAGTCACAATAATTTTTTTTTGGTTTTATTTAATGATACGCCATGTCATGGAAAAAGGGGGTTTAATATATAATTTCATAATGGACAAATAACTGTCTGTTTGCCTGTCTGTCCATACATATCTTCTAAGACCCTTGACGAAAAAATTGGTGAAACTTCATATGTCACATCAGGGCAAAAACTAGGTCACTTGGAACAATGTGTGAAAAAACTCGTGTACGCTCTAGAGGCAACATTTTCAGTCCAATACTCGTGAAAGTTAGAATGTTTTTCTTGATAACATCTTGGATAATTTAGGAAATGGGTCATGTTTGGTCAATAACAAGGTCACTTGGTTAAATCTTAAAAACCTTGTGTATGCTGTAGATGCCACATTTTCAGTCAAATACTCATGAAACTCAGAATGTTTGTCTTGATGACATCTTAAATGAGTTTGAAAATGGGTCAGGTTGGATGAGGTAAATTTCGGCAATAGTTATTGATTTTCAACTGAGCAGTCGATGCAGTAGTAGCATCGACATGCTTGTCATCAGGATATGATTGTCCGATGTTTTGTTACACCCATAACAACAGCTGCCTTGTGCAACGCACAAAAAGTCATCTGGACATCTGTAGGAGGTAACTAGGTAACTCCTTATAAAAAATGCAAAAATTTTAGACTTGTTTAATTGTTAAGGGTTTGCAGATGACAGCTTTATTTCTATTCAAATGATGTGATTTGCCTTTAGAAGAGTAGAAAACATTCTGAGAAAAGCAGAAAATGCTAAAAGATATTGCCTACTTTCAGCAACATGTCTGTTAGTATGTGAAGGTATTTACAGAATAATAAATGAAATTTTGTATCGCAAGTCTTTTCTTTAATTCATGCTATAAAGGGTGTATATACATGTAAAATAAAAAAGAATGAGGCATGCTCTCTAAAAAGGGGGTTTAATACATTTCCGTGATACATTATATCAAGCAATTCAACACAAAATTATGGATCCACAAAATCCATTTAATTAAACATCCAACTTACTTGTGTGGTAGGATGGTCCTTTGACATGCAGAAAAATGACCTATAGTGATAGGTTTCGACCCAGGTCAGCCTGCATGGTGTGCGCAGGCTGACATTGGCCGATATTTTTCGCATTGCATTAAGCCTCCTTTTTTGTCAGAGCTCATATTATTTGTTATCTAAAAAAAAATGTTATGGTTGCTGACCAGCAACATCGGAAGCATCTTCCTAGTCTCAGTGCTCATATATTTATTCAACCGAACCCTGTACTTCGCCATTCTGTATTTTTATTTCAATTGTTTCTGGCTTAATTATTCTAATAAGTTCGAACCCCTCTAATATTAGCTACACTTGCGCAAAAGTTAAGGCAGGGTTTTTTTTTTCGTAAAGTAATGCAAAAACTTGAGCTCGATTTAGTTACGAACTTTTCTAGTAAAATGCATGTAAGCATTTTCTCTAGAGTTGCGTAAAAACTTAGAAAATTTTGTTTGTAACTACCCTAGTAAAATGGGGCCCTGGTGATAAATAAATGGAGCAAACACAGTTCCTAGATAAGAGGCTGGTCATTCTGAAATGAAAAATGATGTCATCATAATCTGTTTAACTCTTTACCACACAATCCTGACTTTTAATGACCCTGAGAAAGAAGCCTTTTGAAAACATTTTGGGAAAAGGAGAAAATGCTGGTAACCAGCATTTTCTCCTTTTCCCACAATGTTTTCTACCCTTCCCAAACCAAATTTCTATTCTTCAGTCACATTTACTTTGTCGTCTGCAAA
The DNA here is from genome assembly GCA_946811185.2 of Hippopus hippopus. Classification (NCBI taxonomy): domain Eukaryota; kingdom Metazoa; phylum Mollusca; class Bivalvia; order Cardiida; family Cardiidae; genus Hippopus; species Hippopus hippopus. Next base: position 48,183,728 of record OX328100.1, read on the forward strand.
TGCTTTAAATTTGGACCAGTCTAAAAATTTTGTTGTTTGGTAAAGAGTTAACTCTTTGTTTTATTCTATGTCGCATGAAAAAATTTCGGACACCAACAAATTGAAAGCACTTGCAGACTACCAATTTAGTGTAGCTCAAGTGATGCTCAATGTTATCAAAACATTATCTTTTTACGTCATTAAAATCCCCTTTTTCCATGAAGTTTCCTACCCTTTCACACCCAAGTTATTTTGCCATATTTTCTTTGCTGCCTCCAAATGGTTTCTAATTGGACAGGTATACAATTTTGTTCTCTAGTAAAAGATTGAGGCAATAAGGAAAATATGAAAAGAATAATACACATAGGGGTTAAACTTTATGTATTATACCGAAGGGCAAAAGTTAAGCCTATTTTATATTCCTTGAAAAAGAGGTACACAAAGACCAAAATAACATGGCATATGACTTTATTTTGTGTGGTGCATTTCATCCATTCATTTAACTCTTTACCACACAATCCCGACTTTTAGCGACCCTGAGGAAGAAGCCTTTAGAAAACCTTGTGGGAAAAGGAGAAAATGCTGGTAACCAGCATTTTCTCCTTTTTCCCACAATGTTTTCTACCCATTCAAAGAAAAATTTCATGATTTGCGCCATTTAATTTGTAGGTCTGCAAATGCTTTCAATTTGGTCAAGTCTAAAATTTTGTCGTTTGGTAAAGAGTTAACTCTTTACCAAACGACAAAATGTTAGACTGGTCCAAACTGAAAGCATTTGCAGATGACAAAATTAACATGACTCAAAAATTGAAATTTGTTCTGGGAGGGTAGAAAACTTTCTGGGAAAAGGAGAAAATGCTGGTTCTCCTTTTCCCACGATGTTTTCAAAAGGCTACTTTTTCAGGGTCGAGAAAACCAGGGATTGTTTGGGAAAGGGTTAAATATAATTAAATGCTAAACATAGATTTTAAAGAAAATAATACATTTGGGCAAAAGAATTGTTTAAACTGTTTGGGATGAAATATGCTTAACTTTTTCCCTTAGGTATATTTTGTTTTTTATTTTTCCAGATAATGATAGGATGTTCTAGTATTCAATTTTGAAGAGGACACATCTGTATTTAATGACTTAGAAGTAGACAGTGTGACAGGAGCACTAACACTTACAAGACCCTTACAGAATAAAATTTTACAATGTCTGTGTGAATCAGGTGAGTATCATCTCTTATCAGTGTTGACTCTTTACCAGACAATAAAACTTCAGACTTGTCCAAAATGTGGCTCAGTTGGTGGGACTTGTCTTTTAAAGGGTAGAGAACATTATGGGAAAAGGAGAAGATGCTCATGAGGGAAAAATAGAAAATGTTGGTTACCAGCTTTGCCTCCTTTTTCCTACAATGTTTTCAAAAGCTGTCTTACTCAGAGTTGTTAAAACTCAGGATTTTTGGTAAAGTGCTGACTCATTACCCCCTGAACCTAATTTACCTTAGAAAACTTATAATAAAAAAGGTTAGCCCTGAAGTCCCTCGACCTGAGTCATTTTGCCAAACATAACCTTTTTCAAATCTCTCCTGAGATATGATTGTCTCAAATTATTAAGACAATCATTCTAACAAATTGGACTGAAAACATGGCCTCTAGAGTGTATACAAGCTTTTCTCTAGTATTTATTTCAGTTACTTACTTTTTAGCCAAACATAGCCCATTTTCAAACTTTTGCAGATACCATCACAACAAATATTCTGACAACCTTTCATAAGTAATGGAAAGAAAATGTGGCTGGCCTCCAGATGCATTATACCAAGCAAGTCATCACATCATTATGGATCCATAAAATCCATTTAGCGTAAGAATTAGCTGAATCAATAGGAAGAATGGTCCTTAGAGATGCAGTTTCTACCCATGTCAGCTTTAAAGAACTGCGCAGGTTGACATAGGTTGAAACTTTTTGCAGATGCATTAACTCTTTACCAAACAATCCCTAGTTTTAACGACCCCATGAAAGAAACCTTTTGAAAACATTGTGGGAAAAGGAGAAAATGCTGGTAACCAGCATCTTCTCCCTTTCCCACAATGTTTTCTACTCTATCAAGAGCAAATTCTGCCATTTGAGACATCTTTAATTTGTCGTCTGCAAATGCTTTCAATTTGGACTAGTCTAAAATTATGTTGTTTAGTAAAGAGTTAAACTCCCTTATTCCCTTCAGTGATGGTATTTCCATTCTCCATCTCTCAGTGTATATATGCATTTATTTGCTCAGCCAGTTAGTTCAGTGGTTAGCATATCTGACTTGTAAATTATTGATTGTGGGTTTGATACATGGTTGAGGCAAATTTTCTTTCCGGCAATTTTTCACCTGTTACCTCTGCTGCATGTGAGAAAAGTAGTCAGTGGCTTGGAAAGAAAGTTGTGTCAGGACTGGTGTGAGAAAACTAGGAAACACATGTATTTGTTGCAAAGGTGCACTGACCTCCGTGATATGACCTCAGCTATTAAAATGGATGTAAAAACATAGTATTTGTTTGTACACATGATAGATATGAAATTTGTGGGTGGATTTTCATGGAGTTGTCAAGTATGTTATTGATTGTCAACAGTTTGAATTCTACTTAATTATTTTGTAGAATGATTTTTTCCTCAACCAAATTTTAGGTGACTGAAGGCAAAAAATCAAATCTACCTTTGATAGGGTTGAAAACATAGAGGGAAAAGCTATGCTGTTAAAACTCATTAAACTCAAATACATAGTTTTTTTTACCACATAAAAGATAATTTGTGGTTAGATTTTCATGGAGTTTGTCAAGTATGTTGATTAACTGTCAATAATTTGAATTCTAGAGAATTATTTTGTGCACTGATGGTTAATGTGAGTTGAACTAATAAGGTATTAATCCTTAACTCTTTCCCATGTGACCAAATTTGAGACTCTGCCAAATTGTGAACATTTAAAAAAGACAAATGTACCTTGGACAATACAAGAGTACTGCATATGGGTGCCAATGCTTGGCTGCAATTGCTTGATTTTTAGTGAAAATTATAAGTAAAATAGGGGCAATAACTGTCAAAAATATGTTGATAGTTACCAGCCCCTGTTATATGAGTTTCCCTTTTTGATAGTTAGCAGCTTGTCCAAGTATGAAGTAAAAGCAGTTATATTATTACAAAATGTCAAAGTTTTCATGAAAATTCTAAGTCTTCAAAGGAGCATACATGTGGCAAAATATTTTGATGGTTATGTGCCCCTGTTGTATGAGTTCCCCTTGTGAAAGTGAACAATTTGTCCAAATTTGAAGTAAATATCTTCAGTTATAACAGAGATATTACATGATGTCAAAGTTTTTGTCAGAATTTCAAGACAAAAAAGTGGTATAACTGAGTTCAAATATTTTGATGGTTACCTGCCCCTGTAGTATGAGTTCCTCTTTCACTGCTTAACAACTTGTCCAAGTATGAAGTAGATATCTTCAATAATTACAGAGATATTACAAAATGTCAAAGTTTTCAGCCGATGGTGATGCAGATGGTGCCAGGACTATGACAAAAGCTTGTCATTTTCTGTGAATACAGCCAAGCTAAAAATCATGTTTAAAAGAAGGCTAAGGAAAAGATTGTTGGAAAAGGAGAAAATGCTGGTTACCAGCATTTTATCCTTTTCCCACAATGTTTTCCTTAGCCTTCTTTTACAGGGTCATAACTCTAATTAATATTTTTTACCTAACTAAATTAAAGGCATTTGAAGGCAAAAAGTCAATTGTAGCTCAAACAATGATTTCAGTCTTTGATAGGGTGGAAAACATTGCGGGAAAAGTAGAAAATGCTGGCCTTTTCCACTTTTCTGAGATTTTTGTGGCAAAAATATTATTGAAAGTCAAATTATGTGTCACTAGACTGAAAAGTATCTGTTGAGTTGTTCACAGTCATAGAGATTGATTAGGGCTGACTATTAAGGGTAAACAATTTTTTTCATGCTATTTCTATCAGCGGTAAACAATTTTTTTCATGCTATTTCTATCAGGACAACCATTATCAAAATGCCATTACTATGGAAGGTGCAATATTGTGATGCATTATTATTCTATCAAAGATTAATTTTCTATTGTTCTTTACTTAGTATTAGAATAGACAATAATCATCATTCTGTAAATATTTACCAAGAAACAATTGTATAACTGATAGAAATAACGTTCTGTCTCTCTGTTCAAAAGAATGGCACCAAAAACTTGCCTTTTCAGCTTTCAAACATGAGAAAAAAAATACTTGATGATTATATTTAACACTGAAGTTTTTATAAACACTGAAGTTTTTATATTCTAAATGAAAAACAAAAAGTGTACCTAAAATTTTGCCATATATGCATGGATTGAAAGTGACATAAAGAATTAATGTTATGTTTATATTATTTGTGTTTAACTGAAATCCGGTTTTATATTAGCTCCACTGGCCCAAGGCCAGTGGGCTTATGTCATGGCCTGGTGTTCGTCATGTGTCCGTCCATGTCTGCGTTGACTTTTATTTTAAACATCTTCTTCTCTGAAACTACCCATCCAATTTTGATGAAACTTCACAGAAATGATCCTGCCATGGTCCTCTTCAGAAGTATTAGAAAGAATATGATTCCTTCAAAATCTCTGATTGCCATGGCAATAAAACTGAAAAATATTGAAAATCTTTGAAAATCTTCTTATTTGAAACCATAAAGCCTGGGGCTACCAAATTTGGTATGTAGCTTTATCTAGTAGACCTCTACCAAGTTCCTCAAATTATAGCCCTGGGGTCAAATTAAGCCCCGCCCGGGGGGTCACAAAGTTTACATGGGCTTATATAGGGAAAACTTTAAAATTCTTCTGGTACCTAGCCATAGGGCCTAGGGCTACTAACTTAGCCATGTAGCTTTATCAAGAGGGAATCTACCAAGAGTGCCCAAAATTATAGCTGTGGGGTCAAATTTGGCCCTGCCCCGGGGGTCACAAGTTTTGCATCAGCTTATATAGGGAAACTTTAAAAATATTTTTGTACCTAGACATCCAAATTTTGCATGTAGCTTTATCTAGTGGACCTATATTAACTTTCTTCAAATTATAGCCCGTGGGTCAAATTTGGCCCTGGGGGTCACAAGTTTTACATGGGCTTAAATAGGGAAAACTTTAAAATTCTTCTGGTACCTAGCCATAGGGCCTGGGGCTATCAAATTTTGCATGTACTGTAGCTTTATCTAGTGGGCCTCAACCAAGAGGGCCATAATTATAACCTTGGGGTCAAGCTTGGCCCCACCCCTGGGGTCGCAAGTTTTACATGGGCTTTTATAGTGAAATCTCTACAAATCTTTTTGTTACTAACCATAAGACCTAGGGCTACTTAATTTAGCCCTGTCTTAGGGATCTCATTTTTTTTAGGGCCTTTTTGTTTATAACCACACCTTCTGGACCTGTATTATTTGGTATGGGGCTTCATCTTGTGGACCTCTACCAGGAGTCAAGTAATTGTAGCATTGTGGCCAAAAATGGGTTTTCCCTGGGGTCATAACTTTCTCGTAGGATTTTATGGAAAAGATTTTGTATGTCTTATGTATATACTATAGCCCCTTTTAATGATCATTATATCTGTAACTCAAGCCACTCATGGATTATTACATGTACATACTTCAGGCCCCTGTTAACGATTTAAATGTAAATCAAGCCACTCATTATTACATGTATATACTATAGCCTCTTTTCAAAGATTAAAATGTCTATAACTCAAGCCACTCATTGATTATTACACGTAAATACCCTAGCCCCCTTTTAATCATTAAAATATGTGTCGATTGAAATATCTGTAATTGAAACTATTCATATATAATTACGTGTATCTACTTTTGCCTCTTTTAATGCTTAAAATGTCTATAACTGATCCTGCTTATGGATAATTACAGGTATATACTATAGCTCCTCCTTACAATAAAAATGTCTATAACTGAAACCACTCATGGATGATCAGATGTAAATATTTATAGCTCCTTTTAACAATTAAAATGTATATAACTGAATCAGCTCATGGATAATAACATTTCAAATAAGATAACCCACTCAATGATAATTATAAACTATTGCTTCTTTCAACAATTACAATATCCATAAATGAACACACTAATTGATATTTATATACTATTGCCCCTGTTAACGATTAAAGTATCACTGAAAACACTCATTTATAATCATATACTACTGCCCCTTTAAACAATTAAAATATCCATAACTGCACACACTCGATGATATCTATTGATACCAACAAAGCCAATATTCAAACCCTTAGTTACTTTGCGATCAGTAGCTTTGTCTTTTTTTATGAGATGTAATATCATTTCATCACACTTTTGATGCTATTTCACATAATCAATATGTAGTTGTGCATAGAGTCATCCTGTCCCTATGCCATGAGTTTTGCAGTATGTAGTCCTTTATATATTAAATGTTACGTTCCATTTGCTGCTCCTCTCTTCTTAAATCCCTTGCCCATTTTCAGTGAAATTTTACAGGAGTTTACAGTCGATAACTGATTGTGCATAGTGTCAGCATATCCCTTTGTAATGAATATTTGCAGAGTTATGGCCCTTTCTATACTACATTTGATTTTTCAGCTCTTCTTTTTCCTCACGACTTTGCTTAATGTTGATGAAAATGTAAAGGAGTCAGTTGTCCTTAGTGTCAGCATGTCCCTTTTTAGTAAATAAATGCAGTGTTATGGGCATTTTTAAATGCTTTTTTTTTAATTTTGTAAACATTTTTCTTCATTTTCATACAATATTTAGGAGTCATCAATAAGACATCGAGCTGTGCTTAGTGACAGCATGTCCTTTTTCAGTGAACACTGGCAGAGTTATGTCCCTTGTTGAATTATATGCTACCTTGGATTGTATTAAATTTAGTACGACTCTCAGTTTAACTGATAAATATAACAGTCTCTATGGCCAAGGTCAGCTATCCTAAAATTGTTTAGGGCCTAGGGTTTCTCATTAAATTTTTGGAAGAATAGACTACCATTAGTGCTGGTCATGGTTACAACAATCACAGGCAAGATAAAATATGTGCTTCTCATTGTTTGGGTCTAGGAATAATTCTTTATAAGAGCATGTGCTGTACAATTACTGGTAGAATGCAACTAAAGAAACAAGTATAAAGATATAATTAGGGCCAATGTCAGCTACCCTATTACTGGAAACAGTCTAGGTTTTATTCAGAAACTGTGGGAAAAGTTAGATTCCCACCAGTACAGATCATGGTCAGAAAAATGACGTCAGGCAAGATATTTTATATATGCTACTTACTGGTTTGGGTCCAGGAAAATTTCTTCAAAGAGTATGTGTTTTACATAAAATGGTAGTGCTAGCAGCCATGGAAACAAGTATTATGTTATAATAAAGGCCAATGTCAGCTACACCTATACTGTTTAGGGTCTTTGTTTTATCCATTAACTTTGGAAAGAGTTTTATTCCCACTGGTTGTAACTTTGGAGAGAGTTTTATTCCCACTGGTGTAATGGAAGGTCATGGTTACAACAATTACAGGCAATATAATTATTTGTGTGTCTTACTGATATGGTTCAGCTACAATTTTAAGAGCATGTGCTGCACAATTATTGGTAGAAAACCATGGAGACAAGTATAAAGATATAATGAGTGCCAATGTCAGTTACCCTATTACTGGAAACGGTCAAGGCTTTATCCATAAATTGTGGGAAAAGTTGTATACCCAATAGTACCAATCATGTTTAGAAAAATTACAGACAAGATTTTTCATTCGTGCTACTTATTGGTTTGGGTCCAAGAAAATCTCTCTGTAGAGTATTTGTTTTCCATTAAATGGTAGAACTTGCAACCATGGAGACAAGTATATGGCTATAATAAGGGCAGATGTCAGCTACCTTTATACTGTTTAGGGCCAAAGTTTTATCCATTAACTTTTGGAAGAGTTTTATTCCCCACTTGTATAATGGAAGGTCATGGAAAGAACAATTACAGGCAATATGTTTAATATGTGCTACTTACTGGATTGGATCTAGGAAAATTTCCTCCTATAGCACAAGTTTTTCATGGGTTGGTAGAACTTGCAACTATGAAGATAGTATAAGGTTATTATAAGGGCCAATGTCAGCTACCCTTATACTGGTTAGGGTCCACATTCTATCAATAATCTTTGAAAAGGTTAGATTACCACTAGTACATCTGCCTTTCATGGTTAGAACAATAAAAAGCAAGATGTTTTATGTGCTACTACTGGTTTGGGTCTTGGAAAAATTCTTCATAAAGAACATGTGCTTTACATTAAATGGTAGAACTTGCAACCATAAGGGCAAGTATTAGGTTCTGAACAAGGGCCAGTGTCAGCTACTCTAATACTGGTTATGGTAAAGGTTTTATCCATAAATATTGGAAAAGGCTGGATTCTCACTATCAAAGGTCATGGTTACAACAATTAAAGCCAAGTTTTTATATATAAGCTGCTCACTGGTTTGGATGTAGGAAAATTTCTTCATAAAGCATATGTTTCACATTAAATGGTAGAGATTGCAACCATGGAGACAAATATAAGTTTATAACACGGGCCAATGTCAGCTACCCATATATTGAAAAGGGTTCAATTTTATCCAGAAATTTCTGGAAGGTTCAATTCTCACTGGTATAGGTCATGGCTAGAACAATAACACTTACAAGCAAGATGTTTTATATGAACTACTCACTGGTTTCAAACCTTGAACAATCCTCCATAGCGCATGTGCCTTACATTAAAAGGTAGAATTCGCATTCAATTGAAATAAGTATAAGGATATTAAGAGAACAGATATGAGCTACCCTAATACTTGCTAGAGTTAACCCTTTACCAAACAATCCCTGGATTTTACAACCCAGAGGAAGAAGCCTTCTGAAAACATTGTGGGAAAAGGAAAAATGCTGGTAACCAGCATTTTCTCCTTTTCACACAATGTTTTCTACTCTTCCAAAGTCAAGTTTCAATTTTTGAGTCACATTTATTTTGTCATCTGCTAATGCTTTCAATTTGGAACAGTCTAAAATTTTGTTGTTTGGTAAAGGGTTAATGTTTTATCCATATATTTTGGGAAGAGTTCTATTCCAACTAGGATAGGTCATGGTAAGAACAATTTCAGTTAAGATATTTTATATGAGCCTCTGACTGGTTGGGTCCAGGAAAATTTCCTCATGGAGCATGTTCTTTACATTAAATGGTAAAACTTTCAACCATAGAGAGTTGGAGACATGTATTTGGTTATGACAAGGGCCTAAGTAAGCTACCCAAGTACTAGTTTGGGTCAAGGTTTTTTATCTATAAATTTTTAAAAAAAGTTAAATTCTCACTAGTATAGGTCTTGGTTAGAAAGGTAAAGGAAAGATATTTATATGACCTGGTTACCTTTTTTTGGTCCATGAAATTTCTTCATAGAGCATTGTGTTTTACATTTATTACACTTATTGGTGGAACTTGCAACCATGGAAGAAAGAATTAGGTTACAAACAGGGCCTATGTCAACTATCCTAATAATGATTATGGTCTACGCTTTTATCCACTAAATTTGGGAAGAGATCAATTCTCACTAGTATAGGTCATGGCTAGAACAATTACAAGCAAGATGTTTTATATGAGCTACTCACTGGTTTGAAAACAGAAAACATTCATTATACAGCATGTGCTTTACAACCATGGAGACAAGTATTAGGTTACTGGCCAATGTCAGCTACCTTAATACTGGTAAGGGTCTATGTTTTTGTCCATTAACTTTTAGAACAGTTCATTTCCACTAGTATAATTGTTGATCATGGATAGAACAATTACAGGCAATATACTTTATATGTGCTATTTACTGGTTTGGGTCAAGGAAAAATTCATTATAGGGCATGTGCTTTACAAGTATTAGGTTATAATAAAGGGCAATGTCAGCTACCCTTATACTGGTTAGGGTCTGTTTTTTTGTGTTAAATTTCGGAAGAGTTCAATTCCACTAGTGTAATGGTAAGTCATGGAAAGAACAATTAGTACTTGCAGTTATGTAACTTGCAATTATAGAGGCAAGTGTAAGGTTATAATGAGGGCCAATGTCAGCTACCATAATACTGGTTATGGTCTAGGTTTTATTTGTAAATTTGAAAAGGTTAGATTCTCACTAGTATAGGTCTTGTCTAGAACATTATATGTGATACTTACTGGTTTTGGTCAAGAAAAAATTATTCAAAGAGCATGTGTTTTACATAAATTGGTCTAACTCGGAACCATGGTGACAAGTACTGGGTTATAATAAAGGCCAATTTCAGCTACCCTAATACTTGTAAGGGTCAATATTTTATTCATTAATCTTTGTAAAGGTTAGATTCCCATGAGTATACCAGTTGTTCATGGTTAGAACAATTACAATCAAGATCTTTATTAGGTGCTACTTACTGGTTTGGGTCAAGGAAAAATTCTTGATACAGCATGTACTTTACACTAAATAGTGGAAGTTGCAACCATGGAGAAAGGGAAAGAACAATTAGTACTTGTAATTATGTAACTTGCAATCATAAAGGCAAGTGTAAGGTTAAAACAAGGGCCACTGTCAGCTACCCTAATACTGGTTATGGTCTAGGTTTTATCCATAAATTTTGAAAAAAATTGATTCTCACTACTAAAGGTCATGTGTAGAACAATTAAATGCAAGATATTATGGGTTTGGCTGTAGGTGAGGTGGAGGCCATTGTATCTCCCTGAATTATGACAAGAAAAACAATTGAACAACAAACTTTAAATACAATTAGTAATACAAAGACAATCGGAAATGAAAAAAAAATGTGGTTGGGTTTGGCTGTAGGGGAGGAGGAGGAGGCCATTGTATCTCCCTGAATCATGACAAGAAAAACAAAAAACAATATTCAAGATACAAAGGGTAATACAATGACAATTGATAGTAAAAAAGGTGGTAAGGGTTTGGCTGTAGGGGCAGACGAAAGCTATAATATCTCCCTGATTTACAAGAAAAACCAACAACAAAATTTAAGGTACAAAGAGTAATACAATGACAATTGGTAGTGAAAAAAGGTGGTAAAGGTTTGGCTGTAGGGGCAGACGAAAGCTATAATATCTCCCTGATTTACAAGAAAAACCAACAACAAAATTTAAGATACAAAGAGTAATACAATGACAGTTGGTAGTGAAAAAAGGTGGTAAAGGTTTGCCTGTAGGGAAGAAAGAGGCAGTTGTATCTCCCTGAATTATGACAAGAAAAACAACAACATTTAGAATACAAATAGCAATACAATTTCAATTGGTAGTGAAAAAATGTGGTAAGTGTTTGGCTGTAGGGCAGGAGGAGGAGATCATAATATCTCCCTGAATTATGACAAGAAAAACAAACAACACAATTTAAAAAAACAAATAGTAATACAATGACATTTGGTAGGAAAAAAGGTGGTAAGGGTTTGGCTGTAGGGGAGGAGGAGGCCATAATATTTCCCTTAATTATGACAAGAAAAGCAAACAACAAAACTTGGAGTACAAATAGTAACACAATGACAGTTGGTAGTGAATAAAGGTGGTAAGAGTTTGGCTGCAGGGAGGAGGAAGAGGCCATAATATCTCCCTGAATTATGACAAGAAAAACAATTAAACAACAAAATTTAAAATACAATTTGTAATATAATGACATTTGGTAGGAAAAAAAGGTGGTAAGGGTTTGGCTGTAGGGGAGGAGGAGGCCATAATATTTCCCTTAATTATGACAAGCAAAGCAAACAACAAAATTTAGAGTATAAATAGTAATACAATGACAATTGTTAGTGAATGAAGGTGGTAAGAGTTTGGCTGCAGGGAGGAGGATAAGGCCATAATATCTCCCTGAATTATGACAAGAAAAACAAACAACAAAATTTAAAATACAAATAGTAATACAATCCCTTAATTATGACAAGAAAAACAAACAAAATTTTAAATACAAAGAGTAATACAATGACAACTGGTAGTGAAAAAAGGTGATAAGGGTTTGGCTGTAGGGGAGGAAGAGGCAGTTGTATCTCCCTGAATTATGATAAGAAAATAGAACAACAAAATTTAAAATACAAATAGTAATACTTATGACAATTGACCTTTCTGCCAATTTTGATTGACAGGTCTTCGCAGGGCTTATCAGCCAATCAAAATGCAGCATTGGGCATCATGTAAACAATAAAGTTAGACACGGTATGTTATAGACGTAAGATAATTTGATCGTATCTATTTAATTATCAAAACAGCAATTTCTGTTATCGGTCAATAAAAATTTGTGAAATGGTGAAAAGGTGTAGTTACAAATTGTGTGACACTGATAAAGGTTATCCAGATAGAATACGGGGGGGGGGGGGGTTAAATTCGTCCCATTTCCAAAGCCGAAAACGCATCTCGAAAATATATTCGGTGGATAAAACTATGTGGAAGACCTCGTGAACAGCTTCATCCATCACAGATCAATAAGAATCGTAATGTATGCACAAAAGTATGTATAAATGTCATTTTAGAAAGTACTTGCAAAAATAGGCATAGAAAAACCCATCTAAGAAAATTGCTGTTTCAATCGCCAACAAGGTCTGTTGGATAACTACTTTCAAATTTTATTGTGCTTAACCCTTATGCAGATCCTCAGGAGGAGGGCTTTTGAAAACATTATGGGAAAAGGAGAAAATACTGGTAACCAGAATACATGGATTCGTAGTGATAAGATAAGCCTACTTCCTCGTTAACTTTGAGATGCTTTAACTAATTTACACAATGTTAAAGAAGTACAAAAAGTCCGAATTTTGGGGGTGAAGGACAGTGTAATAGATTTACATCTGTCAGCAAAGTTTTGAACCTTAATGAGAAAGAATGAAACACATAAATACCTAAACATAACTTAGTTTTACCAAAGAATAATGGAATTTAAGAAGCTTATTGTTTTTGTGGGGCTAGTTAAGTCGTCTCAACGTCATATTCGATAACAAAATACACTGAATTAGACGCAATTCGAATATGCATAGATTGTCTGAATCAACAGAAAAATTTCAATTTTGGGAAACTGGATGTTTGATGATTTTAAAATGTATTAAGTGTGCCGACAATTAACAAACTTTCAATATCATTGATGGCAGTTTGTTTTGAACTTCAATGATATACTGAGACAACGGGTGGTCAAGCGGATTAGAGCAGCAATTTTGGTTTGCAATCAAAGACACATCCTATCAAATTAAATTTACCGACAAACCCTTTGAAATGGCAGATGTGCTAATCCACTTAAATATGGCTAAATCAAAAGTTGATTTGATTTAAGATAAGTTGCCTTTTAAACTGAAGTTCTGAAACAGAACAGAATAGAAGTAAGACCTTTAATCTACTGTCAGTATGCTTAATAATGTAAGTAGCAGATCGTTTTAATCCAAGACTAGGCTGCATACTATTCGCAGTCTGATCTATATCTACACACTCGGCATATTCTTCACGTTTAACGTTTGTTCCAGTGATGAGATTTGTCTTTGAAAGGGTAGAAAATGGCCAAGAAAAGAGAGAAATGTTTTCAAAGTCTCCTTCAAGGTCGATGAAGGACTGGACTGTATGGTAAAGGGTTAAATTGTAAATCCTTTTCCTATATTGTTTACAGTCAAATTATGTTATAGACTGACGAAATGTCTTAAAAACTTTTGCCCTTTAAGTAATTATACATTTTGCTGACAGAAGTCACACACAATGTATTTTTATTTGAAATGCTGGGACCGAACATAGAATTAAGAACGTATTTGCATTATTTTTACTTCTTGATTTCTCATGAATATGACGTTATTTTAAGTATTTTTTCTGTTTAAGTTGTCGATTAAGTTCGAATTTATAAGAATGTTGGGGAAAAAAGTTGGGATATTTAACCTACAGTGAAATATCAGCTAGAATAAAATTGAAATAAACGCTCTTTTCTTTGTATTGGACGCCATTTTCTGGTTTGTTTGTCAGGCTTGACAGCCGAAATACTGCGTTACTAAGGTGGGCATGCCAAACTCGCCTTTACAGAAAGGTCAATTGGTAGTGAAAAAAGGTGGTAAGGGTTTGGCTGTAGGGGAGGAGGAGGCCATTATATTTCCCTGAATTATGATATGTATTTGATTTTAAGCACTCATCCAACAGTATAAATAACTTTTGAAAACACTTGTATATGTATATAAAGAAAAATAGACACTAAAGTCAAAGAAAAACAAACTTAAAAAAAAAACAGAATGAAAAATACATGTATAAAGAGCAATACACTTGTTGTAAAGTAAAAGGTTGAAAGGGTTGGCAGTGGGGAAGGAGGAGGCCAACAGATGTCATTGCAAAATAGAAAAAAAAGGAAATTTGGTTTTAGTCAAGGAAAAGTCAGGGAAATTTGCTTTAATCCAATTGTGGACACCCTGGGAAGGTTTCAAGGTTATTGCATAGATAGGTTGTTCCATTTTGGTCATTTTTTTTTTCTGATTGGACTTCATTCTGGTCATTTCTTACACATTTAGTCAATTTAACTCTTTACTAAACAGTAACAATATAGACTTGACCAAAATTGAAAGCATTTGCAGAGGACAAAAATAAATGGTACTCAGATGATGGAAGGATAGAAAACAATGTAACACTATAAAAGGAGAAA